>JARJCM010000042.1:0-570834 GCA_029233265.1 Mycena alexandri
TCATGCTAATCAACAGACTACAACATGCATCGCGTTTTCCACACTTTACTTTTGACAGCTTAGCCGAGCTTTTATCCGCTCGGCTAAGCCAAAAAAGCCAAAAAGTCGCAAGACCGCAAAGCTATGTCAAAAAAACCAAAAAAGCAAAAAAAAACTTTTTTGTGAGTCATCCCATTGAAGTCTAGACATCATTTCTGCAAACTTTTTTTTTACCAGAAGAGAAAAAGACCCAAAAGTCGCAAGACAATTGTGCTCTTGCTGATGTGCGAGGTACAAGCTTATTTATGTTGTAGTGTCTGTCTACGAGAGACTAGTTCGAACCCATGTGGGACTACGTGATGAGAAATTTTCATGAGCACAAGAACCGCCAGAGAACAGAACCACCAGGCATAAGCAACTGTCATAAGAGGTGGTTGATGCCCAGTGGTTGTCATGATCAGACCCTAATCTAATCGCTCCAACACCTTTATCTATTATCCGAGCGCCTATTGACACATCGTGGGAAGACTGGGAGAATCCAAGACGGGAATATAACACATGACAAACACATGGCACAAGAGCGTTCTGGAATACATGCTGTTAAGGGATGGTTCACGCACCGTATACACATGGAATTCATAATAGCCTACAAGTTCACACGGTTCATTATTTAGTATAAGTAGAGTAGTTATTTGCTGTAGTCTTTAGCCTTTTATTCAATTCATTTCTCAATTTACTTGCACATCTCACTCCCCAATCTGCTATCTCTGTATGGTTGGACGAGATAAGACTTTGATTGTGACAGGGGTAGCCCTAAAATCAAACTTAGTTCCCCAAAGGTCCCTTGTTGAGTTCCAACCTGCTGACTTTCACCGGTTATAAGTGTGGGATACCATTCCGAGGAGAATGTACCCTCTCAGTCCTAATGTCACTCTGCCTTTTGAATATGTTCAAAATTGAAAGAAAACTCATAGTTTTCATGTGTGTTTTAATGCACACCCTATAAACAGTCTCTTATACTTTTTGGCTCTTATATGATTTTTTTCTACCTTCCTTGTTCACAAAGATTACAATAGTGGTGGGTACCATTGAGAAAATACTCTGGGATCGGGCACATCCAACGCTAACCCAATATTCCCATTGTGTATGTTGCTCTTGATCTCTTTGCTGGGGAAGTTCCATCCAGAGGACAATGTAGAACGGTGTACAGTATGTACCAAGTATGTAGTACCCATTTGTGGTCTCCAATCGCCGCTGCTCAAATTTTAACTGCTAGATGATCGGCGCGAGAGTCGCATTGAATATCAAACAATTCACCAGTGAACCAGTGGGTGGTGCAGCTTTAAGAGCGACAGTCAGAGCCTCACTCGTGACCTGTCATCGGGGTGGCCCGCAGATCGACGTAGACTCAGGCGGAGAAAAGAGTCTTGAATAATATAGGCTTGCACACACAGAAGTATTTCGAGAAGGTAGATATCTTATGTTCTCAGGAAAATAGCCCGGACATTGAAAATATCAAATAATACTCTTGTAATACTCATTGTTGAACCCAAGTTCAACCGTGGCAAGTTGAACCTTTGAACCACAAGTTCAATTCAAGTTCTTTTGCGGAGAAAAAGAGCGCATCGGCGCTCAGAGTTTAAAGCCCCTTGATACTTCCTGAGTTCCGCCAAAGGCTGCCCTGGCCGATAAAACACGACTTTAAATTTAATTGATCCCATCACGGTTGTTTCGGGTTAATCGGCTTTGCATCCGAGTCTTCCTTCTGACGTTGACAAAGAAAGAAAGAAAGAAAATGTCCTCCGACGAGTCGACCTACGAAGAAGAGTTGAACAATCGAAAGGTTACTCCTCCCGCGTCGCTCCTTATGCGCCACTGAATGACTGGTATGGCCCAGAAGAAACGGAGAAAAGGAAATGATGGTCTACCAACGACGTCAAAAGAAAATTTTACGCTGCAGCCGCTTCTGGACCTGTTGGAAGACATCGAAACACCACTTGAAGACTGCATTGATCAAATTCTACCGGAATACCTCCGCGACAGGGCCATTCAGCAAGAAAGGCAGGCCGAGAAAGATGGGACGGCAAGTCGTCAACTCAAAACGGATGCTATTTCCGCTTAAAATTTGCCCAGGGGCAACTCCTCCGTCCGCTGACGCGGTCCGACGTCTCTTCTTTCGTCGACACAACAGGAACCTCTGGCTCGTCCGTTTCCCAGGCCCTGGCGCTACGTAAACTCAAAGTCGCGCAGGTACGCCAAAATGTGTCCTCATTGAATGAATACATATCCATTTTTTTCACAGGAGCGACGTCGAGCGGGCTTCTCGGAAAGCAAGACTTCGGCTTCATCATCTTCACCGAACACAAATCCAAACCTAACAGAACTACCACCAGCCACGGGATCAGCGACACCCCTTCCTGAGCACACGACGCGCGTAGTCGAGGCCCTCGAGTCAATCAAGACAACGCCGTTCGAGAATTCGTTTTTGGCGCGGCTGCATGGAGTCTCGCGTGGGGTAGCGCTCCCCGGACTCGTCTCGGTGGACTGGGAAACCGTTACCCCGTGGATGGCTCTCATGCGAGATATCAGGGACCACTACAGTTTCGCACAGTATGTTTTTTTTTCGCCCCTTTTCGGTCTTGTCCACGTCCCGATCCTGTTTAATAGCCCCGAGTGCGAGCGAGATCACTCTATAAACACGGTGTCACCAATCACGTACACCTCGCTACAACCGTGGCATTTAGGTCAGGTCCACGACTTGCTGGGCCGTGCATTCTGGTCTGGGATAGATGGTGCGTAAGACTTTGGACTGTTTCAGCTGCCCTCTAATTTTGATTTGATTAATTAATGGCAAATCTGGATGACTGACTGTCTGGCAGTGAGCGACTCGCTAGATTACTCCCCCGAGCGGTGCACGATTGTTGCAGCCTACGGCCGCCTGGTTGTCGGCGTAGCTATCATCAGTTCGCCCCGCGAAACGTACATCACGTACCTCGCGGTTCGCGCTGGGTGGGATAATACACAAATCGCTACGTGCGTCAAATTTAGGTTTGGGATGCTTTTGTTGGAACTTATTTTATATTTCTTGGGTGCAGGACGATGCTCTATCATTTGATCAGTTTGAACCCGCACCAGGATATTACGCTACACGTATCTGCGAACAATTCTGCCATGGTATGTGTTTTATTTTTTTCCCCCTAGATGTCGAACGTAGACGTTGTTCCCAGCTGCTCTATAACCGCTTCGGATTCAAGGCGGAAGAGTTTGTAGCAGGTTTTTATGACGCGTACCTGGACCCTCAGTCGCGTGCCTCGAAAAACGCATTCCGCCTTCGGCTACGACAGCATTAAATTATTTTGTTCTTTGTTCTTCCTGGGGCGAACGTTAATCGATGACAGTAAGTTGAGCACCGATGTGGCTATCAATGGATCAACGACGACCTGCAAGGTGGATCATAGGGATAAAAAAGTTTCGAACCATTGGGAGCACGATCGTCGCGGCCTGGTCGTTACTGTGGTGTATAGCTCGCCCTGTGATGTGCTTGGCGGCATATTCCGCGCGCACCCTGAGCTCACTCCGAAATTTCGGGGTCGGGGTGCTTAATCCTTACAGCTACTCGGGACGGTGTCTTGCGTGCAACACCATGCTTCACTTGTCTCCGAACAGTTCGGTATGTGTTTTGTACGTTACTTCATTCCTCGGTTCTCACTATCTCTTTGATTCCCAGCTGCCATGGCGCAAGGCCCGAGACCCGATCGTCAAAAATATTCACTGCTCCGACCTCCACATCCTAACTGTCAGAAGAAAAAACCGATATTTCGCCCTCCTTCCTCTTTTTTGGTCTTCGTCTTCTGGCGATCGTTATAAAGAAACACCGGGGATCCCCGACCGCGAACTGTTTCCTCACGATATCGGAGCCGAATCAGTTAGAGCTATCCGCCCACTAAATCCTCTTCTGGTTAGTGCGCCGACCCGCATGTAATCTTGACTACGACTTTGATGCTACCACGGCTGGCGCTCCTCGACGTGCCATGTTTAATCTTAAAACTTGCCGCATGCAATTGGCAGTGTGTATCTTCATGTGAGCACTTGCGTGGAAAACGCGGGCCTGTCAGATTTGAGGTCACTGGTTTGGTGGGTTTTCATGTACGGCCGTGAATGAACGTGATGTTCTCATGTTTAGTCAGGCCTCCAAGTGGCTCCTCGACCTGGAATTTTATCCTCACAACCATGTGGATTTCTCTGCCGAGGCAGATCTTGTCGTCTATTTTTTCTGCCTCCGAGAGCCACCGCTGATCGCAAAGTGCCCTCGTTGTGGCGTCCCAGACTTTCTTTCGTTCAGGATCGGACAGGTTCTATATAGGTGACACCCTGTTTTTCTTTTCGATTGATTTTCCAAGTCAAGCCCAAAAGTGGCTCCTCGACCTAGAATTTTATCCTGACAAGCGGGCATGTGGGTTTTATTTAATTTTTCTGCCGCGGCACATCTTGTCGTCTATTTTCTCTGTCTCCGGGAGCCACCGCTGATCGTGAAGTGCCCTCTTTGCGGGGTCCTTTCCTCAGGATCGGACAGGTTCTATATAGGTGACACCCCGTTTTTTTCAATTAATTTTCCGCCTCCACTTACACCATCGGGCTACTTTATGTCCCGATGCACCCTGCTTTTCATCGTCGGCTACAGAGGGGAGATGCGCCGGGAACTCCCAGGTTCGTCAGCTATTGCGGGACCTGGCTTGTGTCCAATTATTTTCGCAGATCCTTTCTTTGACGGGATCGTTCCAAGGCACTGGCCTGAAAATTTTCACTCCGAAACTAGCCTGGTTTGTTCCCTCGGTCAAGCCAAAAAAACATGTGGAAGACCTAGCGGGACCATTGTGACGTTCGAGGAGTAATTTACAGTCATACATAGGGTCTGATTTTCTCCTCCAAGCACCAATGACCGGTTTGACCATTGGCGCGTTCGGGCTGAGACTTGATTACCTCACCACATGACTATCTGGCGGTGTATATGGTATCCTCGCGAATTTAACCTCTTCCATTGACATTTGCGGTCGAAATCAAGTAGATGAATGACAACAATCAGCATCAGATTCTCGCACGAAAAGAGGTCTGTAATCTTAAGTGATTGACTTAAATACAGTACTTCGTAGCTGAACGGAACTTTTCTCGCGATTGTTGTCCCCCACTGAATATTTTCTGAGAAGATTACACCGAGTGATGCCGAGGGAAACATCAATATCTACTCAAGCTGTCGTTCAACATTTGACCAGGCCTTCTGTATTTTTCAACGTTCTATCCACGTCGATCCAGGGCAAATATCGCCTCTTCTACTGCATCCATTTGGTCGTTCGGTAATCATCTGCCCAATCATTATTTCACGGCGGCCCGGGCCTAGGCACAATGTCCTGAAAAGGAGTTTCAAGTTCGACGGGTTTTTCCGGCGGATATGATCCTGATGTCGAACCAACCAGGCTGTTCAAGTACCAGTAAATTACCCACCCGATAAAACCACCACCTTGGAAGGATGCGGATTGTCCGGCAAACGCGCCGAATCAACAGCCAATATTCGAATCCACTAAGTCGGCAAGAACGCCTCCAGATTTGACAAAAAATACAATTCTTCATATCTCAATCGGAAGCGTCTGTTTACCGTCCATCGGATTCCTGTCAATGAAGTGGGGAGCCTATGCGGTCTCACCATTTTCGGGAGTAGTCTTGACTCTTAGAGTGCGAGTTTTTGTGATATATACCAGTCCGGTCCGTGTAGGGCGTTCTATCGGTGGGACTTTTTGAGCCACGTCCTTTCTGAGCCCTGAAAACAGTGAACTTGGTCACAGGGCGCTCTGGGTGAGATTCGTGGGCCTAACCCATTTCAAACTCGAAAATACCTACAGCCAACTGAGCTCACCACAAATTTTCAGCGAAAATTGTGGCGAGCACTTTCAACTTTTGATTTTTCATAGGCACGACGGTTAGAAGACACTATGAGGGGAAATGGACTCTTTACAGAAATTTTCAACTTGGGACAAACCTACGCGTAATGCCGTAATGACACGACCGTCACAATGTGACGTTTGTGTCTGCTCTTTCTCCAGCCCGAACCTCACTGCGCTGAATTCTGCAACTTCTTTGGCTTGTACTACACGCCATGCGTGGTCTATACCCGAGCCCGAATTTGCTGTGTATCCCAGCTGTTATTTCGTCCAAAAGCGGCCACTCCCTCCAAATCGCCCAAAACAGAAATACATCCGCTGGGTTTTCCGTTGGGGACGTATAAATAAGGGACAACACGTGTGCCAGCTCATCGCCTCTTGCTCCCGACTTCCATCTTCGCTGCTCAATTTCCTCGCCATCTCGCCATGGCTCGTCGAATCTTCAGCGCTCTCTGCATCCTCTCCTGCGTCCTCCTCGTCGCGTCTGCAAACGACAAAGGTAACGCTGGGCGTCGGTCGCCAGGTCAGTCCTCGTCATCGTCGTCACTTTCTGCCTCACTGACTAACGGCGATTTCTCCCTACGCGATTTCAGTCAATAGAGAGGACCAACGCGACGACGGGTATAACCAGCAAGGTGGGTATGGACACCACGGCGGACATGGGCACCACGGCGGCCACGACCACACCCAGCCCGCGAACAACACCCAAGCCGGCAACGACACTGAAGCCGCGGTCGAGCGTATAATCAGTAAGAGGTTCGACAAGCGCGATGGGTACCAGCAAGGCGGTTACGCGCATGACCATGGTAATCACCACCACCACGGCGAGAACCACACCCATCCGGCGAACAACACCCAAATCGGCAACGAGACTGAGGCCGCGGTCGAGCGTGTGATCAGTAAGAGGTTCGACAAGCGCGATGGGTACGACCAGCAAGGCGGTTACGCGCACGACCATGGTATTCACCACCACCACGGCGAGAACCACACCCACCCTGCGAACAACACCCAGCCCACGAACATCACCCAAATCGGCAACGAGACTGAGGCCGCGCTCGAGCGTATGATCACCAAGAGATTCGATAAGCGAGATGGGTACGACCAGCAAGGCGGTTACGCGCACGACCATGGCAATCACCACCACCACCACCACGGCGAGAACCACACCCATCCTGCGAACAACACCCAGCCCGCGAACAGCACCCAAATCGGCAACGAGACCGAGGCCGCGCTCGAGCGTATGATCACCAAGAGATTCGACAAGCGCGACGGGTACGACCACCAAGGCGGTTACGCGCACGACCACGGAAATCACCACCACCACGGCGAGAACCACACCCATCCCGCGAACAACACCCAGCCCACGAACAGCACCCAAATCGGGAACGAGACCGAAGCCGCGCTCGAGCGTGTCATCGCCAGAAGACACGACAAGCGCGATGGGTACGACCACCAAGGCGGTTACGCGCACGACCATGTTAATCACCACCACCACGGCGAGAACCACACCCATCCCGCGAACAACACCCAGCCCACGAACAGCACCCAGATCGGGAACGAGACCGAAGCCGCGCTCGAGCGTGTCATCGCCAGAAGACACGCCAAGCGCGATTATGACAACGGTTATGGGTACAACAACGGCGGATACAACGGCGGCGGGCATCATCACGGCGGGGGCGGGCACGGTGGCGGCGGGCGGCGGCGGTGGGAACCAGAACGGCGGTGGGAACAGCGGCGGCGGCAGCAACAACCAGACCACGGGTGGAAACAACAACCAGACCGCGCTGGAGGTCCTCAGCAACCGCAACGGCACCGAGTTTTGCTCGCAATATCTCGCACAGACCACGTTCACTGTGACTCAAACATCGACCGTATCCCCGACGCTGGCGACCACCACCGAAACCTCTTTCACGACCACCGACCTTGGAACAGTGACTGTGACTTCGACTGACGCGTTCACGTCGACTGTGCCAACGATTGTGGCCACGACGACGGGTAAGGCAATTTTGGGAAGGATGAGCGCGAGTCTAATCTTTCCTCAGAAATCACGGGCACAATAACGTCGACGGAGGTCGACATCACCGCCACGCTTACCACGACCACCAGCTACCAGTTCACTGCACCAGCCGGTGCTAATCAGCGGAGACGTGCCCACGCGGCAGCGGCAGACCGGAGACGCATGCAGGCAGCGGCAGAAGTGGCACAGAAGCGCGATATGCTCCCCGACTGGCTCCAAGGCTTCAACGACACGCAAGTCTCGAGTGCGTGCAGCGAACTCGTCATGCCTCAGGCTAGTAACTCCAACTTGACTTTGATCCCAACCGCTTACTCAAGCCTTATTTTTTCTTCTCTTAGACCACCTTCCTTACGGCGACGACGACCCTCACGGTCACACAGACGGCGGGTACCACCACCGTCACGACTTCCGATATCGGGCCTACAACCACTACGACCGAAACAGCAACGACGACAACCACTTCTCCCCCCGCTACTGCAACGGACCTGATATCCACGCTCACGACTACCACGACCGCTACCACTGCTTACGCGACCGCCACGCAGTGCTCGGAATCGACATCCAATTTCCAGATGGCCACTTCCAATAGCCAGAAGCCGTTCTTCGTCGCCTCGGCCGGACAGACTCAGGACGCTTGCTGCACACTGTGCTTCAACACGCCCGGATGCGGTTTCTGGTTCTATTATGCCACGAACGATGGTCTGCTCCACTGCGATGGCAAACGATGGGGTTACGAACGACCAAAGCCAGTGTCCCCATGGCTTCGACAGCTACACCACAATTGCTGGGGATCAGCACCTTGTCGGAGGCCCAGGGTCTTGCAGCGCCGCGGTCACCGCCACCTAGACGGACTTGGATCTTCTTTATTTTTTTATTTTTTTTGGGGACATTCGCTCAATAGAAAATAATTGTACGACTGCATTTGTACCACGCACTGTAATTCATCGCACGGTTTCGGCTCTCTTCATGTGCCTTCTGGATTCAGTGTTTGCTTTCAAGATCTTGATCATCGCATTCAGCCCTCTCGCAAGTCGGATCGTCTTGGCCCAGTTTTTCCCTTATTTGGTAACACTACGCCAGCGTCCCGAATAGGAAGTTTTTGCGCGAGTTTGACCGATGCCCGGAGAAGAGTAGGTTTTCACGGGGCTTGATGTGATACCAGGATACTTGTGCCGTGGATCGAGTGAAAGTTATGTGACGAGGCATTTTGCCCCACACTCGCAACGTCACAAGAACTCAGAGGCGAAGATGAGATTTGGGAGGATTTGAGATTAAAGCTACAACGGTACACTGCGTCGATAGGACTTTGGGGTCGTCTATGTGGTCCCGTCCAAGTTATACATACTGTGAATACCGCTTGGACGCTCCAGCCAACGGGGGCTTCGGACCACCTCGACGCGGGCGTCAGAGTTCTGCTGTCGCACGGCGTGGAGGTAAGGCGTTGGCTGTTGCTACACCAGTCTGGGGCTCATCGCTCGGGAGTTGCAGTTGGAGTAACTCCTCTACGCCGTCGACTGCAGACATCCCCTCCTCTACATGCTCGACGCGCGAGTTAGACATCGGCTCATGCTCTACGAGCGCAGCAACCATCAGCCCTCACTCGACGCGGGGGCCTCCTCGGCGCCAAGCATAAGCGTCTCCTTCTGAACCTCCACCTGCAGCACCTCGAGAAACATCCGCGGCTGTAGCCCACCGGTGGCGTCACCCGTTGTGAGGATCGCACCGCGCATGTTGCGGAAGAGGTGTACGCCGGAGGAGAGGAGGAGGGGGACGTCGAGGAGGATGTTGATTGGGGAGGCTGGTGGTACGTGAGTTTTCGAGGAGTAAGGCTGGAGAGAGGGGAGGGACGAACCGTGGTCAAAATCTCGGCGGAGGCGGATGAGGCCGTCTTCGTGGGAGGACGGGATGCCTTGGTGCCCTGCAACGCGGATGTTAGTGAATGGATTAACGGACAATGAGAGGACGATGGGTGGACGTACTAACGTGCCGCCACATACGGACGTCGAGAGGGTACACCGCCATTGGGAGCTCGTCGGGAGAGCGGATACGGTGGACGCTCCGGTCGACGGACTGCTAGGTTGTCAGAATCATGTATTCTCTCTTTCAAGTGAGAGATCTACCTTGAGAGTGTGCTTTATTCGAGCGCGTATCCAAGTCGTCTCAGCCTCGACACGGATGTCATAATCTTTTATCATCTTGAAGCGCTTTCCTTCATCCTGCACGAGCAGTGCGTCAAACTCGTCCGTCGAAAGATGTCGGAATTGCCAGTGACCCCGCTGCACATAATTTAATCCCAGGTTTCAATATTGATATAACGACCGCGACGCACAACGTCGGAAAGGCGAAGGAAACCGTCTGGACGAATTACTGTGGGTGGTACGGCGCCGTGACGAAGCAGCCAGTTCAAGCGCGTTGAAAACCGTTCAAACGGGCTCCAATTGCGTTGTATGCGGGGCGTATTGCTATCTGGAGTCTGAGAATGCGAATAAACTTGCGACATCCATCGCTGGTTCTTGTGAATCTGAATCCGCGACAAGGGAGCGCGAACGAGCGGGAGCATGAAAGCGCATAAGAGCAAGGAGGACTATTTGCGCGTGTTACTTGTGGCCTGCGTCGCCCCGCGACGTGGCTTTCCTTTCTCGTCATTTGTTGCTTTCTCTCGTTCCACCATGTCGCACTCACACACGCACGCTCCGGGCGAGACGCACTCCCATGGTCCGCCTCAGCCCCAAGCGCAGGCAATGCCGCAGCAGCCCACCGCGGACCCTGCGTTACAAGCTCTCATTGACGCGGACTACGTCCCCACCGCGCTCACGCTTTCGCCGGACAACAACCTCGCGCTGTGTGCTGCGCATTCCCTGGAGAAGTGCATGGACTGCAAGGTCGACTATGTGAACATGAACCGGCTGTCGAAGCTGCTTGTCGGCAATCCGGGGCTGCTCTGCCCGCCACCGTCGAACGTTATATCGCAGAAGCTCACGCAGATGGTCACGTCGACGAAGGACGACGGAAATGTATGCCTTTTCTTCTACCTCCTCGTCGACTCGCCTTTAACCGGCAATACAGAACCTATTTAAAAAAGGCGAGCATCTCAACGCAATAAAGAAATACACCGTGGCTGCAAACATCGCTACCGCACGACCCCCGTGGGAGGCGAACCAGTGGATGCGCGAGGAACTCTCCACCGTCATATCCAACCGCTCCGCCGCCCTGCTCGAGGCCCGCGACTACATCGGTGCCGTCGCCGACGCGGAGATTGTTATTTCGCTGCGCCGTAATTGGGCCAAGGGGCACTTCCGCAAGGCCAAGGCGCTGGTGGCGATGGGGCGCCTGAACGACGCGGCGGAGGCGCTGAAGCTGGGGCTGGCATTTGAGCCGGCAAATGCGGTATGTGTCAACGCATTGCGTTTTCAGTGTTCAAATGTTCATCTTGTGCTGTAGGAACTGTTGGGCTTCCTGGTCGAGATCGAGGCGAAGCAGACGGAGGGCAAGCCTGAAAGACTGCAAATAGCTGTTGCGGCGAACTAGGCGCTGGTATATTTGCATTTTTTCCATCCCGGGTTCGTTGCGGCGACACCTACGCAGTGGTTGTATCATATTTTGTTATGTTAATTTATCCGACGCATAGAGTGGTGGGGAATAATTACTTTGAAAAGCGATCATTTGAACGTCGACGAACTGCTCTCAGTCAACTTCCTGTCTAGAGTAACCACCTCTCTATTGAGTGGAAACTCATAGAGACTACACTGCAAAGCCTTGTGGACAGCTACTTAGTCTACAAAGCGCTCTGAAGGTTGAACTACAAACTCTGTTATTGAATAATTGAAATGATCGTTTGAGGATGGGTTGAATCCCCTCGACGGCTCTAACAATTTTAGCCATGTTTGGACTCTTTTTGAACATCAAAGGTTTTTTGTTGGCGAGAATCGGATAAAAGGCTGGCCTCCTCCATTGTGTTGGTTCAGAGCACCGCTGCTTTCCAACAGCAAGCAGCTTCCCTCTCGCCGTTCGCCGTTCGACGCTGCTGCAGAGTTCAACATCGAGTGTTGAACTTTGTGGTTTAAGTTGGAAAGTTCGTCGTACGCGGAGTATACAATTCGAGAGTTGTTTAGTATATTACAGTGTGTATATCGTTACAAGAAAGCCTCCAAGTGAGGTGAGTGGTATATACAGCTATTAGATGTGGCGACATTCAAAAGATGGACGCAAAATTATTCCCGCAAAATAGGCATCGAGAAACCGCCTCCAGCAACTCTTCTACAACCCAGCTCTGAGCGGGCGGGGGCAGCCAATTCGGAGCAGAGGCGGAACTGCGGCTGGACAGAGGGAGGAAGGCCTTGCGCGTGCATCCGACACAGGTTCGTACATTGGGCGTCGACAAGAGGAAAGTCGTCACAGTGCAGCGGCCTAAGTGGGGAATCCGACACTTGAGAGATTGAACACGGATAATACAAGATAAACTTACTCCAGGAATGTCCTGCGGAACAGACGCCTTCGGTACCACTCTCGAGGTACACTGGAAGGCCGCAGGCAGGACACGTTTCCTGCATCCCTTGTCTCTCGAATGAGTCTCGTGAAAAGGCCGGGATATTGGAGGCAAGGACATTTGTAAGGGTTTCCGCGTCGGCGCGCAGGTCGGCTGGGGCGCTCGGCAGCGAGGCCTGCACTATAACCCGCATTAAGAATGGAAGGTCACTTTCTGCTCGGCGTCGCGTTCAACGTGTGAAAAGAAATAACCATGGACCGACAATTTACCTTGTATGCATGCCCCAACGGCAGATGCGTGACGGCAGAGAACTCTCAAGACAACGAAAGAAATAATTGTAAGGAACCAGCGATTAACGTTGTCGTACTCTTCTGCGGCCAAAGGGTCGGATGTCTGTCGCTGAAAGAGGGCGTATTCGAGATGAGAAATAAAGCTTAAAAAATAGGTCGACCGTCGACTTGCCCAGCAAAACTCAGCGATGGAAAGTCTCAAACGAAGGGAGAGTAAAACATTGCACCCGAATAGATACTGCTTGAGACTGTTTCGGAAATCTGTTCGGAATTGGGGATCGGTCTCGCCGGACCAAGAAGGGAGGACAGGGCTGGGTGGGAATGTATCGGCGTTCGCTATCAATGTTTCTAGGACTCGAGGCCGGAGTTCGAGGAGATCTTTGAGATGCAAGAAAATCGAACGAAGAATGAAAAGCGGAGTGGAGCCGGATGCTAGGCGCCCGTCAGTCAGCGTCGGATATGAACGCCGAAAAGCGCCCCCTCACATGCTTTGGCCGAGGTAAGAATGGTACTGAGCTCGAGAAGAATCATGTCGGACGTCAGAGGCTTGCACAATCGGGCAGCTGTAGGGACAAAAAGTCAACAAGAAGCACCTCGTGGTTCAAATCGGGCTTTCCTATGAAAGTGCTTTCATGCAGGACATCGTATTTATAGTTAAAATTGGCTGGTTGGGCGGATCTTACAGCCAAATTATCCGTGAATGAAACAGGAACGGTGAAGACTGGAAGACTTACTCTTGAACCCATATGGCGACGGAGTAATCGTCATACGGTATCATTCCACTTACACGGTTGACGTCGCGTTTCGACACTTTTAACTTTTCGGCGCGAGCAAAAGTGGCCCGCAAAATGCCCGACAGTCCTTCACTTTGATCTCCCAACTTCTGAGACGTGTTGGAGAGCTCGGGCTCGTCTATAAGCGACTTGATTACGTGGATAGAGCCGTCGAAGAGGGAAACAAAAAGGGCGTCTTCGTGGTGCGCATAATGGAGCCCCGAAACTGGTTGGACGGAAGATGAACCGACAGATATTTTTTGTACACAGAGGTTGAGGGTGCGGTGGCCGGACCAGCGCAAAGTCGGTGAACCATCGGACCACAAGGATATGACGCCGGGTGTTGCCCGTACCAAGACCGCCTGCTCTAATTTCAGTCATAGTCAAACCGTTGCTTAAGATGCATACGCTTTCACGGGGAAAAATCCAAGACAAGGCAGTAATCCCGGTGTTGCTGGTTTGGAATATAGATGCATCAGATTTTTCGACGTTTGTTTGAATGGCATAGTCAAGTGTAAATCCCGAGGAAGATGGCACAGAGGAGAGAGCTTGAGTGATCTTAACTAGTCCCACTGATCCGTCCGCAGCACCATATGACAGCATAAGTTCACCTATGATACGATTAGCAACTACTTGCCGAGACAGGCGGTAAGCTTACTTTCGCCTGCATGGACTGTAGTCCAGCGGGAGAATGCGAGATGCGTTATCCATTTGCTGGTGATCTCAACGGTAGCTACATGTTCAAGTGACGAATCCTTAAACCTGCACATGGTCAGACTTGTTGAGCTAATCGGTGCATATTTTTACCTGAAGAGCATGAGAGTACCGGCGCGGGTTCCAGTGGCAAGAAGAGAACTATCCAGACACGGAGACGGAGTGATGGCGAAGTCGGCATGAGTTGACCATGATAAGCCTTCAGTCATGATTAAATCATAAACTAAAAAAGATCGGGCTTGTGTCACTTACAAGTCATCTGCGACCTAAGGGTCTGTTCGACCTTGGAATGAGGTCCCTGGGAAATCAATTCGGCGATGAGAGGAGTGGCCTCACAAAGCTTCAGTGCATCAGCGACGACGGTCACCGAAAGACCAATCAAATCCGAATACCTTGGCCCACTCTCCTTTGATGGTGTTTTTGTCGGCGTGCCAAAGGGAAAGATCCATATTAGAGCTTAAAATAGCGGCGATGCATCTGCATAGGCAAGAATTTGCGCCAATGTGCGAAAAGTAAGGAACACACACACCCTCCGTTCCCCGTCAGGTTGCTGGGCGAGCAAGATATTGCCCGCAGTCCGATGTCCATGGAGCCCAAAGCAAGCGTGCCCCATTCTAAACAGCAGGAAATCCCGAGTGGACATAGAAATATGTCGAAATGGCGAAAACCAACCATGAGAGTCCGCTGGCCAGTAGTGGAATTCGCGTGGGTTAAAATCAATCATCGTGGAAAACCACTTGACATGAGAAGCCTGGACATCTCCTGGGGCTTGAGTGTTCGAGTGAACGCCGCGGTCGGGAGTCTGATTGTGCAACAATGCCGTTAGTGATGGGCGAGGTTCTGAAATAGGAAAGAGGGAGAGCCGACCAAAATATAGACGGAGCCCTTGGACAGAAAAAACACTTGTCCGTCTGCTGACCATTGCAGACAGGAAAGGGAAGGCCGGGCGGTCACGGTGGGAATGCTCAAAGCGGTGTAAATAGGCGCTGCTGGCGGCCGCGTCATTTGGTGACAGGGTGTTGAGGTAGGATCGCTGTCCGCCCGCACTGAAGAAACTAAATAAATTGACAACAGCGCAGACTCAAACGGCTCGGAGATGCAGAAAGATTCCAGCTCCGCCGATTTTCTTCGGATCCACTACCAGTCTGACAGTGTCAAAGGTGAGGTCAGTGTATTCAAAAGATAAGGAAAACAGACGGCTAACACGGAGTTACTAAATCAAGGCTGAGAGCCTCGTGCAGGCGAAGTGGCAGGAAGGAAGGAAAATGATTGTTTGGTTCAAGTTTGGTTCAAGTCGGCAGAGCTTCGGATCAACTTGTGGCGGTGAAATCCAACTCATAAATCTTTCCTCCATGACGGTCCGTGCCACTGCTTCGAATGGGTCTCGCAGGACGCTTAAATTGGAAGCAGGACCTTACTTATTGCTACCTGCACATGTCAACCTATGACTTGCAGGCCCTGGATACCCTTGAGAGCGGAGACTACCTTAAGGGCGAACTTGCGAGCGATGGCTAGTTGTTTAACCCATGGCACACCTAAATCTCCACAGGTCTAATCAACAGTTATTTCAATAGATCTCAGCATTCCTGCGCACATGGTCCCTCCCGATCCCGATGATTCCGACAGTCCGTGACAGATTCTTGAACCGTCCGCTGCCCGCGTTTTAACGGTTTATCAGTATTACCTTCCCAAGCACATCCATCATACCCATACGGAAATCCAACTAACGTCAAGCATCCCGCATCAAGGCCTCGTCCACCATACGATCCGTCTTCTCGTGCGCTATTCGAGGACATGGGCTACGACGGCGGCGGCGTCAACGGCGCGATGAGATGGAGGGATCTGGCGATGGAATATCTGTTACCCGTGGACGAAGAAAAGGAGGAAGCGAAGCGTGCCGTCGAGGCACGTAAGATGACGAGTGGGGCCTCGAACGCTACGGCACCGCAGGCAGGCATGGGACAAGACCAAACCGTTGACGAAGACGAGGACGAAGAAAATGACGAGAACGAGAATGAAAACGAGAACGAGGAGGAAGAGGAGGAGGAAGAAGAAACGGATGGCGATGAGGAGGAGGAGGGTTGAAATTCTGCCATGATTTATCTTGGTTCTGTTTCGAGGTTAGTGGTATTGTGCCTCCTATATTTTCCTCCAGCCGTTCTCGTCTCTGAAGAAAAGCACAGATATACGAGGAGCCTGTTCACAAGCAACTACATAGCGAAGAATAACACCTTTTGTCGCCACAAGGGACTGCTCAATATTCAACTGTACTCGTGGGTTGAACCTCAAACATCAACTCGAGACGTCTCTTGTCCCCGAATTTACTCCATCTTGCCCGACATTCTGATACTCAAGCTGAGTTGTCGCAACATGAGGGGCTTTGTGTTGGTTATGGCCCATCGCATCTCCAAGAATATGTATATGTCGTCTGACCGCCCTACCCGTCGAATCCATTGGCTAATCCCTGGATCTACACATCCCTGGAGAAGACGCAGCAAACAACGATGCAGGACTACGGTAAAGGTAGGGTTCCTGTATGGATTCCTGGCCGAAGTGGAGTAAAGAACCACCGAGTATGATTTGACGGTTTAGATACTTCGCGTCTGCGCACTTCCCACCACGGCATACAGAGCCCCGGAAATTTAGTCCTTGCAAGAAGCACACGCCAGGACTTTCGCGTCTTCTTTTAACCAGACGCACTGCAGTCTTTCAGGCCTCCGATGCAACTTCACCGCGTCACTTTTGGACACTGACTCGGCGCCTCACGGCTGTACTATATGGGCCGCAGTGAAACTGCGAACGCGAAAAGCAGGATGATCGTTTCAACCCTAGAAACTTCTCAGTCTGCCCGGACTCCGCAACGTGAAATGAGCGAGTCCAAATTTAAAGGCCGCCGTATCGCATCCAAATTATCTCCACCGCAGCATGATATCCGTTTACCCGTCGATTTCTCCCTTCACTCAGGCATGCGCAGTCTCCCTCTGAAAATTGGACTCTAAAATCTGGGGGATCATCACGAACTCACAAACAAAAAAAGATATATTTTGACAGGAGCATATGAACGCGGTGGGCTTTCACGAGGAGCTGCACCAAGGAGATATTATCCCGCTGATTGAACTCTGGCGAAATTAAATGACGATACTATGAATTCTGAACACTTATCCACGGCTAGATACGGAACGTGATTGAGCTCTCCATTTACACTTGATTGTGCGCTATGACAAGCAGGATCCCCGCCGTTTACGCGGTGCCAAGACTATGATGCGGCCGGCGGGACGTTGACGGGTAGGTAGGTAGGTAAGTAGGTAGAATTGCACGGCCGGTCCCGCGCAGGAACGCCGGGGCCCAGGAAATATCTGAGCGTACAGGCACTAATGTGCACCACTACAATATTTCCTTTTCGAATCCAAAACTGACCTAAAGTTGACCCCCCCGATTTTTTGGACGGAATTGAGTTCAACTTGAACCAAGATGCAGGTGATCGCGACAAGCATCTCGCGTGCTAAAATTTTGGACGCGATCGTCGGTCAGTGTTCCCATTGGCGGGAGGCTAAACACCAGCGTTCCGCACAAAACGGGGGAGGATCAGCGCCGGATTTTTTTTTTCAATCCGGTTCAATGAAGTGAAGGGGAAATATAATTTGATTTTCCAGGATTTGCTGCCGCGGAGTGATGCTCTCCTGATGAAATATCGCGCGGAGGTAAGTAAACGGTTTGCCGCATTTGGATCAACCGCGTTGTGGAAGAGATTTTCTCTTGGTGGATGGATGGCCCGCCCTTCGTCGCACAAGAAGCTGATCCGCCGGTCGTTCCTCGTGTGCGAAGATCCTCGGGACGTCAAACAAATGACGTGCAGCTCCCCTCAGTCCAGTTGGCCTCTAATATATTAGTGCATAAGGGGAAAGAAAGTATAGACCATGCATGTGAGTTTTGGAGAGATTCATCTATACATGGCAACTGGAACATTGATAAGCTGCTAACGCCAGCGCGAATGGAGGAAGACAGACCCGCCAAGGTCCCCGCGTCCGGCTGTTGGACGCCGTGCCCAAGATTGTCGGAGGCTGTCGGAGGCGCATAACGCGACACGTGTGGATATCAAACAGGAACGAGGTCGGTACATACTAGGTCGAAGCTATTTCTAGCCTGGTTTAAGTTAGCGCGCGCTTCTGCCACATCCTGCCACATCTGAATCTGATCCATGTCCTTACCAGAAAAGAAGCACCGGTGATCATTCACTAACAGATGGGCAAGTTTTTCAAGTGACGACACGCAGGAGAGGAGCAACGGGGAGCGCGTTCCCTTTTATTGAAAGCATGAGTAGCGATCCGTCTATTGATAATTATGCGCGGGGAGCCATGCGATAGGAGAAGAGCGAGAGATGATTATGCTACAGTAGAACCGTGAAGCGTGAAGGGAATTAGGGTGATTGATGACATCTAAAAAAGAACAGCAAAAACGAGGGGGCGCTGCAATCACGCTAAGCCAAAGACAAAAAGGTAAAGTTGAAGCCTCACTCACGTGGCGAACAATTTACTGGTGGTAGTTGAGGAAATACGCCGAGAGAGCCGGGAGGTCGTTGGCGCCAGCGTCGGTATACCCCTGGCGGCGCGCGCCGTTGAACTTCATCGCAACCACGTTTCCGGGCCAAGGTTTGAAAGCGGCACCCGAGGTGATGCGGTAAATTGAGCGATTGATTGGCGAGCCGTTTGCGAGTGCCGTAGCCGAATAAAAGATATGCAGCGGGAAGCGCAGGAGTTCGCCGTTCAAGCCTTGCGTGAGGATGAAGCTCTCCGGTGGCGAGTCGAAGTAAGGCTGGAGAGCGGGGACGGGGCATACGCCGTGCGAGGGGCGAAGTGGGGGGCGGCACTTGACGGTGACGATTTTGGGCCGTTCTGCGAAGGCAATGAGTGAGCAGGACGCGGTATGACGTATAACATAGAATGACCGCACCCTCGTCCGCGAGAAATACTATAGCCGAGGTAGAAATGGATTCGGGCTCGGCTGGAGGCGGCGTGGCGATCATGTTGGAGCCATACGCCTGCGTCTGGGACGGCCGACATTGTTCACGGTGGCGTGGCCAATCCTATAGATGATGAACATGAGAAGAGGACGCGTCAATAGAAAACAGAGACGTACACCGCGGAGGTGTTCAGGCGAGCAATACCACGCCGTCTGGCACCGGCCGCACCACTGGGTCGTTGGTTGGCCACAGACAAGACAAGTGTTGTTGGGATTCATAGCCGTAGTAGGAGCTGGTGGATACAAGAGAGGAAGAGAACGGATAAAATACAAGTGGGGAGCAGAAGACGCGAGCTGTTCCTTTATATGTGGATGAAACCGGGCCAAATCGAAGAAGAGATACTGGCGTGGTCGCAGTTGGGAAAACAAGTAGATCTTGATGAAGCTGCACTAGAGTGGGTCCAGGCACCATATTGGGGTGGCACAATGAGATAGGGGACATCGTGGTAAAGGGAAGAGAGATGTGCACGGACATCGGGATCAAAGGAAGTTTTTCGGTGACCTCCAAAGGTCCGTCCGTCACGCCAGACATCATCAAATGGGTGACTCTTTTGCTTTTGATTTGATGACCATCCGGAATTCGTGGGAGTGCTCTCCTCGAAGGAACTTCACCCGGGGGTTTACCCGGGATGAAAAAAAAAAAAACCGATGCTTTACGGGCAAAATGTTGTCATCGTTAAGGGAGGTTGAAACAGGGTTAAAAGGGCGAGAATTGAGCAAGGATAGACGTATGCAGATACGGCTAGCCGCCACAGGGCGCAGATCATCTCTCTCGGCCTAGTGAAAAATTGAAAAACAAAGGCTTGAAGATCATCAAACAGCTGAGCGAAAAAAATATGACCTTTCTCGACTGCCCCTCGAGAATAACGGAAACAA
Source organism: Mycena alexandri (assembly GCA_029233265.1). Taxonomy (NCBI): domain Eukaryota; kingdom Fungi; phylum Basidiomycota; class Agaricomycetes; order Agaricales; family Mycenaceae; genus Mycena; species Mycena alexandri. Next base: position 20,088 of record JARJCM010000042.1, read on the forward strand.
AGGTTATTCGTGAATGAGGGGATAGAGCGCAGGTCGCCATGGTAGGTTGAAAAAACAAGAACTCAGAGTCATCGAGGGACGCCATCAGAGTTCACACTGTCACGCCACCCGCGCCTTGCCCTTTGCGCCTTCGACAAACCGCAAAATGTCCGACGATGAAATGAACATTGACGATGGTATGTTCTACTGCGAACCATATGCACCCGAATAACACTGTCTATTGACCAGTCGCTGCCGGAGGGGCAGTAAGGCGGCGAGGCAGAGGTTTCCAAAACACGGGTGTGTGCAAAATATCTTGGTGTCCCGCGCGCCGTTGAAGGACTATTGCAGGCGGAAACGACGGGACAGTGACGACCGAACCCACCTACGACCGGGTGGAGACTTCTCATGTAAAGGATGCGGACACCCGTGCTGCTCGATGCGAGTATCTAGCTACACGCCGAATGAAACAATACTCACCCAGGGACTCCATCTAGCCGTCGAGGGCTGGATAGTCCTCGTCACCAACGTCCACGAGGAGGCCACAGAGGAGGATGTGACCGACAAGTTTGCTGAGTTCGGGGAGATTAAAAACCTGCACCTCAATCTTGATCGGCGGACTGGCTACGTTAAGGTGCGTCCGTCTCTCGACTGGAGGCTTTTCTGACCTCGGGAGAACAGGGATATGCGCTGGTGGAATACGAAACCATGAACGATGCCCAAGCTGCTATCGACGGGGCGTCTGGGACGTCGCTGTTGGAGCAGCAGATCCAGTGCGACTATGCTTTCGTCAGACCGCCCCCCTCAGGACCGAAAAAAGGGAGAGGCCCTCGGGGCCGTAGTGCTAGTCCTCGTCGTCGATGATTTCTTGTAGATTTTTCCTATCTGTACTACTTGCGAAAAATATATCTTGAGCTGTGTTTACCATACTTGGCTTAGCCAAAGTTCTCACGCCTGCGCTTCGTCCTCAACCAACGCCGACAAAGTGCAAGTATGGCCCCCGCCGCATCGCCTACACCGTCCAACAGCGACGACGGAAAGAAGAAATCCCCAACCAAATCCAAGAAGGTCGTCGAGTCTGACGTCGAGGACAGCGAGGGTCAGGGTGGCGAAGACGGCGGCGAGGGTGCCGAAGACGGTGATGAAGAGGCCGAGTACGAAATTGAAGCTATCCTCGATGCAAAAAAGGGTTATTTTGAAAAGGTACGTCGCGTCTTTCACCGCTGGGGTATCAGACGCGTCGCAAAATCACTCATCTCGCCAACTTCAGAACAAAACCGGGTACCTCGTCAAATGGAAGGGCTATGACGAGACTCATAACAGCTGGGTAGACGAGGACGATGCTGCGTACGCGAATCGCTCTTTTCGCTAGCCGCCAAACTGATTCTTTCCACAGTGGCGCGGGTGAACTTATCGAGGAGTTCGAGGCTAAGCTGAAGAAGAAGAAGCAGCAGCAGTCGACCAAAAAGACGTCCCAGTCGCCCGCCAAGCGCTCACGCAAGTCCATGGCTGACGCCGAGTCAGAAGACGGCGATGCCTCCGCGTCAGTGGCAAAGAAGCGCGGACGCAAGTCAGTCTCTGAGAAGCCCGCCGACAAAGACGATGATGACGAACGGCCGGCGAAGAAGCCGCGGAAGAGCACTGGCGGGAAAACTGGATCTGTCGCGCCCATCGCAGAGCCCATCCCGGACGACGACGAAATCGGGAATATGCAGCAACACATGCAGGCGCCGACCTGGGACCAGCTCATCAAGCACATCGACACTGTCGAGCGCGCAGACAAGACTCTGTATGTGTACTTCACGCTGTACGTGTCTCATTCGTGCTTTGCCTCTCTATTCCCGTTTACAAGGAAAAAACGCGAATTTAGGAAGAGCGGCGAGCGTATCCGAGAAGACTCCAAAATATGCGCGGACAAGTTCCCCAAAATGGTACGTTTACGTCTTGCCTTCTGAAAACTCCACCAACCGACCGCGAATCATTCCCCTCAGCTTATTGAATTCTACGAGTCCAACCTGCGCTGGAAAGAGGCCGACAGCCACTAAGCGCCCCCGCCCATCCTCTTCATCAGTCCTCCCCGGTGCACATATACTACTATCCGTACATATCTCTATTCATTTCTTGCGACGTACGTCCCGCTATGGTCAGGAGAAGGAGGCGGAGGCGACGGAGCACTTTCATCCATCCCATCCCATCGGACAAGTGGTCCATTAGCCAGTCAGTCGGGCGCTCGGTCGTAGCGTGCGGCGCGGCGTGGCAAGGCATGTTTACTTACAACCACAATACACAGTGCGAATATGTTACTTCTGCTCTACCAGATTCCATCCTCGATTCAATTCAATTCAATCCGCCCCAGCTGCGTCATCGACCTTGGAGTCACCGTCGTCTGAATCGTCTGAATTATATTTGGTGGTGCGGCCGCGGAGCCAGTGCCCAACCACAACTCGGATGATCGTGCAGCGTACACGCACGTTCCGGAGAATTTCCGTTGGCGGTGAGCGGTGTGCGGATAACCACCCATCCAGAATGCAAGCATTTCTTTTCCATTCTTTAACCCCCACAATGTAGAATTTAAATTCTCTCTAGCATTCCCTAGCAACTACTTCGTTTTCTACGACGACCAAACCCTTTTGCAGCGGCGATTTCAACGGCGACCTTCTTACCTTTTTTTCTTTTTTTGCAAAGGCTACATCCGCAATATATTTATCTCACTCGCACGCCGCAACACGGAGCAAAGAGGGATCGACATCCGTGCTTGCATAATCCATTCAGCAGTCTTGTGCCACACGGGAACCTTGACAGACCATCAGCCTCTGTCGCGCGCTCGCCGTGGTGGCGCGAAGGTCCCCGTTGTGGCTGAAAAGAAGGAAGCGGGACCGAAAACATACTGTTTGTTCGATTCAGATCTCAATGCCGGGAGCAGACGGTCAGTAAACCATAATAACAACTGAATGAATCCCTGAGCGAATCTGTTTCGCGTAGTTTGTTTCGCTGGATATGTGGGTCCATTCGTGACGATGTCACTACCGTTGCGGACCTGTTACGGGCTGCCGTTATGAGGGGGGTTGCTTAGAGCGGTCAATGTCGAGCTCCTTTCGCTTCCGCTCGCCTCGGAGTGGACGCGATGTGAAGTTCTCTCGCATCTGGGTGTACGAGGTGAGTTAAGTGCGCCATCATTTTTCTTGTACGCCGTTGTTGGATCAAGACAGAGAATTTTGTTCTTTGCCTCTTGTCACGGCGGGACAAACAAAGGCGCAATTGCCTATTGCGGGAGCCATATAAATTCCAAAGCGCAATTTTCTTCTCATACGGACTCCGACGCTAGCATTCGGAGCTGGGACCTGGCTAGCGCCAAGTACTTCTCGCGCTACGTGGCTGGCGAATCCAGGGCACAGCGCGTCAGAGCGTTCGCCAGCGACGGGCAAGGATTCCAGTCGTCGGGCAACTGTCCGGGTCTCTGTGAAAATCAACGAATACAACTCGGAAAGACTGGCAGATTATATTATGCATGGGAAAACCGGAGCCTTTAAGCTTTGTTTCATGCCCGCACCGCGGCGGCGCACATAGGTCATGAAGGCATTCAAACGCAGCCGATGCATATACTGATTCCCAGGTCCCACTCTCGAGGTTGCCCAATTAGGATACTGCGACAAAAATAAACGGAACGTGAGTACTTGAGTACGGCTGAGTACGGTCTAGTACGGTCCCTGCTAACTTTCCTACTATGTAGTATTAACGCAATGTTCGGGTGTCATGGACTATTAAATGGACTATTAAAGGACTGGCGATGCATTTTAGGCAGTTTACGACAGCGCACGCGACCATGGACTCAAGCGACAGAATGCAAAGCCCAGCGTCCCGTTTTGAAGCAGGATCGCGATTCTGTGGTCCCGGACCTCAATCCCGTTTACTTAGCGAGGACCCACGACCTGCCGCGTCGCTCCCAAAACAAGCCTTTATGGTTCAACTTACGATATGTATCAGACGGAGAACCAGAGCGGGAAATGCACCAATCCCTGAACTCTATTGACCGGTCAGTCTGAATCCCCTTCAAGGTTGTTTACATACTTACAGGGTATTCCGTTCACATTCCCGAGACGTGCGTTCAAATGTGTTCCTTCCAAGACGCCGAAGACAACTACGTAGTTTTACTTACTCATGCGGGCCGCATTTTTGTGTTGCGAGAAGTAAGAAAATAATTAGTCGAAACTCCAAACCTTTCGCCCTACGCCTTCACCGAACAGTTGCGGACTTATCATCCCTTTCGATGGCCGTTTTCCCAATTACTTCCGCGGAAGCAAAACCGGCTTGAGATTTCCGCCAAGGTAAATGAACAAAACGATAGACACTTGAACAATGCGACAGTTGAAGCTTGCCATCCCCACGAGCGAGATGTCTGATATCGCAGAGTCGTAAACCTACAGAATGAAATAACGAAAAGTGAAATTATATACACCGACCGACAGCCCTACGAAAGCATCGGATCCATATGTACCATGCATGATTCAGAAAGCGAATAAGTTAGATGATTTAGGCTGCTAGCATCACCCACTCCCCATCGTACCCTCTCCTCCACGACAGCGAATACAACGACCATTCCGGCCAACATGACTCCGAGCACTACTAAAGCTCCTCATGTTCATGCGCCTTGGCATTCTCCATCGCCTGCTTCACCTGCTCTGTGCTCTTGCCCAGGATGACCTGCGCGGGGTCGAAGATCTCGGGCTCGACTGGTGGTTTTGCGGGAGGGTCGACGGGTAGAATGGACACGGGGGGCTCCCCGTCAGCGGGTGTCTCGGTCTCCACCTCAAGGGGGTCCTCCACGGTCGGCTCCGGCTCGACGGGATCCTCTACCTCTGGTTCTTGCACGGGTTCCTCGACCACTTCACTGAACGCTCCCTCCGCCCTCTGTTTCAGCGTATTGATCTGGGTGACAAACCCGGCAACAAGCCCGGTGAGGTCGCCCTGCATACGTTCGAGGCGCGGGATGAAGGGGTCGACGGGCGGGTGTGCGTGCGTGCCGGCTTGGATTGCGGAGGCGTCAGCTTGGAACTTTTCACCGACTGCGAAAAAACGCGTTATCAGCATAATTGAATACAAAGATAGAACAAAATAAAGAGATAGAAGACTCACCCTCCCCTAACCCATGATACACTTGCCAGTCCATATACGTCACATCATGCAGCCAGCTCAGGTCAAGGCCTACAAGCCCCTGCTCGTAGCTGCACGCTTCCTTCATCTCCGTTATAATCGTCATTCCCTCGTTCACCTCCTTCGCCTTGAGATCAACGTGGAACTGAGTAATCACAGCCTGCGCCGTCTGCACGCGCGCCCCGAGCTTCTCCTCGACGCGCCCAACGACCGTCGTCCAGCGGTCCATCCGCTCCTTCAGGTCCTTGCCCTGCGCGCGGTCCGCGGCGGCAGCCTTCTCCTCCTTCTTCAGGTACCCCTCGAGGCCCGCGAGCATCTTCTCCCCCTCCTTCCGCACCGCCGAGACCGCCCCGCCCACCTCCGTCCTCGGGTCGTCCATCTGCGCAACCGCGGCCTTGCGGAACCCGACCAGCGCCTTCCGCAGCTGCTTATTCTTCTCCTTCGATAGCGCCGTCAACGTCACTTTCGACTTGGCCATCCGGTCCTCGAGATCGGCGCGCTTCTCCCTGGTATCGCGCTCCTTGATGAATTCCTGCTCCTCTTGCGCCTGCCGTTCGAGCGCGTGGATCTGCGCGGGCGTGAGCGTGATGTCCTCGTCTTTGTCGGGCTCGAATTCACCGGCGTAGGGAGCGTCGTCGACGTTTGGGTCGGTCGGTTCCACGGGGGCTAAACCTATGTCGTCAAGGAAGCCGGAAAGATCATCCTCAGGCTCCTCTTCTAAGATTTCTTCGACCGCGATGGGGTCAGCGAGAATTTCTTCGACGACAGGAGACTCCATGCCGTGCGCAGACTGTATGACCACGGATGCGGCAGTGACAGCTTCGGCGGCGGCGGATGAAGTCTCGGAGGGGTTTGGAATTGCGGAGGATGTTTGAATCGTGGAGGAAGAGGAGGAGGATGGCGTCGCTGAAATGGAAGCTTCGACGTCCGAGAGGATCTCTTCGACGACGGGCGACTCCATCCCGTGGGCAGACTCGACGGCGATGGACGCGGCGGAGAGCTCTTCTGCGATCGAGGCGCTCTCGACCTTGCTTTGTGAGGGCGGAGGGACGATGGTTGATGATTCCGCGGGTACGGTCTGTACGGGAACAGCAGATGAGGAGGGCACCGGGGGAACAACGGTGGAAGCCTCGACAGGAACGGCCGACGGCGTAGCTTGGACCGCTGGCACTTCCTCCTCAGGCTCCGGCGTCGCAGACGGAGTCGCGGTCGCCTTCTCCTCGACAGGTGTAACCACCGCCGCTACCTTAGTCTCGCTCACGACCGCCTCAGTCGTCGAGTCCTCGCTTGTCGCCGCAGTGGACGCCGGCTCCGGAACAGGTACGCCCTGCGTACCGCTTGTCACCGGACCCGCGCCACTCAGCTCGAGCACCTTGTCCCAGATCCTCTGCACATGCGGGTCGACGTACTCGCGCCGTGCCGCACCTGCCTTGTCCGCGCCCTTGGCCGCCAGCGCTTTTCCATGAGCATACAGAGCGAGCGCATGTGGTCTTGCGGTGCGGTACACCGTAATTGCGTGCGGTTTCGCCAAGGCGTATGCGCGAGCAGCGGCGGGCGCGACGCGGGTCGTATAGGTCTTGTGCAGAGTGAACGCCGTGCGCTCCAATGAGCGCTGGGCGCGGGCGGCGTACGGGGCGACGCGGGCGATGTGAGGGCCGACGTGCTTGCGCCACTGGGGGACGACGTGCTTGTGGTATTGCGGGGCGACGTAGGCGTTGAAGACGGGGACGGCGGCGCGGTCCCAGACAATGACTTTCGCAGCGGCCACATGGGGCGCGGTCCTCTGGTAAACAGGGCGGAGGGCGGTGCGCTCGAGATGCTGAGCTTTGGCGATATATGGGGCGACGAAGGGATGGGCGAGGCCGCGGTATATTGGAGGTAACACGTAAGGCTCCAGGACGTGCATTCGATATTGTTGGAGTCCACGGCAGACAGGATTTGAAAGCGCTTCGTCGTGTGGGCATGTTGTGAATGCGTAGAAGGTTAAAAGTGCAAGCAGAGAGAGGACGATTCGGTCTAGCCAGCCACTAGACGGCTGAAGAAGAGTTAGTAGACAGTCAATAAGAAGAATTCAAGATCTCACCTTTGCTGCCTTTTTGTGGGGTCGATGTTTATGTTTTGATTTTGCGGGTAGTTTTGCAGACGCCAACGCTGCCTTTGTGCAGAAAATTAGTATAGGAACCAAAAAGGTAAAACACCGTCCAAAGTTCTCCATTCCTGCAGCGTTTTTGGCGGTGCCAAAATGCGGTTTTGGAGTAGGAAACTCTTCATCCCGCCATTGCCAGGATGCATCTTTCTCCCCTTTGTCTCCTTTTGGTTCTGTTGGCCCCGGCTCATCGTGTGACGGGTCGGGGACCATTCTGTGAACCCGTAACATGCGATTCAGGATGGTTCCTACTCCAGAAAAATCGCTGGTGCCAGAAAAATAAGATCCTTGGTACAGAGGAAATTCTGGAGCCTTCCGGACGCACAGGAGCCTTTTGGAGACCAAAAACCGAGAGCAGGAGAATCTCGAACGACCAGAAAATGACGCACATTCTTCGCAGGTGCATCTTTGCCCTCCGCCAACGAAGATGATGTTGTTTTCGGTTTTGCTGCTCGTGGAACGGCCTGGGAAGAGTTTGTTCTTGAGGCTATAGGCACCGGGGCCACGGGCGTCTTGCGCGTCACGACCATACCAAAGAGAAAGGTGAAGGAGCGTCGCAAGTTGGATCAGAATAAATTACGCCCCAACTGACGTGTCTTGTGTCTTGTTTGGCTGCAGCTTCCGTCGGTTGCTTTTTCAACTTCCACTTCGACGAGCTCGATATGTGCCCAGGTCAACTTGAAACTCCTTCTTCACCCTCCTTTGTTTTTTCATATCACTGGCCTGATCAATTGGTTGAAATCCCCGATGTTAACGGGCTAACGCGTTACTCTGACCTTCGGTGTACATGCTCGTACATATTGTGTTGGCCACTCCGATCCTGGGCCGCCACGTTAAATGGCGACAACCTGGAAACATCCTGTCCGTCCAGTAACCCGCGGGGTTCAACTACCCACCTCATCTACGCGGTCTATTTGGACGCTGAACCTGTGATGTCGTTTGCTGAACATTCTCAACTTGTCTTTGGCTCACCTCGCCTCCTGACCATCCCTTGAATGAATCAGAAACCCTCCAGAGGCTCCTCTGAATGAGAAAATGTGTAGCCCGGAAGATGCTAGGGAAGAACGTGGTTTCTCTCGCCTCCACAGTGGAAGACATCAAAGAATTCCGAGAAGTTAACCAAAGCCCAAAGCCACTCGACTTCGGTTGATATTTCCGAGAGAGATAAAATAAATTTTGCACAAATCGTAAGTCAACAGTCCAACTGTCCAATAATAATCCAACCCGATCTTCAGGTCCAATCCCCAGAAGGCCCTCAGTTCTCGCGTTTTTCCGAGATTCGCCTGCCACCTTGTGAGCGGTCTCTCTCCCGGTCTCCTAATGTCTGGGTTCTTCTTGACTTTCGCGTCGATGGAACGCGGCACCTGCTTCAGTTCACCCAGTAACATTCGGGAAACTGTGGAGGCCGCCATGCCTGCCAGGCAGGCGTATATCCCAGTAACTGCGAGTCATGGCTGGGACACAATGGGCTGCTGTGAGTGCTGTTACGACTCCTGTATTTATACTAATTCCTATTCATGAGCGTGTTCTTTCAGAGTCAGCATTGGTCATGCACTGATTGCTCAGCGCTCCGGCAGGTGCGCAGTAACCAGGAACCTTAATTCGTCCCCGAGCGGTAGTTATGGCACAGCAAGCCGGCGCTCAGGTGGGTTCTTATTCGGAAATACAGGTGGGGTCGTTGTGGGTTCTCACTCGGCAACAGGTGGAGCCCAACTAACTCACTGGTGCACTCTACTATACCCGTTTCTACTTGCAAAAGATCGCTAAAAACCGAGTAAATATATTGGTCGTTTTTCCCACCAGTACGTTCAATGTTACCCCACATTGATAACGCTGATAACAATTAGAATTTGCATCGATAACCCAAGACAAACATCGGCTCCGTAGCGCTATCATGATTTACATGACAAGTATCTTCGGTAGCGAATATGGCTGAGCTAATGCCGAGCTAGAATCCAACCAAGTTGCGCGATCTTTCACCTTTTTTTCCTCTTGGGGAGTTGAACCGGCCGCTCGAAGCTCGCCATCCACCTTCTGCTCCGCCTCATTGCATCGTACGGTGACTCGATTTCCATCGGAGCGCTGAAACGTGGCAGACAATAACGCGCATCGAGCAACCAGTTGCGAAGATGTGCAACAACTAAGTGCGAGAGCGGCCGTCCACGTTTCTTTCCTCATATATCTTCGCCAACGGCCGTTATGTATGCAGCCCTTTATATACTCGCGGTCGAAGGACCAAATCCAACATCCATTCTCCTCATCCTCCTCACTCATCTACCACTTCCCTCCACCACCCCAAACACAATATGGTTGGCATCTCCAGCATCACCTTCCCCGCCTCCGCCGCCAAGCTCGCTGAGGGCCCCACCGCCGTGAAGAAGGCCCTTGACATCATCAAGAGCACCCCCGGAAACCTCGGGTACGCAACGTACTGCCTGCGCATTTCGAGGTGTACTAATTTATCTTTCTCGTCCAAAGTGCCTACCACGGCATCCAGATTGAGGACGGCAAGACCGCGTACTTCAGCGCACGTATGTATTTTATACTTTTCCTTGTTGAACCGACCACTGACGGACTGTCACTCGAAGTCTGGAGCGGAGCTGACGCTCACAGCGCCTTCCTCAAGGGCGACAAACACGCCGCCTTCACCGCTGCTCTCACCGAGCTCGCTGACGGCCCCCTGAACGCCGGCTACATCGAGGTCTCCGGCGACCCGACCAAGGCCTTCGAGTCCCCCGTGACCGAGGGTGTCCACTTCATCACCAAGGACACCGACGATGCGCCCTTCAAGGCCCTGGCCGCTGCCATCGACTCGGTTGCCCCCTACGCCTGGGGACGCAACGTCGAGAACAAGAACCACGTCATCTTCTTCGTCGGCTGGGACTCTGTTGAGGTGCGTTGTTCTTGTATTTCTCTCACCGATGATCTCGAGTATTGACACTTACTTTTTAGGCCCACTTGGCCGTGAAGGACAAGTCGGAGGACGTCCTCTCGAAGGCGCGCGCGGCGTCTGAGAGCTACAAGGTTGCGCACGCCAAGCTCACCAAGGCTTGAAGCGTTGAAATATACCATCATCAATACATGTAAAAAGAGACGACTTGTACACGCGGAATAGACACACATTCATGACACAAACAATATTTACTTGCCTGAACCATTTAATTGCTCAAAGTCAGAGAAAACGGTTATTCAACCTTGTTTGATGGCATCATTTCAACCATTATTCCATTGACAGGTTTGTACCGGTGTGGATATCCAAAGCTAAGTATTCTATATCGCAAGTTTTGTTTGAGTGAAGCAAGGACACCGAGTCGATGATACAAATGCCAGTTGTACTTCTGAACACGGATCGTAGTGAACGCCGAGGGAACCGGGTACCGTACTCCCATTTCTACGTTTCTAGTAGACCTCCGGCTCAACTTTGGCTAGCTAATGATAATGCAAGTGAAGCTGTTCCTCCGTAGAGAATAGTAGTTCGTACGCGACGGTATTCGATGTTCAATCAGAGGATAAATACTTGCAATTGAACCAGCCACGGTGGGTGAGCGGGGAAATATTAGTGGGAAATTGACGGGACTTCTCGTCCCTGGCTCTTGTGAGCAACGAAATAAATTGTATTCGCTTTTATAGACGGCCCTTTCAACTCCGGTCGGAGATCACGGCTTTCACAGTTCCGACCTTTTAGTGTCAACGGCCGCGCGAGAGCCGCTTCGGCAACTTTTAAATTGTTGACGTTGAAGTTAGAAGAAGAAAAAATCATAAGCAGTTCATTTACGGTCACTAGTAGTCCTAGTGGCGGTTCCGCGTGTTCCCGAAGGCAGAGTAACCAGAGTTGGCCGAGTTTCATTGTTCGACGTTCAATCATTGTTTGGCAGGAGCCTCCCCATCCCTTGCTTCCTCCTCCTCGTTTACATCCGCCTTCTCCCGTTGCTGAATTTGGGGCCTCGATATTGCCCTTCCAGTGAGTCCAGTTACCCGACCCCAAATAACCCTCAATATGAATCGCCTCTGCCTGCAGATATCGCCATGAGTCGCTCAATTGCCGCTGGTCGAAGCACAAAGAAGAGTGGCAATAATAACAATGGCGCCGTACCTAGCACTCGCACCCAGGCGTTTGAAATATCTATCCAGCGCAGCAAATCCCGGTCTCCGTCGCGGAATGCAGCCTTTGGCTCGGGCTCGCGCAGCGATCCGTTCACGCTTTTGAATTGTCCGCCGTCTGGGGCGGGGGCGCCCATGGCCACTGTCAAACGGAAGAGGTCGACGACGTCTGTAGGGGCTAGTACTGCGCCTCCGTCTATTGTAGACGACGTCGACCGTGGGCAGAGGGTGAAGCCCAAGTCGTCGTCCGCGTCTGGGCAGCAGAATCGTATTTCCTCCTCCTCTGCGGTGGCGTCTGGCTCGACGTCGTCTTCGATTCGACCGAAGAAGGAGAGGGAGAGGGTGAGAGCGCCGGCTGAATATGCAAATCCGTACCGGATGCAGGCGTCAAATGTTTTGGCGCCGAGTGAGCAAATTCCAATCGGGCGTAGGGGTATCGACAAGGGTAAATCGAGGGTGGTTGAATCGGAAATGGGTGTGGTATCGCGGCCGGATACGCCAACCTACTCTGGGGCTTTGGCTGCGGCGGAGTTTGAGCGGATGCGGAAGGAGCTGGAGATGCTCAAACGGACGATGGATAATGGGAAGAAACAGCTGAGGAAGCAGAATAAGGTCTGTCTCATTTTCGCCCTTGTTTTGTATCTACCCTCATGGCCGACTCGCAGACAATCGAGGAGCTTCGTGCTCAAACGGCAGCGGAAGCAGTTGTGCGCTATTATCCATTACCCTCGTACTGAGACCGCACTGACGCCTCCTTCAGACTCGGGAGGAGCAAGCGAGGTTACTTGTCGCTGCCAATTCAAAGTCTCGTAAACATGAAGAGCTCCTTCAAACTATTGAAGCTTCCTTGCAATGCCAAATATGCATCGAACTCCTTTCCAAACCCAATGTGTATGTTATCCTCTCGGAAACATTCATAATCCAACGCATTCTAAAGCCGCATTTCAGCTTAGCTCCTTGTGGTCACGTCTTTTGTCTCGAATGTCTGCAGCAATGGTTCCGGTCGGCGCCTGGGACTGATTCTGACGACGATATGGATACGGAGGCTCACGAGCAGTACCTCTTACACAGGGCGAAGGCGTGTCCGTGCTGTCGTACAAGAGTTTTACGGCGACCTGTACCCGTGTTTCTAGTTAAGAGTGTCGTGACTGCGCTGCGGGGTACCCCCGCCGCCACTCCTTTAGCCATCGGTGTTCAAGGAGAGGAGGATGCGGATCCCTGGAAAGGGTTGTTCTTACCCGACTACGAAAATTCAGACGACGAAGACGAGGAAATAGACGGATTCGACTCGAGCGAGGACGAGGCGGTCCAATACGAACAATACTCCTCGGAGGAGGACTTGGATGACCTGGACGACGCGGAGGTTGCAATGGGGTTGAGCATTGGGATTTTTCCGCCAGACCTGACGCGGTTCTATGGGAGTGCAAGCGAGAGCGAGGAAGGGTCGGAGCCGGCGTCTGATGAAGAAGGGGGTCGAAGAGAAGAGGAGGAGGACGATGAAGACTCGGACAATGACGGCAATTACGGTCTCGCCCGCTGGGAGCCTCCAACACATGTGGTGCAGTTCGAGAACATATCCAGCTCATTGTGGAAGATGCAGCGCCGCGGATGCACTCCGCAGCTCATAGCCCTCTTCAATATGCGCTACGCTCACGACGAGGGGCTCGTTGCGCACGTCTCCTCGTTGGAGGCGACGGACTACGAAGACGTGGGCAGGGGACGTAACCGGCTTTTCCTGGGGTGGAATATCGATCTTGAGCCGTCGGATGTCGAGGGCGAGGCGGAGAAGATGTACATCGTGCGCCAACTGCGCGATATCAAACGGCATCCGGAGCGGTGGGTTGTGTCGGAACGGCACGGATTCCCGGTGCGGGGGGTTATGGACGCGCGTCGACTGTCACCAGCGGAGGAGGATGTCGAGATCTATGACACTTCGGACTCGGAGGCATACAGCAACGGAGAGGAATTCGCGTAGCAAAGTAATTATTATTTCGTATCATTATAGGTTTGCAAATGCAGCTGCACGCTGAACAATGCGACCTGACTGGGTCCAGAGGGATCGTAAGAAAGGCCGAGAAATATGCCCGCCAGCTGAAGGCGTGTGACCCGTACCGTACCCGCGTGACAAACCGCCTTTCGCTCCAGCCTCATTCATTTTCGGAGCCTTTACTTTGAAGCCTTTGAATTCAACTACCACTTGTACCTGTGCACCGAAGGATTCAGTTCTTGATTGAACAGTCTCCGATGCAGGAAGCTGAGGAACAAGGCATGTCTCTTTCTCGCACTTAGCGCGCGGTTTACCAATGGATGCTGTACCAGACACATGTCGTATCTGCAGCGCGCCCGCAGAGGTGGAGCAGCCTCTCTTTTATCCATGCAAATGCTCCGGTACCATTCGGTACATCCACCAAGACTGGTACGCACTAATTTTCGCCATTTTTGGACGTGCAATTTACGCTAATTACTTTGTGCAGTTTGACGACTTGGTTGGCGCATAGCAAGAAGAAGACTTGCGATGTTTGCAAGCATCCGTACTCGTTCACCAAGGGTCCGTGCGGAATCTCTATATTCTGAGCCTCTTGTGCTCATCCCTATTCTAGTCTACGCAACGGATATGCCGACCAGATTACCACCGGTGCTTCTGCTTCGACGCGTAGCGCAGCAGTCATTCTTTGCAATGTTATTCGTCGTCCGTGCGGTCGCAGTTGCGATTATATGGCTTGCAGTTCTGCCCTGGATCACCGTCATGTCGTGGAGAGCGTATTTTGCCGTGGGAGACTCTACGCAAGTTTCCTTGTGCATATCTTGACTGGACTTGGGAACGCTAACTTGCTCACAGTGCTTGGTGGATTAGCGATCGTCCACGCCCCGCTGACGCGCCGGAAGATAGTGCTTTCTACATGGTTTTCCATTCGGACGCGACCGCCGTCCCGCCTCCGGATACATTCATTGCGCGAGTCGCGACACACCCCCTCTGGCTCTCGTTATCTTCCGATATTTTTACGGGCCAGATAATCGCCTCCCTCGTGGTCCTCACGTTTGTCGCTGTCTTCCTCCTCCGCGAGTGGATATCCCAGAACGCACGACCCGGCGTGTTCGAGGATGAAGATGCGGAGCCCATACCTGCGTTAATCCCTCTCCCGGCGCCCCCGCAGCCGCGGTTGCTCGAGGTGCCGCCGTTTCTCGAGGTGCCGCCCGCTCTCCCCGCCGCACCGCACCCAAACGTCAACGACCGAATGCTGCTCGCACGGCGTCAGATGCAAGCGGTAAGAGCGATGGACGCCGTGGACACGGATCCCACCCTCGAAACCCCGAGCCGGAAACGCCGCCTTTCACAGAAAGGGAAGGAGCCCGAGCAAGCCGATGATGCGACACAAAGCACCCCTAATCTTGCCACGAGCAGTCGTGTGCCGGCGGCTGTGTCTCGACGCCGTCTCCGCAAGGCTGATACCGACAAGTTCCACGAGCAGTTACGACGTGCACACCTGTCCCGCGAATACCGACAAGGGACTTCTGCGCCTGACCAGTCTGCGTTGGACAATGGGGACAAGTTTGAGTTCACCTTTAGATCGACTACGGGTTTCCCGCAAGGCAACTTTAATAGCAGGAGAAGCGTATCTGAGCCGCCGTCGATAACCAAATTCTCTTCGGGTTTGGACACTAGGCCGCGGATACTCACCCCCGGCCCCGCAGATCCTGTGTTCCCGCCGGTTGTGCTTGAGCGTCCGAGCGAAACGCTACCCTTCTCCCTCTTCAAGCGCAACACCGAGGAGTCTGAGGCCGGACCATCATCCCATTCTAACGCTTCGACACCTCCTTCCCTCCCCGCCGATCCCCAGTCCTCGGACGACAGCCACGAGTCCTGGGCTTGGGTCGCCTCGACCTCATCCACAGGGGAGATGACCTCACTCCCTCAAGAGAAGGAGAAGGAGAGCAAGCAACGGCGGCCGCAGCTTCCCAACACGACCCCCACAATCCCTAACGAAGATCTGGAAACACTGGGCTTGCTAATCGCCGCTGTCTCGCCAAACTTGGCGACGTACCGCGCACCAGAGGAGTTGGAGGCTGAGGCGAGCTCCTCAACGAGCCGGCGCGGCTATTTCGACCGCGAAGAGGATGGGCAGTCGAGCCAGGGTGGGTCTGATTACAAAGGGAAGGGGAAGGCGGATGGGTCTGGGTCTGGGTTTGCGGACACAGATGCCGATATGGATATGGAGGACATTGAAAGTGAGCACCGCCGGTATTTCGCTGATGCCGAGGACGAGGAGGAGGAAGACGAGGGCGAGGATGGGCTTCCGCCGTTGCAGCCTGTGAGTGACTCGGAGGATGAGGACGACGATGACTATGACGATGTGGGCAGTCCGCGGAATGAGTTCAACGAGGACGGGGACTTTGATATGGAGGATGAGGAAGGGGCCGAGGAGGACGAGGAGGAGGGGGCAGGCGGTGCAGACGTGCGGTTCGATGCACCGGTGCCGATTTGGCAAGCCATTCAGATCGAAGACGACGAGGTGGCGGAGGTTGCAGATGGAGAGGAGCAGGAGCATGGGTTCGATATTGTTGTTGCACCGGCGCCGGCGGGTGGGGCGGACGCGGGCGCTATCGACTTGAACGACGACATGGATGGGAACGTCGAGGATGATATGGAGGGCGCGATGGAAGGCATGTGGTTTCCTTGATTCATTTCTTCTTTCGTGCAGATTACCGAATTTCTTGTTCTAGCTATTGGCATGAGGGGGCCTGTTTATGGGGTTGTTCAGAATGTTTGTGTGTTTCTTCAGTTAACATTTTGGAGTTCATTTCTGGTTTCATCAGGCCGCACTAATGATCTTCGTACTGGATACTGCTATTGGTTTGTTGGTCTGCATCCCTTTCACTTTGGGAAAAGCAACGGCTTTACTCTCAGTGAGTACCTTCCTCTTATGTCCGTGCTTCGAGTCTCACCGCAGTTTTATAGCTGGATCCGCATCGCTTCCTCCAAATCCTACATCTTCCCATTCGGGCCATGCGAATTGTTACTGATCCCATTGTCGACTCTGTCGTATACATCATCGCTGCCCTGCTCCTCCCGTTAGTTGGCCGGCTGTTGTACCGAGTGGCTAACCTCCTATTCCTCGGCGTCCTTTTCCTGATCTCCGTGGTCTTTGGGAAACACAAGGCGGACAAGACGTTCGAAATGACTTCCTGCGTGGTAAGCATTTTTTTTCCAGCATCTCCCTTGTTCTCATCGCACCATTTCACAGTACTACCGCGTCCATAAACTTTCGGACAAGCCACTGGAACAATTATTCGCCTGGAGCTCCCTTTCTTCCTCATCAGCGGCGACGCCATCCAAGGTCTCCACACCGTCCGCATTCCAGACCACCGTCGTGAATGCTGCTGAGCCCTACTTTGCCGCCCTCGGGCAAGAGGTCCGCCTTAGCACTGAGCAGCTCCGCGCAAGTTGGACGCAGCTTGCGCTTGGACACGGGCCCAAAGAGAAGGTCTTTGCCGTCGCCCTCGGCTATGTCGTTGTGATGATCCTCGTTTCGCTCTACCTCAACCTTCTTACCGTCGGGAATATGAAGACGGCGGGGCGTGCGGTGCGGACTGCTGTCCGGGAACAGTTGCTCGTCTTGAAGGTTTGCTGGTTGCAGACGATGCAGAGCTTGATCTAATTCCTTGCAGGTTGCTACTTTCATCTTCATAGAGCTGGTAACTTTCCCGCTGGGTTGCGGTATCGTTCTGGACATCTGCACCGTCTGGCTGTTCCCCGAAGCCAGCCTCATTTCCCGGTCAGCGTTCTTCCGGCAGGCACCGCTGACGGCGATGTTTTACCACTGGGTCGCCGGGACTATGTTCATGTGAGCGATATCATGTGGCTGCGCTGGCCCGAGCTCATGCACCGTTCCTAGGTATTCGTTCGCGGTACTACTGGCGGGATGCCGGACTCTTTTGCGAAAGGGAGCTATGTGGTTTATCAAGGACCCACAGGCGCAGGATTCGCACCCCATTCGGGACATCCTCGACCGCCCTACCTTGACGCAGCTGCACAAGATCTGCGTGAGCGGCGTCATGTACTCTTTTGTTGTCGCGTGTGTGGTCGGTAGCGTGGCTGGTCTGCTCTTCCTCGGCAGTAAATCCATTCTTCCGTTCCGCTGGAAAAACAGGTTCGTTTGTCGCAGTGTTTTCTTTGATTTTTATCTTACGTCGTTCATAGGGAGCCTCTTTCCAACGTTCCGATCGACCTCATATTCCTACATCTGGTTCTTCCATACACGACGCATTACTTCCGACCACGAACTGGTATCAGGAGGGTGTCGAAGTCGCTGTGGAAGTTCCTGGCCGGTCGGCTTCGCCTATCGTCGTACTTCTTCGGAGGCCGTTACCCCCAAGAAGAATACTCATCGAAGCATTGGACGTTTATGCTGCTGCGATTCGACCACGAGAATGTCGTCAAGGACGGCTCGTTCCGACGTGTCCCTGCGTCGGACAACATCTCTCTGCCTCGGGACATGCGCGCTACCGCGGCTGTTACCGAGCATGGCGAGCCCGTTGATGATGAGGCTCGAGAACTCATCGTCATGCAGAATGAGGAGGCCATCAAGGCCAAACGCCACGTCACGGAGGATTATGTGGTCGTTTACATTCCGCCATACTTCCAGTACCGGGTGTGCCTTTTCATTGCCATCCTCTGGGTCATGGGCGCCATGTTCCTCGGGATATTGTTTGCGCTCCCCATTCAACTCGGCCGCAGCTTCTTCGCGCTCTTCGTGCCCCGTACTGTCCACGATGGCTACTCCTTCATTGCAGGATCCTACCTCCTATGGGCCTGCTATCTCATTGGACGGGCTGTTGATCGACTTGACAAACGTCGCCAGCGCCGAGGAGGCGATGAAACGCGGGCAGATCTTCGTCTCTTGGTTATCAAACGTGGTCTTCTGTGGACGGCCAAAATAACGTATATGACACTTTTCCTTGGTATACTCATCCCCACTCTCATTTCTCTGGTCGTCGACCTGTATATAATTCTTCCCATTCGGCTATCACTGGATCCCACACTGATACCTCGGATACGCATTGTGGATTCGTGGGCGATGGGACTGCTGTATATGAAAATTATGCTACACATAAATCGGACGCAGCCTCCCAACCCAATAACGAGGGGTGTGCAACACGTATGTCCAGTCATCTTTGAGTTTCTCTTTTGCTGATTGGTCGCTTTAGATAACTAACAACGGCTGGACGCATCCGGAACCTATAACTGCGACCAAGGAGGTTATTGGGCCACTGACCTTTGGCCTACTTGGGATGATTCTTCTTCCGGGAGGAGTCTTCCTTCTAGCTCAGCACTTTGTCCCACTCATTCCAAAGAACAGCAAACTTCTTTGTATGTCGTCCCTATTTTTTTCTGCGTCGCTCATGCTCATTTTATCGCCAGTCATGGAAGTCTACCCTGCCATCTTCGTCGCCGTCGCGGGCGTCAGGTTCGGCGCCGTGTTGCTCGAAATGCTGGGTACTTGGTCTCAATCGATTCGGGACAAGGAGTTTTTGGTGGAAATGCGGCTCCGAAATCTGGAGCCAGATTCGTCGAAGGGTAAGGTGGACTAGAACATAATTACTTATTATTCAGAGAAGCATTACCAAAAGCATTGTACGACTTGTATATCCTACCCAATCTACATATTACCCTAACGAAACTACAAAAGTTCCCCAGCCCTTAGGCTTCCAACGCTCATTGGTCAGCTCGCACTGATGGGAAAGTGTTATCTCAGTTTCCTCTCACAATTCTGACTATGGATGGGATTCAACCACGCGGGCGCGCGCGCGGGGCTGCTTCGACAGTGATATGATACAATATGACGAATACAGAAATGCCAAGTTCGACTGTCACACTGGCAGTTCACCTTAACTTCCAGTGGTCGCCAGATATCTCGAACACTCAAACGCTTGTTGGCTTACACGGGAGCATCCCCCCATACGTTTTTTTCACCTTCTTTGACACCGTATGGTATCATCATGCCTTCTATTTCACTCCTCGTGTACCCAATCGCGTGGTCGAAGATAACGATGTGATTCTCTCGAAGTTTGCCGGAAAGCCGCAAAGGATAAGTAGCTTGAAGGTTAATCTCTCTGGCTCACGCCTTTCAGCATGTTGTTGTTACCGGCTTTCGTCTTGCTTCTCGCTGGTCTCTGTGGCGCCAAACCACTTTCTGGTAAACGGTGGAACGACCTTGCTGTCAAGCATGCATGGGTCGAAACTCCTCGCGGCTGGGAGTTTCATTCTAAGCCTCCTGGGGACCACTTGCTCGACATGCGCATTGGGCTCAAGCAGGCCAAACTTGAAGAGCTAATTTCCTCTTTGTATGAAGTTAGCGACCCAGCGCACGAAAGGTACATTAATTTACGCTGGTACTGTTGTCTCCCTTTCATAAAGCACCGCCTTAGATATGGCCAGCACTTGTCGAAGGAGGAGGTCGCTGCCCTCGTTGCCCCTCACCCAGACTCCGTCGAAGCTTTCGAATCCTGGCTTCAACACCACGGCATTAATCCCACCGATGCCCACTTCCTCTCTGCTGGTGGCGAATGGATTACTATTCGAGTTTCGGTGGCTCAGGCAGAACGCATGCTCGGCACTACATATGGTGTATACTACCATGCCGCCTCTGGATCATCTGTCGTGCGCAGTAAGCCATGCACTTCACAGAAAAGCAGCCATTAGAAAATAACTATTGAACAGCGATGGAGTACTCGCTACCGCAGGAACTTCACTCTCATGTTGATGTTGTTACTCCCACGACATATTTTGGAACTCTTCACAGCATGCGCTCTACCAGTTTCATTCAAGCACACACAACTGTCGGAGACGAGGACTCGTTCGCCGCCGAAATTTCTCCTCTCGCGGTACCTGCAAGCTGCGGGTCAGTATTAGGATGGAATACTATTATCATAGTCACAACTCATCTTTTTAATTCGTTGTAGAACGACTATCACGCCGGCAAGTCTCAATCCTCGATCGTTTTGCTTATGACTTAAGGCGCACAGGCCTGCTTGCGGGCTCTTTACAACACCACCGCATACGTTCCGAAAGCGACGGCGACCAACCGTCTTGGTGTTGCGGGTTACCTCGCTGAATTCGCGAATGACGCAGGTCAGTAAATGCAATGCCTGACAATTTCTAACACCAATGACTCCTTTTTATTAGATTTGCAGGTAACCAACCAACTTACCTCGTCGTCCGAGACCTGAGTTAACCGGAGTGAGAAACCTAGACCTTTTTCAGGGACTTCCGGGCTGACGCCGTCGGCGCAACCTTTACGCATGTTCAAGTCAATGGTGGTCTGAACACTCAGTCAGATCCTGGAGTGGAGGTGCATAACTGCATTTTCTCCGTCTTTCTTGTATTAATTCGACCCGCCAGGCCAACCTCGACATTCGTAAATAAACACCATATTTCTTGTGCCATCGTTAACCGGCGGGTGCAGAGTACACCGAGGGCATTTCATTCCCGACTCCCAACACTTACTACTCGACTGGCGGAAGCCCTCCATTCCTCGCGGATTCTTTCACCCCCAGTAAATCTAGGTTGAATGCTTCACAACGAGAACTCATTCACGATATCCAGCGAATACAAATGAGCCTTACCTGGATTGGTTGAACTTCATTCTCAGCCAGACTACCATTCCCCAGACCTTTGTACGCGCAGACTATTTTTGCACCAAGGTGGCTAACTTCCTTTCCAAAGACGACTAGTTACGGCGATGACGAACAAACGGTGCGACCGACTTGGGCTTCAAAATGTCGATTCATCTCAATTTCTTTTGTAGGTCCCGCAAGACTACGCGACTTCCGTCTGCAATCTCTTTGCTCAGCTTGGGTACGAATGATTTCTTGTCTCTATCACCCTGCATACCAATCCTTCTACTCAGTGCTCGTGGGAGCAGCGTCATGTTCTCCTCTGGAGACGATGGGTTCGTTGATAACCTTCTGTCCAAATGTCTATTTAAATCCTTTCAGTGTCGGCGCAGGCGCATGCACGACAAATGATGGAACAAACAGAAAGATTTTCCAACCGGCATTCCCTGCGAGGTACCTCACCGACTTTCCCGGTGAACCGATACTGAGACTTTATTTCAAAGCTGCCCATTTGTCTTGTCGGTGGGCGGGACCGAAAAGGTCAACCCCGAAGTTGCTATCAGCTTTTCTGGTGGTGGATTCTCCAGGTTGATGCTATCTCGATGGGAACATTCATAGAACCTGACGCGCTGGTTAGATATTTCGCACAGCCGTCTTACCAAGCCGCCGCCGTTTCCTCTTTCCTTACTAGGCTCGGTACCAAGTTCGCTGGGCTCTATAATGCTACGGGACGAGCATACCCTGACGTCGCAGCCCAAGCTACAGGGTTTCAAGTAGTTATTGGCGGCCGTACAGAGTAACTCATCACTCTTCGCTCTTTTACGTCTCTGACATTCCGATCTTTAGGTCTGTTGCAGGAACCAGCTGTTCATCTCCCGTGCGTGAACCGTAAATAAACAATGGAGAACCATGCTAACAAAGTCTTCGCGCAGACCTTTGCAGGAGTTGTCGCCCTTCTTAACGACTTTCGCATCTCGGAGGGCAAGGCCCCACTCGGCTTCCTAAACCCATTATTCTACTCGACGGCGAAGACGGGTTTCAACGACATTGTATCCGGGTACGTTGGTCGATGTTTCTCTCCCCGACAAGGACTCATTTTCGATTTAGGTCTAACCCCGGTTGCGGCCAAGCGTATGTGATTGCTAGCCTTCAAATGATTAACACTAATTCCAGTATCGAACTTCAGCGGCTTTACTGCTGCTGCGGGTTGGGACCCTGTGACGGGTCTTGGTAGCCTGCATTTTACTCTCATTCCGACTGCATTTTGACGACTCTACACAGGGACACCGGATTTCCTCAGGCTTCAAGCTTTGGTGGCTTGAAACACTCCTCACGTTTTGTATTACATTTTGTTGAAATTGTCCAAATTCGAAGTTTCATACTCCGCTCAAGCGGACATCACCGAACAATTCAACTCCGCTCACTCCCTCCTACCGGGAATTGGTTCACGGACACCAGCCTCACAATCCTTTTACGACAAGGGCTGAACCGTGGGTTTGAAGCCTTTAAACGGTATGTGCCTGGTCCTCGTACTTTGAGAAACTCTGGTTTGTCCACGTGGGTTTATTATTCCAATCCACTGTGGATGACTCTACACGAAATTAAGGCCAGGTTATTTATGCTGTTGTACGACCGCGCGCGAGAATTTGCTACGTGCTCGAATCGTAGGACCGTAAAAGAACAGTACAAAAGGAATGGGTGCCATTACACTTGCGATTAGAGCAAACATGGTGTTCGCCCATTTGTACCCAAGAGCGGAGAACATCTGCGCGGTGAACAAAGGGAAGACGGTGGCCAGCATATTTCCTAAGAAAGTTTTTAAAAGAGGAAGAGAAGAAAGGTCAGAATGATCCTACTGCAGAGGCTTTGTCCAGCTAAGGCCGAAGATGCGAATGCGCCGTAACTGACGTATACATTAACGAAATTGAAGCAAAATCCAGAATTTTCAACACGCACCAATCGGCGAGATAACTGAAGACGGAGAGGTATACGATAAATATGGCCCAGGTGAACATCTGATGGTTGAGCTGAGAACCGGTCAAAAACTGGTTGTCAACACTCACGGCCAAAGCAATCACCAAGGCAATCCAAGTTACGCGCGGAAATGAGCACCAGGCGTAGATGAACATGCTTATTGGCAACATAATGGCAGCGCCGCATGCCATGATGAGGCGAGCCTCAGGACCTCGGCGGTCGAAGTGTTTACTAAATTGAACAGAGTTAATTGACGAAGACTCCATTGGTTCAAGACGTACTGATATAAATGTTCTTGATAGAAATTAGAGGCGAAGCCGAGGGCAGTTCCAACTCTTTCCGAAAGCTATTAGCAAATGTCTGGGAAGTTTTACAACCCTACCAACACCAGTGAGGCAAATACCGAGCCCTCTTGGCCAATATTGAAGTGATGAAGGTCTTGGAACACTCCAGGTATTGACCGAATTAAACAGAATAGCACGCCCCATAAAAATCCTATCCATAACTATTGTCCGCTGAGCAACAAATAAAATGAGAGAGCGAGGGAGAAAACTTGCACTGAACGCCATCACGACTGGTTCTGTGAACAGAAGTTCTGCATATCTGCTAAGTTTCCGTATATCTGCGGGTGAAGCACAACATACGAATAGGACGAGTGCATGAGAGGAAAATCAGGGTAGATAGACTGGCGCGTTCATCTTCTATCCTAGCGCGATAGCGATGGTCTCCCGTTTCTTTACGAATTTTATTCGCTAGACGCGTCAGTAAAATGGATGATCGAGTTTCGCGCATAATCATGGGCACTACAATAGAGTAGGCAGCGCAGATTCTGTGGAGGGTCAACGGCTACACATGAAGATTTAAAAATAAATAGACTCGCATCATTTGGATCCATTCTATCCAGCGCCACTCCAGTCGTGGGTTCATTTCAATCCAACCGGAAATTACTGGTCCCAACCCTGTCCCACCAAGAGCAGCGACGGAAAAAATGGCCATAGGCAATCCTCGCCTGTGACCCAAGGCCGTGAGCTCAAGTCAGAAACCGGATGTATAAACTTACTCGTGGGGTGTCCAGATATCTAGAAAATTGAGCAAGAATTAGTCACGCGAGGATCGCATAATTCTCACCAACCTGCTATTGTTCCACCGACCTGAAGCCACAGTAAAGAACAGCCTGAATAATGCTCCTGTCAACTCACCATCGTGGCCCAGGTTGAACCGAAAGATCCCTGCAAAAATCGAGCAACAATGACAGTTTGTATGTTCTTGGCTCTACACTCATTTGAGACGAGAAGATCAACCAAAAGAATGTGTGCTTACAATGCGATAAGCAGATACATAGTTGTGAATCCGATGGCGGAGCCAATATAGAGGGGTTGTCGCCCAAATTCTTCGCTCAAACTTGAGGTGACGAGAGGGACAATTCCAAATCCCAGCGGATAAACGATGAATCCGACTGTTGCCTGAAACTCGGTACAATTCAGGTCGCGAGTCATCGAGGGACTAGAATCAATTAGCCCACAAAAAAATGAGACCGGACGCTGGTTCATACATCCCAAGGTTATAGGCAGACGACGCGAACGCTGCATCCAAGGCGTAAGAAAATACTCGGGAGGTAAATACCAATCACGTATGTACATGCTATTAATGTCGAAAAACAGGCCAATAAGGTGATTCCCCATTTTTTGGAACGGGGAAAGCAAACTGGATTGCGGATGTCTCCTTCGTCGAAATCAACCTACGCAATAAGTTTGAGAGCCGAAGGATCCAATGAGCGGGCCACAAACATATAGAACTTCGTCAATCGGCGGCGATTTTTCCGAGTCGGAGTGAGGCTCCTTGTGTTGCACAAAGTTGCTCAGCTGTCGCACCATCCTAGTATCGAGCTCCGTTGCATCTGGCCGGGAGGATAAACTGATTCTAGGGTCTATGCTTCGTTGGTCAATATCCTCTAACGATTTGACGACGAGGCCCTCGGGGAAAACGGCATAAGAGCTGTCGGTTTCAACGTCCCTGAGTTGCGTCGGAGCCATCTTCGCGGGGGAAGGAAAGGTGAATGCACCGCGGCGGGTCATCATGGGCCCACATTGACCACCGTATTATAAAGTCACCGCGTTAACTTTGAGTCGGAAGTTAAACAGCGGCAAGCGGCCGTTTTGTAAGGCGCGGGATAACGATGACTCGGAGTCGGTTCGGCTTGATTCGGCAATTGCCAGCGGTTGTTCGACAATCAGCGAAAATAGCGCCTGAAGGTGCGGGGACGGGTTCTCCGGCCTACGGTTTCTAGGGACGTTGGCTGGAGGTACTTACTTGTCGAACTCGGTGCTTCGCTTAAATCTCTTGAAAGTTGCAGGAAAGACTGGGAAGGAACGTGGCAACACGAGCTTTCAAGAGAGGCGAGATGCTAAAAGATCATATGGAGTTCCCGCAGACATTTCCGGATGATGGGAGTGGGTCCGTGGGTCCGTGGGAGGAAGGCCTAGATATTGGGTCGGCAAATGGAGTCACAGAGCAGCCTGAGCACTCATGGAATCAAAACAGAGATTAAACACGGCAAACTTACAATGAATTAGATTTTTCGACGTTTGTTTGAACGGCGTAGTTGAGACTCGAGAGCTCGACCGCTACGCCCGAGGCAGATGGCGAAGAGCAGAGAGTTTCCGTGACCAAGCTCACCGAACCCGTCCGTAGCGCGACACGATTTCGCTGGATTTGTTGCACTGTAAGAGAACCGTCACGATATTCAATGAATAATGCCGAACTCGGGACGACTTGACCATAATAAGCCTCCAGTGAGCAAAGGTTTAATTATGGCAAGAATTCTGTATAGCCCCACTCTCCCCATAGTGGTGAACTTGGAAATGACGGCGCATTTGGGAGAAATATGAGCCGATCGGAAGACCCTTTGTTCGCTGTTAGGTTGCTCGGTGAGTGCGATGTTTCCCGGAGTCCGACGTCCGTGGAGATGAAGGGGATCCCGGCGGGCAGTAAGTTTAAAAAACCAGCTTGAGAGCCCGATGGAAAGCCAATGTGATGGGCTGGAATTAATTAACCATCCGATAGGAGGAGCCTCAACATCTCCCGGGCTTGGTCCATGACCTCTGCTTGATGGCGTCCGGCATTAGGGAGGTTCTGGAATAGAAAAGACGGCATAGTGCGTCTTTTCTAGTCTAAGACGACAAAGGACAGGCGATCACAGTCAGAATGCTCAAAGCCGGGTATATGTAGGCGTTGGCGACGGCCGCGTCGTTCTCGGACAAGAATCTCCGTTCCGGACTTTGACGACAAAAAACCGTAACCACAAACTCAACCGGGATGAAAGCCTGAGGGGAGTCGGAATTATTTCAAGCCCAGTGAAAAAAGGCCCGGTTGAGCAGCGACCATTGGAAGAGCTTGGGTCAGTCAAATGTAAACTTTCCAACATCACAGAAGCGAGGCGTACGAAAAAGTTCCCAAAGACAGGCTCGGAAGGTGGTGGAGAGAGGCAAAGAGATGGTTGTTGGGTTCCTATTTGGTTCGGATCAACTGTTGCGGTGGCTGTGAAGCCTCCACTCCGACATGCAAGGCCTTGCATGTTGCTGAACATTTCAACGCTATCCGTGAATTTTAAAGATCTCCGGGTCTCACGGTTCTTATAGCTCATGGCAGATTATTCAACCTTACGCAGCCGGCGAACGGTTTATCAGTATTATCCTCCGAAGCACATCCACCTTGCATCCATCTTACCCGGCGCACGGAAAACCAACTAACGTCAAGCATCCTGCATCAAGACCCCTTCCACCGTACGACCTTCTGAACCCTAAGGCACCGCAAGCTAAGAATGAGCAAGACGAGAATGATCATGACGAAAATCACGAGAACGACAATTAAAATGCAAATGCGAACGAAGACGAAGACAAGGACCCGGAAGAAACGAAATGAGGATAACTCCCTCGTTGTTCCATTCCGTTGTGTCACCCACATCAATACCTTTTTCCTCCAGTCGCCTATAAACGGAGGAACACCTTGAAGAGGAACAGGTGAGCGGGTTTTTGGTCTTGATGAAAAATTGCAGCGGTAGCACTGCGGCAAGGCTCTCCTTTCTCTTTTGAACCTGGAGCTTTTTGGTTTGAAATCAATTATCGCCGATATCTGTTTTTCCTCGCGACCTCACCGGACATAGTTTCTTGTAGACAGACACTACAACAAATCTTGCTCGCACCTTGCGTGTTGTGCACTGGACACGCATTGACACCGTTCAAGAAACCATCATAGAGAATTTACATATAGTAAAGATCGACGAGCCACGGCGCATATACGGAATGGGTCAAACAACAGAAAAAATCACGGCGGCCGCTTGGCTTGGTCTGGTTTTGGCTCGCCGGCTCCAGAGATTCCCACGGTTCAAACATTTCTAACAGTTCTGAGAGTAGCTATTACAACTCCGAGTCAGTTCAACTCCAAGCGTTGGTCCAGGAGCATTTTAAACTTCGCATGACACGGATCAGCGTAGAAGCAAGGGTTTGCTCCAAATCCAATGCTCCAAAGGTCAGATTTATTTCACGTATACGCCGTTGGAAAAATAGCGATTTTGAGAGCAAGGTGAACTCAGAGGCGAAAGTGCATGCAAGACCAATCCTTCGATGTCTCGACAAAATTCTATCCATTGGCCAAATCCACGCTTTCGTGATTTGGCTTCAAGTTTGGCTTCTCGAACCTCAAGCCAAAGTCTCCCTGAAACCAAACATTTAGCTTGGCTTGGCCTCTCCAGGTAACCAGGGCTTTGACTTATTGGCTTGGAGCTAAGCGGTAAACACCATAGGCACGAAGCAAAACCAGCATCTAATAAATAGTTTGCCTCAGTGGCACGCTGCTACGACATCATATCATTATGGGGACCAAGGCGAATATTGAACACGTCGTGTCACGTCAAGGTGCTTGTGACACGCGATAAACTGAATACGTCTGTCTTTCTTCCAAGGATTCTTGCCACGCTGGTCAAAAAGATAAGGAAATCCGCAGAGTAACCATGAAGAAC
This sequence comes from Mycena alexandri, assembly GCA_029233265.1. Taxonomy (NCBI): domain Eukaryota; kingdom Fungi; phylum Basidiomycota; class Agaricomycetes; order Agaricales; family Mycenaceae; genus Mycena; species Mycena alexandri. The sequence continues at coordinate 48,071 of JARJCM010000042.1, forward strand.
TGAATTTCAAGCTTCCATTCTCTAATCTATTTTGTACAAGTCAAGTCATACAAGTTATTATTCTATACAGACCCGAAACGAATTATAAGTGTTGCGTCCTCTAACGCCCGGCGACCACCACCGGGTATTGACCTGCGCTGCACGGCCCTTGGCCTCCCACAAATGAAACGCCCGCAACGAGGGTATACCGACCATAGTGCGGACATTGGCCAGTCGGCGGCGCCGTAGATGAGGGATCGACTGCGCCGGTGCCAAGTTCGCAGCTGTTGTCGATAGCCGCATACTTCCACACCCCACAACCACTGAGCGGGGCGAAGCACAATTGACAGCATTCTTCCGCACTGGTGACGGTGGTTCCGGCGCCGATAGTGCCGCCATCTGTCCCAGTAATGATATCGCTCACAGGCTGCGACTGCGCACACACAGTCGTGGTGGGAGTTCCCGGCGCAGTAGTGGTAGCCGTGAGTGTCGCAGCATAATCTGTCTCGGTATCTGACGGGAAGAGCGTCGTGGTAGCGAGAGTCGTTGTCGTCGTAGTGGTGGTAGCCGGGATCTGAGTGGTGGTAGTGGCTGTTGCTGTCTGCTCTGCCGTCGTCGTCGAGGTCTGGTAAGTCGTCTGGGGCATGGCGATATCGCTGCAGGCGGCGGAGATCTCGGATTCATTGAACCGCTGAAGGGGGGGTGGGAGATCGCGTTTATGAACCACTGCCTGCATGCGTTTCCGCGCAGCGGCGTGCGCGCGCCTCCGTCCAGCAGGCTGCTGCGGTGGCCCTGCGGTGTACTGGTAAACAGTGCTTGTGCTGGTGTAGTCGGTCTCCGTCGAGGTCGCAATGCCGGGGTCTGTGAAGTCAATGGATCGACGATCGCCGTTACTCAAACCACTACTCACCAGTCGTTGTCGCCACCGTAATGGTGACCTTGACCGTGCCCTCGAGCGTGGTTTGAAATGTGCTTGTGCCAATGTCGGTGGTCTCCGACGAGGTTTCCGTAATCGTCGGGGAATCCGTCTCAGTCACGGTCTGCGTCGTCGCGTACAGTTCAGAGAAGCCCAGATAGTCAGCGCAGAACCGCTCCGGGTCGTCGAAGCCCAGGATAACATCCGATGCGTTATGGTGTCCTTGGTGTCCGCCGTGCCCGGGATGGTTGTGCCCGCCATTGGCCGCGTGCCCACCATTATGATCGTAGCCACCGTGCGTGTCGTAGCCGCCGTTGTGGTAGCCGTACCCGCCACCTTGGTCGTAGCCTTCACGTCTCGCTGAATCTCACTGTTAGTAAAGCCGGGCATGAGGAGAGAAAACGCGTACCGAGCGCGCCTTTCTTGTCAATGTAGGCAGAGGGAGCGACGAGGAGGGCACAGGAGAGGATGCAGAGAGTGGCGAGTAGGGTGCGAATGGCCATGACGAGAGAGCCGGAAGACGGTAGGGAGGAAGGTGGGAGTCGGCAGCAAGAAGCGATGAGCTGCGTGACTGTTTTCCATTATTTATGCGCCAACCAACGGCCGGCAACGGAAGTTGAATACTTCTGTCAAAAATGGCGCGTTCAAAAAAGCATTTTCGTGATGCCGGGCCGGTAGCCAGTCAGTCATCTCTTCACGCGGCTCCAAATCGTCTGCTTACCCGAGAGGAGATTAACGCTCGAAGGGCACGCCAAACGCGACGAGATGCGACGCAGCAGAAAACCGAGCAGGCAAGGGAAATTGACGGAAGCAAAAATCCCTCCATCTGATGTATCAAATCCCACGAAAAGCTTAAACCCAAAGTGGCAACTTTGCTCGGATAGGCTCGGATGAGCAAAATTTCATACGCAGCAACTGATTTCGAATGCTAGTTGGAATACATATGAAGAATTTCCGCCCTGGCCATTTTTTTCTGCTTTCTCTTGCACGCTGGCTCAGGATTGGCAGAAGCCAAAATTGACGGCGGCAGCGACGAGCGCCGTGGAGGCCTGAAGGCGTATATTAGGGTTGGTCACAATTCACTCTGGCGATTTGTTGTTCATTTTTTGCCCGCCTTGAAAGGGGTTCAGCTGCGCGGAAGCAATCTACATGTGGAAAGACTTTCGAAAGGATCCGGCCAGCAAATCGATTACCTCCAGTTCAGGCTTGAGCGATTGGTTCATTTCACTGCACCGATGTTGGCTTGAAGAAGCGCAATCTGCTTTGCCATACCGAAAATTGACTGAAAATTCTGAACGGACGCAAAATTCTTGGCGAAAGTCCTTATCATCAGTTGGCACCAACCGAGAAAGTTCCAGCCTGTCGCTGAAGAGGGAAACAGAAGGGAAGCGCAGTCGAAAAAGATGCGCTATGACTCCTACTCTCGGGTGCAATCTTTATTAAAATACTGCGCGCTCGTACATACCCATATTTGTCGAACTCGTTAGTAACAGCAGAGTTGAATGATGGCTGCACGCTGGTCCGCTCGCTCGTGAGAATTTAATCTAGAGAGAGCAATTCATTGCCATCTTCAACTTTCTCAACCTTAACTTCAAAAAACACTACCTTCAGATTCTGAGCGTCAGGCGTCGAGAAATATTGTTCTATACATGACGATGTGAGCAGGGCGAAAAGCTTATTCGAGTTAGCCTTCGAAGTAAGTTACATTTCATGAGCGATAAAGTATTTAAGAACAGGCGTACCTCAGTCGACTATAGATCAAAGCTCGTTCTCTCGGCGGTTCCATGATAAATACTCTCAGAATTTGTGAAGATCGATTCCCTATGTAGCAGATTACAACTTATATGGAGTCGAATTACTCTCCGCTTCAGCGTGGACTAGGAGGCCTTCCCGGCTAGCTAAATAAATAGCTGGATGTTTTATTCAAATTTAGGTTTGCATTCACTGCTCTGACTAACTAGGCTCGATTTCAACTTGCCCGAGATCCCCGAAGTGTGGTTCAATGCATAAATCAGCATCCCATTCCGAACACGTCAGTCGAGTTCGGCGTTCACTAAATTCATTACAGGGTCAGAGGTATGCTGACCTTCAATGTAGGGAGATATTCCGATTTTCGTGGGCAATACGCTTGCGCGTAGACCGAGCGGGCGGCGCGTCCCGTTAAGAATCAGCCGCCGTGCTGTTGGCATCAAATTGATGCTTGCAACTCTCTCTCCAACCACGATGTAACCTGATGTCGACGTCTCCCATTCATCTTCCGAGCGTATTCAGTTGGACCCCCGAAGCGGCCATGGCCTGGGAATATTCCCGGTAATCCAGCGTCAGACCCAAGAAACATCTTAACAGTCTGGATGTCCCGCGAGCTTTCCTTTCTCCTGCGACACGGCGCAAAAAACGCGGGCCTCCCTATTCGGCCAGACGGTTATGATAACGTAGATGTTTTGGTATGTGCATACATACATAAGTGCTTTTCGTCACGGTTCTCTGGTCTATTTAGTTACGTCACCGCTCCCTCCGTGGACTCGATTTCGCAACACTCGAATCCATTGTATCTCGAGACCAGAAGTCGCGCTACAATCTATTTAATGAAGGTGGTACTGTAGAAAACTGTTCATGGTGGATTCGGGCGAACCAGGGTTACTCTATTGCGGTCCGTCGTTGGTGTTTCCTTTGCGTGAACGCTAATCCTCGTACTAGGATATAATACTCGACCTAAAACGCATCACGTCGGCCACTGAGATCCCCATGAACAGCCAGATCCCCATGGCTGTTCATGGGACTTCGATGGTGGCATGGAGGATGATTTGTACGTTTAACCATTTTTGGTTGACTCATACCCACAATACTTTAGCCGATCGAGGCCTATCCCGCATGTCCCGAAATCATATTCACCTGGCGCAGAGCTTTGTGGGCGACGTAATCAGTGATTCGCAGTCCCATCCGTTTTTTCTCGGCCCACTAACTCTATATGCAGGGATGCGGAGTTCCTCCAAAGTGCTAATATTCATAGACGTGGCGCGCGCACTCGATGCGGACATTCAATTCTACCTGTCGAGCAACGGAGTTGTTCTTACGCCCGGAAACGACTCAGGGTACCTGGAACACCGGTTCTTTTCACGGGTCGAACGTGTTCAAAACAATGGGAAACCGATACCGGGGTGGAAGGGTTAAGAGAAATCACCAAAGAGCGGACGGCATTCAGTGTGTATTCCTTTCTCGTTCTGTGCACTCGCTTTTGGGCAAGACAACACTGAGATTCGCCGAGCAAGCGAGCGTGTTTGAATGCCAGGGTTTCTAATTCGATGCAGACCCGACCAGCTTGCAAGAAGAAGTTTCGTTCAGACTCAAGTGGCGTACACGACGGTGCAATGCTGGGTAAGTACAAGAATGGGGATCCAGGAAGTTGCTAGAAGAACGAGATTTGCTGCAGGACACAACACCTGCTATAGGCACAAAACTCTGCAGAAAGGGTGGTTGATGGTGGTGAGAGTCAAGAGAGTGAAAACGAAGCTGAGCTTGTATCCCCAACTCCCGAGACGCCTCCTAGAGCCCGCCTGCGCCGTCTGGAAGACACCTGTTTGTCTAGTACAAATTTGGGAGTAGTGGTGAGCCTTTTTCTTTCCTTGGCTGTTCATTTCTCATCAAAGAAAGTGATTGCCAGACGCATCGAGATCACTCCTGAATATATTGGGCGCATCTGATTCAACCTTTCTTTGTTCAACTTGCGTTCAACATGGAGTCTGGTAGGTCCTGTGCGCTAAGGAGACTCCGCACCGTGGAGAAAACATCAAATATCGCAGATCAAGTACCGACACACTGTTTATCGATTTCAACGTCTATCGCGAAGAACTTGAAGGTATATAGGTCTCAAGCGCTGGGCTCCTCACGCGCTTCCTCCGGGCAAGCAAATTCGGTCTGCGCGATACAGTATCTCTTCAAAGTGCACTCCCTTCCTTTGGTGCACACTGGGCCGCCGCATGGCTCACAGTGGATTGGGCCCGGGACAGGATGGATTGGGACAGGAAGCTGCAAGAACAAAACATCAGTATACTGTATGCAGTTCGAATACGACTCCTACTGCTCTGGCACCGACGTCCGACTGGGCAAGGACGGCCGAAGCCTTGAGGGTGAAGAAGACGTAGAGAAGGGTAGATGAGATCGAGAAACGCATTTTAACTTTGAGCTGAAGATATCGATGCTGAAGAGTGGCGTTCAAGCCTTCCTGTCTTATACGATTCCGAAGCGGGCGTATTTGGATTACTGAGCTGGGGGTTAATTCGAACAAGTTGAAGACAAAATTATCGAAGACAAGTACAGTGGCAGCCAGCCACAACCTGTCGGACAAAAAGGAAATATTTTACTACTTGCAACAAGCATCTGGGTTTCACGAGCGCTTGGGCGGAGATTGGGCTATAACAACTGTATCTAAATGTGGCTTTGAATGTCGAGCACCTCGACGCTCCGAAACTCGCCCTTAGGAGTTCTACTTGCCAAGGAAGGCACGAAGATGTATTTGCGAATCTCCGGTCGCTGATTTGACTTCGGGGCTAACCGACGAGCAGAGTTCATTTCAATTGCGGTCAACGACCAAACACTCGGTCTCGGGAACGCCAAAAAATCGAAATGATATCAATCGCAAAAAGAACGTGTCTCCTGAGCGGGCATGAAAAAAAAAATCCCTCAGGTACGTGACCGTCTGAATTACAGGAGATAGCTGTTACGTGGAAAAATCTGGATTAAGGTTGATCTCCTTCATATTGTCGTCATAGTGTATATCTATCCTGGTTTTCAGAGTCACCGTGACGCGTATGGACAAGGAACCCGAGACAGTTGGTGCCTGCGCTTCACCATGGCGCAGTGAATTTCCGAGATGCGGGGGTACCTTTGGTGCTTAATTTGGCGTTGCGGGATAGGAGACAGCGGAGGTCGTGTAAAGTGTGAGCTTGAGAATTGTCAATTCCCGAGGACGGACAATTGCTCGAGTTTGGAGTGTTTCGGATGTTTCTTGCCACAAGGAGTTCAATATTTTGTTAGACAGCCGCTGCGCGGGGGCCCTCGGTCACCGGTGCGGCGTGCCTGTTTGGGATCGACGATTTGAGTCCACGGGCTCGTTGGCCTTCTGAGTTCAAACTGCAAGACGTGGGCAATTTGAAGCTTTAGCCTTTTCTCAATCCTACTCGTACGAGACGCCGACGAAATTTTTTAAAACACTGGTCGAGTTAGTTAGGTACTCTCAATGGCGGCTCGGTCCCTGCTTGAATCCAAAAATCCAAGATCAGTCGGGATTCATTTAAAGTGTTTCATGGCTTCATAACTCAACTTCAAGTCAAGTTACTCAAGTAACTCAAGTTTCAGCTGAGTTGCGGTCCGAAAGATTGGCCTTCACCACCGGCGGCGGCGATCCAGAAGACGATATCCACTTTCTTCGGGGGCGTAATGAGCCAGATACTGGAAGCACTGAACAGCAAGCACTTATGGGATCAATCACAAGATTCAACCAAGCACTGCCACAGGACCGATGATTATCCCGGCTGAGGTCACATCCCGAATCCCGACAAAATTTTGAAATTTGGCTTCAAAAGTCTGAGCCAGAGTCCCGACAAATCGGTCTTCGGACGAAAAAGGTTTGAGTCGCAATCCCGACAATGGATGGCCTTCCGGGTTAGGTGTGAGTCGAAGTCCCGACATTGCCGTTTGGAGTTGGTTTGGAGCTTCGGTCGAGACGAATTTGGAAACCAACGAACAATAAGTCTGTGTCAAGTCCGCTTAGAGTACTTACACCGTGCCACTGGTAGTATTGAATAAAAATCTCAATATTCTCTTGACTCTTGACTCTTTCATTTTGTAACATCGTCGACTCGAAAAAGCAGACTCTCGAGAATTTCAAGCTCGTTCCGACCATTCGTCGCCGCGCAGCTCTTTGAGCGCGAATATCGCCGCCATTTCAAGGTGACCCATAACGCGGATGCTCATCTGGGAACACTCCGCATTTACCTGTAGGCTCATTCCTCGCTCTTTTGCCTAAAGACGAGCTGCTGAAAATGTTCCAATCTCATGTGGAGATTTGGTCTCGCGCGTACAGGCTGTTTGATGATCTTCTCGCGGAGAAGGAAGCCTTATCCAAGGCTGTGGCAAGCCTGAATACAGTCCGAATGAAAGGGAAGGCGAATATCCATATCCTGGAGCTGCCTGAGGACGATTACTTAGACTAGTAATTTAATACGATTTTTTCGCGCTTTTTTGACCGATTTTCAGTGAATTTTGAGGTCTCAGTCAAAGTCCTGACAAAAAAGAAATTGGCCGAGGTCAAAGCCAGAATCCCGACAAAAATTTGGGCCGGGGACAGACGAAAAGTCCCGACAAAAAAAAATCTGACCCCATTTTGCGGATGTGACCTCAGCCGGGATTATCACCGGTCCTACTGCCACTGCGTCGGCGAACTCTTGACGCGGCGTTACATTTGCACGTGGGGTGACGAGTCACGACTTGCGTTCTTTCTCCACCGCCGCCATGTCGACTCAGCCGATCCGCGACTACCTGACTAAACAGCTTCTAATAGAGAAGAACATCGTCAGTTGCACTTCACTATCCGTCCTCAATGATTCTCACTGGTTCCCAGGTCACTTATCGCTCGCTCAGTCGAATCCTGGCTTTGAACGTCAATATCGCGAAGAAGTTCGTGAATGGACCCAATTTTGCATGTGGCTAATGCCAACTGCCTTTTAGTGAACTCGCCGACTTTCACGCGACAGATGGACAGAACCTGGCTGCGACATATCTTCTCAGTGGCGAAACTCTGGCCGCCCAGAAACGGCTCGACGAGGACATAGACATGGATGACCGTGACCCGTACGACGACGATGCGGACGAGGGCGAAGATGGTGAATATGTTCCCCAGACTGAGATCGTCTTGGTCGGGGAAAAGGAACTGGAAAGTGAGCGTCGACTTTGTGTGTCTGCCACATTCCACTTATGACATGAAAGGTGTCCAGGCGCAGTTCGTTACCTTGGAAAGTTTCCACGTTTACAGTCTGTCTCCGTCTGCCATACGGGCAAGTCCATTATGTCTACCCGCTACTGTTACTTATTGCACGACAGGACGCCGGCCTCCTTTGCACCCCCACTGAAATCGTCAGAGACCTGGACAAAACCAAGGGAGCCGAGCTGGCCGCTGTTGTGGGGAGGGTGATAGGCGCGGACGTTAACGTATGTTGCTCGCCACATTCAATTCCTTGACCTGACCGTAATTTTTAGGTGTCCACCAAACCACAGCCGGGCTGGGGGGGCCGAAAGGTTCCTCCGGCTCCCGTAGCTGGCTCTTCCAAGACTCCCGCTGCTGGAACGTCCATGGTCAAGAAGGAAGAGGACGCGAAACCTAAAGAGAAAGCAAAGCCCGAGAAACCCAAGGCCACCGGAAAACTGGACTTTAGCAAAGCGAAGACGAAACCGGTGAAAAAGGAGGAGGAAAAGAAAGAGAAGCCATTAAAAGCGGATACGAAACGCAAGGCAGAGTCCAGAGCTCCATCCGTGGCGAGTACCATCGGAGAGAAAGTGCACGCTAAGATGGAGGAGAGCAAGGTTCTTTCGTCTTCATACCGGCTCCTATGCCTTACTCACATCGATCCCAGAAGGGCTCTAAACGCAAATCTGCACTCGCGTCCGACTCGGAGGACGAGGTTGCGGCGAAACCAGCGAAACCAGCGAAACCCGCTCCGAGGGGCGTTAAACGCAAGTCTGCCCTAGCGTCGGACTCGGAGGATGAGGTGAAGGCCACGAAACCCGCCAAACCCGTCGTGCAGGCACAGTCGTCCGTCCGCGTCCGCAAGGGTGTGGTTTTGTCTGACGATGAGGACGACGCGCCTGCTCGTAAGGGCAAGGGCAAAGCCAAAGCGACTGCAGTCGATTCAGAATCCGAGGCGGAGAAGAATCTACGCGCAATGATGGATATCGACGACGGTATGCTCTTTTCCCACCTTCTGCGCATCGGCTCACCCTTCTGCTCAGATGCTGTAACGCGCGCCTCGCGCGATGCGCGTGAGCCCGAGCCCGAAGACGACCCGATGGAGGCCATCATTGCCAACATGTCCGACGGCGACTCGAAACCGGCGCCCGTGAAGCGCAAGCCGAAGAAGGTCGTCCCGGTGGGGAAGAACGGGCTCAAGAAGAAGCGCATCGTCAAGTCGAAGACTCGTATCGACGAGAAGGGGTACATGGGTATATGCTCTGCTCGTTCTCGTTGCATGGGAACTTATCGGCGTCTGCAGTTACGGAGGACTTCTCAGAGTATGAATCCGTGGACGAGGAGGAGGAAGAGCCCGCGCCGCCGAAGGCCAAGGCCAAAACTAAGAGCACAACAGCGGACACTGCTCCTGCAAAAGCGAAACCTGCACCGAAACCCGCCCCAGCGAAAGCCAAGCCGAAGCCGAGCGGGTCGTCCAAGGGCGCGCAGCAGACGGGTTTGGCCAGCTTTTTTGGGAAGAGCAAGTCTAAGTAGCTATTATTTTTTTGTGAAGCCGGTGTAATCACACTTGATCGACCCCAGAGAAAGAGTCCCTTTGTAAATCATTCCGAACGATGCGACTCTCATGCCGTGTCTGGATTCTGACCGGCCGCCACCTCGTACTTGCTCGCAGCTACGCCGTATCTGCGCCACTTTTTAGTGAGCAGCAAGGTCCGGCGCTTCTCGGGCTACTTCGGTCACCGTGGGCGCCTTTTTTAGGCGCGCATCGGTCGCCGCCCGCCATCACAAGCCCTCCCACAATCTTAGCAAGCAGTATTTGAATCCCCCCCTTGCCAGCCCGTCGGCGACGTGCTTGGTAACCCCGTGGACGCCTGCCTAGTATTTATATTCAGTTCGGACACTGTTGACCCGCTCGTTAGGATTCTCCCACTATGGGCCTCCTCTCGAGTCTAGCCCTGATTTTCCTCGTCGGCGAGGTACACGCCTCCTACCTTGACTTCGGCATTCCCCCGTCCAATGCGACCGTGGATGTCCGGGTTTTCAATGTCGTGAACGCCACGCTTATAAACGAGCTTCACGCTTCCATTATAGAGCCTGTCCTGCCGGGACGCGGAGCCATCACATTTCCCTTTCTAGCTTTTCTCGTGGAACATAAAGCTTCCCAAAAACGAGTCATGTTCGACCTCGGGGTCCGCTCGGACCCGCTGAACTTTGCGCCCAGCATTTCTGCCTTGTTCACTGACGGGATCATTCAAGTTGAGTCCCCAGGCAGGGACATCATAGAGCTGCTTCAGGTCGGCGGCATTGCTCTGAACAGTATTTCTGCCGTGATTTGGAGGTGAAGTCGCTCTGTTTTCGATATATTTTGAGATGCTGATATCAGTGCAGTCATGCGCACTTTGACCACATTGCATGAATTTCTCCCCTGTTCAATTCTGTCCAACTTAACCTCACTTCCGCAGGGCGACATGTCCAAATTTCCCAACACTACTGGCCTTGTAATTGGGTCAGAAACCGGCACTAGCACCTATCCACAGTTTCCAAATGCATCGTTGTTAGAAAGTGATTTCGCGTGAGTTTATGTCGGCCTTGTTGAAATTCTTATTTATCAAATCCTCTGCAGGGGCCGCGAGGTCACGAAACTGAACTTCGCTGCAGCAAATATCAGTTTCAGCGGTTTGAAGGCCATAGACTATCTCGGTGATGGAAGTTTCTATCTGTTGAATACCCCTGGTGTGAGTGCTGCTCGTCATTCCTAGAAGTCTTCTGACGATATGCGCAGCACTTGCCTGGACATTTGAGCGCACTCGCTCGTGTGACACCCACCTCATTTGTGTCGCTCGGAGGAGACACTTTCCATCACGCAGGGGAGGCCCGCCCGCGACCAGACTTCCAGAAAATGTACCCTTGCCCGGCACATCTGCTAGAAGAAACCAAGGCGTCCATCTCCACCGACTATTTCTGGTCCCCGAAGTCCCGCGACGGCGCTTTCGACTTACACTCCCGCGCTCAGCAGTTCCTCGCGATCTCGGATCTACCAGATTCCTTCACTGCAGATGCAGTGCAAGCTCAGGTCTCGTTGGACAAGCTGGCGACGTTCGACTCGGATGGGGACTTTTTCGTGGTCGTGTCGCACGATATAAGTTTGCGGGAATCGATCCCATACTTTCCGGCCTCTCTCAGCAATTGGAAGGCGAACAATTTGAAGGAGAGGGTAGTTTGGAACTTTGTCGACAAGGCAAATCCCGCCTTTTTGTTCAGTCCCATGTGAGAGGCCAATAATGCTCCTTGGTCTTCTCACTAATGTCTGTTTTCAGCAATGAAACGCAGTCCCTTCAGGTGTAGAAACGTGATTCCTCCATACACTCTGTCGAGTATGAAAATCCAGTCAGCTCGAGCATCACTATTTTGTCATAGGTGTGGACATCAGCCATTTGACCAAGTTTGGCGTTCACTAATTTCAAATCGGATTTGAAATTAGTGAACGCCAAACGGTACTATCAATGACTAGGATCCTGGCCACACTAGGATCCTGGCCACTAGTCAAATATAGGACTCTGGGCTGTGCAATAGATCACACTCTTAAACTCAAGATACCGATGCCCTCTTCAAGACTACAATTCCAGTGCCTTGCAGTATTCACTACAATGGGTAAGACATGTATATCCTTTATCATACAATAGTTGAACGCTTCCCCTTCCCTCCTAATATGAATCCAAATAGAAAATCACCCATTTGATGCCAGAAAAAAGATTAAACGTCGGGTTCTCAACAGTACACCTTGCAAGTGGAGATATGCATTGATGTTGGTCCATTGGGTTCCAATGAACCCCACTATCACTTATTTTGGCCTACAATCCATTACCGCTGGCGCACCAACCCGATTTAGGTGAAAGTACGGATCCCGCCGCTGAGGGCGTTTGTAAAGTGTCTCCGCTACACTACTTTTGCAAGGTCCAATGTATGCTATGAGTGCCCAGAATACATCATATGGGTCCCACATACAATATAGCCAATGGTGTGGACCCTCATTCACTGCCAACAATGGGCTTTCGAGGGTGGCCAGGATCCCTGTCAATTACCTTTTCGGGAAATCCTTCAAAACTAAATTCGCTGGGCACTCAAAGCGGCACCAGAATTATCATAAATATGCTCAATCTCATCGGAGGATGCGCGCCTATCAAATAGAGCCCATGAACCTGCGAAAAATCCGCGTGGAATATCAAGATTGGGCCGAAACCCCTTAAGTGGCCAGGTTCCCAGCGTGATATAGTAGCCCCCTTTCTTGCCCGAATACATGATATTGATATGAAGTGCATTTGCAATCGCCTTCAGGGAGCGTCTTGAGACACCCTCGGAACTTTCCCCCTCTTCTACTCAGCGAGAACGATTTCAACATTCGTCACGTGACGTGCGTGGTTGAAAAAAATTCGTACTCGTTTTTCTTTGTGCAAGCGCGCATTCCGGTCGGGCCAAGAAGGAACCTTTGGTCAACCATGTGTTTTTCCATCTTCCTGTGCAGAATTGGGTACGTCTTACAGCGAATAACTGACCCAGTGTCGAGGTCAACGAGTCAACCCGGAACAGTGTTAACGACTAGAGCGTTTGCCACCCCGCTACGAGGGGAGAGCAGGCACCATCTGTCTTGTGTCGACTGTATATCTGTGTCACGGTGACTCTGAAAGGCCACTGAGCAAGGATGGACGGAAATGCTTATGACGACAAGGGGATCAATGGAATCAAAGTGTTAGCCGTCTAAATTCAGAATCTTCGACCTAACTGCCAGGCTATATCCTGTAATTTAAACAGCAATACGGGTTAGCGACTACGCCTCTCGTGATTTCCGCTCTCGGGCGGCACGTTCCATCTGCGACTGAGATTATTCGTTGATAGACGAACTTAGTTGTGTTAGGACTCCAAGGCAACACCAGCATAATGTAGTCTCTCGTAGACAGACACTACAACATTTTGCTCGTACCTCGCAAGTTGTAGTCTGTTGATTAGGGTGATCAGTTGATCCCTCGCCCGCTTATGACAAATCACAAATTTTCTCGGGTGTTGAGGTGAGTCCTTCGACGCGTTTTACGGCATCAATGACCCTCAGTACATCGGCCCAAGTGTTCTATGCAGCTAAATTTCGTTGCGAAGCTTCAAGAACGAGGATGCCGAAATTTGATGCCCGGCATGCGCCAAACACCGAGATATTAGTTCAAGCTCAAAGGCATAGAATAAAAATATTCTGAAGGGGTAGATCCCTTCATAAGGTAGTATAGTGTACCGATTTGGTTGAATTTCAACTGCTGGAGGATGTAGGGAGCAGTGGGAAGGGAGGGGAAAAGTGATTTGTAATCACCTGCCAAATGATTGGTAATAGTAAGGTGGGCGAGCGAATACCGGTGGCGCGGTCAACTACAGACTAAGCATAATGAGGAAGAAGGCGCTGTCTCAAGAACCTCCTTGAAATGGCGAACTAAGGAGTCTTCCTTGGTTTTTCCGTCTTCTTTCCTTGTCCGAGCAAATAGGGGAAGTCAGAGTGGACGATTTCGAGAGATTTTGCATCGATTTTGCGTCGATTCTGGCTTCGATTCTGAAAAGATTCTAAGCAAGAATCGGGCATCGACTCTGACCGCCCCGATTCTGCTCGATTCTGGCCAGCGGCGATTCTGGTGACGAGAATCGCCTTGACCACCAAATTAACCGGCATCAGCGATTCTCGTCACCCGAATCGCTTGAGAATCGTTGCAGTATCGGCTCCCGAGCCGATACTGCAACGATTCTGGACGATGATTCTGCTTCGATTCTCAACTGAGAATCATTTCAGAATCCAAGTCAGAATCGCCCCGGAATCGTCCACTCTGACTTCCCCTAATGGTAGGGACGTAGTCTTCAAGCCAGTCCTCTGGAGTCCGGATGATGGTTGTTCAAGCGAGGTGGTTTAAATTTGAAAAATGGGTATACGAGAGTCCCGAGATACTCAATGATACTGTCAAGTGCCTAATATTGAACATCTTAGTATGTATGAGTCTGGTTTTCAAACCTGATGCAGCTCATGCGATCCCGCCATCATGAAATCCAAAAACTTCAATTCCGGTCCTCACCGTGTTCCTTACCCGGGACCTGAGTGCACGCCTTCAGCCCTCCACACCGCTTGTCGGTAGTCTCTGACAAACAGACACTACAACTCGTACCTCGTTTGTTGTAGCTTGTCGTTGCCGTCGTCAATTCTGGCTTCTGCCAATCCGGGTTATAAATTTCAACAGGGTGCGAGAAAAGTCGCAAAATTTTGGCCAGAGCGGAAAGAATTCATGCGTGATTCATTGACATCTAGCAGAATTCTTAACCAGTTGCTGCGTATAAGTTGAACGAGGTTGCCGCTTTGGGTTTAAGCTTTTCGTGGGATTTGATGCATCAGATGGATGGACTTTTGCTTCCGTTCAACTCCCGTTAATTTCCCTTGCCTGCTCGGTTTTCTGCTGCGTCGCGTTCGACGCGCCTTGAAGCGTAAATCTCTCAGAAGAGCAGGCGATTTGGAGCCGCGTGAAGAGATGACTGAGTGGTTGCCGGCCCGGCATCACGAAAATGCTTTTTTAAACGCGCCATTTTTTGACACAAGTATTCAACTTCCGCTGCCGGCCGTTGGTTGGCGTATAAATAATGGAAAACAGTCACGCAGCTCAACGCTTCTTGCTCCCGACTCCCATCTTCCTCCCTACCGTTTTCCGCCTCTCTCGTCATGGCCATTCGCACCCAACTCGCCACTCTCTGCATCCTCTCCTGTGCCCTCCTCGTCGCTCCTTCTGCCTACATTGACAAGAAAAGCTCCCTTGGTACGCGTTTTCTTTTTCTTTCGTGCTCATTGCGCGTCAATATTCACGACGACATTCAAGGGAGACGCGACGGCTACGACCAAGGCGGTGGATATAATCAGAACGGTGGCTACGACCAAGGCGGCGGCTACAATCAGAATGGCGGATATGATCACAACGGTGGGTACGACCAGAACGGGGGATACGACCACAACAACGGGAACGGGAACGGCGGCGGCGGGAATGGTCATCATGGTGGACGAAACGCGTCGGAGGTTATCCTGGGCTTCGACGACCCGGAGCGGTTCTGCGCTGATTATCTAGGCTTCTCCGAACCGTACGCGACGACACAGACCGTGACCGCGACTGAGGCGGTCGCGACTATTACGGAAACCGTGGTCTCCGACATCGACCTCGGCACTGAAACTGATACATCTACGATTGTCGAGGAGACAGATACCGTGACGCAAATTGTGGCGACTACGACGGGTATGAGCACTCGCGCAGATTACCAGCGCCATTCTAATGTAGTTTCCAGACGTTTCTACCACGACTTCAACGGAGACAGACCTCTTTACGAGCACCACCACCACCTATCAGTATACCGCACCCGCCCCTCCGGCTGCCAGAAGGAGGCGCGCACACGCTGCGGCACGGAAACGCATGCAGGCCACGCAGAAACGCGACATGCTCCCTCCCGGCCTCCGCCATTTTGATGACGCAGAAGTCTCCGCCGCCTGCAGCGACATCGCCATGCCCCAGACCGCGTACCAGACTGCTACGACGGTTATAGCGGATCAGACTGAGACAGACACCTTCACCACCACGTCCTTCATCGGGCCCACCACGACCACGACTACTCTCGCTGTCACGACCACCACCTTTCCCCCAGACACCGAGACGGATCTCGCCACCACGCTGACTGCAACTACTACTTCGACGACTGCATTCCCCACCGCTACCCTTTGCGCCCAGTCACGCAGCATAGCCCAGATTGGCATTGCGTCCGATGGAGGCAGCGTCCAGATTTTCAACAACCTAAACGCGGACCAATGTTGCCTGAAGTGCTTCGGCACCTTCGCGATTCCAAATTGTGGAGCATGGCAGTATGATTCTGTTCTGGGGGCTTGCCAGATTGCGTCGGGTGCGCAGATGGGACTTGAGACTCGGTCTGGATGTTTGCTGGTTGGTCGCTACATTGTGACGGATGGTGGGGCGTTTATGGGAGGGGACGGGCCATGCAGCGGCGGCCACTATTAATTGACGATGCACTTCTTAGTTTATTCTCGGACGTTCTCTGCATTAAAAGTTAATTGTTGTACGCCTTTACTTGTACCCGCTAGACAGATTCACAAAAGCATACTATAGAATTCCAGCTCCTTGCAGTTCCTCTGTGTCAGAAATTCCTTTGCTGTGCTGCACTCGAGGTCGCGATATCGATGAAGATGGTCTCCCATCGATGGCACGTAAAATTTATGTAATTGTCCTTCTTGACAACTTTGCTGAATCGTCCGAGGCTGATTCTGGGGTTGATTTTCTGTCGCACCTGGTCTCCTGAGTTATTGCTGGCTTCATCGTTATGTTGTGATTTGATGAGCTTCGCAAGAAGACTGGAGGAGATCTCTGAACAAAGTGTTGTACTGCACCGTTTTTCTTGTGCTTATGAAATGATGAAGGTAAAAAAAAGTCGGGTCATTCCTGTTCATTCCCAATGGTGGAAGAGCTGGACGAAAGTTATTTGATCGACGACGGTGAAATTCCCACGGTTGAATTCTTTCGGCATCTTCACTATCCCTCAAATTCCAGCTCGACAGCGAGAGAATTTTGTAGTATGTACTCGAATACTATATGCATGTTGTTGGCAGATGCCGGGAATGAGCCGCCCAGCGATAGTGCTCGGGAGACAATCGAACCACGGTCACGTGCCAGTCGTTCGTTCGTATTCCTGAGATTTCCGTGAATTAGGGGACAACGAGGTCCGTTCTGCGGCGACGTGTGTGTCAAAAACCCATATTATAGCTGGCATATAGGCGCATATTTCTGGATATTTGACCAATAAGTTATAGGTATCAGTTCAATATCCGAGCGATTGAGAGGCACCTACTACCTAGTATGGCCGGCATCGGCATTTTTAAAGGGCCCACTGTTTACTGGACTGTGATTGATTAAAGGCTCTGTGAGAGTCCGGAGATGCTCAAGCCTCTTGGGAGCTCTGAATACTCCACCACTGTGTCAACTCATCCATATCCAGGCCCGTGAGTATTCTGACAGAGATTATGGATCTTGGCCTTCAAGCCCACTTGCGCAAAACTCGTTCAATCTGCAGTGCTGTTCTTAACGTGTTCTTGCAGTACGTTGAATGCGCGTCTCCTCGCGTCGATACAGTGATTGTTGCCGCGGTATATCCCGGATTTTTGTCGCGCAGAATTGCAGCGCAACACATCGTAAATCCACACCGTTGTCCTCTCCCACTGATGGCCTCGGGCACTACTTCACGAGATTTGCGCCTTCTCCCGCGATCTCGAGAGTCGGACCTGTCACAATTTTAGGGAAGGCCAAGGCGTTTGACGGCCCTTACTGGACAAAACCTCTGGTTTTTAGGCCTTTCAGCCAGAATTCTTCGAGATCTCTAGAAATCTTGAGAAAAACGTCGAGAAAGCTCGAGATCTCGACATTTTTTGATCGTTTCCTCGAGATCTTTAGAGATCTCGACCGAAACCCGAAAAAACTTATCATCACACCAAAGAAATGGAATTAGAGATCTCTATAGATCTCGAGGAATCTCCAATCGGCCTTTCAACCTCAACGCTGTTCAAGAAATCAACATTTATCAAGATCTTGAGAGTTGGTGATCCATGCACTTGCCGCTGATGGTATCTGATGATCGGGTGCCGAGCCACGGCAGGTTGAACTGAGGGAATCTAACGCTCCTAAGCCTACGGCCTAATACTCGCTTTTGGCAAATGTTATATAAAGGTCTGCAGCATGCCATTTCTTTTTCCCCACAATATTTTCGTTTCAAATGGCCCTACTAGTATAAAGTCAGCGCCCTGCCTACCTGCTTTGTATTATCAGCACAGAACCAGCGGAGAAAGGCTAGACATTGACCCTCAGCTTAGGAAGATCTAGAGGACTGACCATTAGTCACTGGGTCACGCATGGATTGTTGCGGATTGGCGATGATCAAAGAAACACTTTGAGTCCTTGCGCTCCAGACCACTATGTATTCCTTCAGCGTTCAACTCCATTAGCTATGCGTTCCACATGTAACACGCACAACATAAGTTTTGATTTAACTCCTTGTAGTGCGGGATTGCATTCAAGTCAATGCCTTGATGTGATTCCAGTATTGAACCTTGGTTTCATGTTCTCAGGTGAATTCTGGAGGTATACATCCTTTTAAATCACCGACTCACCATAGTTTGAATCCTGTTGGAATCCATTCTTGTAAAAAACACCAATTTCCGCTTACAATCCACTTGGTATTGAGGGGAGAAGACGTACGTGTAAAGCACCCTTATCTTTGTCAAACACTGTAGTTTCAGAATGGATGCCGAGAGATACCGAACGACCAGGAGGCGTATATCGGCGATGTCCATCACTCATCACTGCGGCGCGCTGTTCCGTTCCGCTTCAGTCGAGATCTCGAAGAATTATTATTTGAAGGTCATGTTTTCCGTGTCGAGATCTCAAAAATTGCTTCGAGATCTCGAGGCAATCCGAGTTTTCAACGAGAAATCGAGACCTCTAGAGATTTCTGACACTGGTTGGGAAATTCAAGTTTTTCAGTAGAATTTTCAGTGAAAAATGTTGTTTGTTTTTCAGACATTTTTCACTGAAAACAGTGGTGAAAAATTTAAACTTTTTTCACCATTTCTTGAGCCTAAGGTGAAAAAGTTGAAAGAAAGTTTAAAAGTGCTGAAAAAGTTTTAAATTTTTCACCGCTATTTTCAGTGAAAAATGTCTGAAAAACAAACGACATTTTTCACTAAAAATTCTACTGAAAAACTTGAATCTTCCAACCAGTGTGAAGATCTCGACAAAAAAACGAACATTGGTTCGAGATCTCTAGAAATCTCGATGATTCTTTAGAGATCTCTAGAGATCTCGCCGTTTTCACCCACTTGACCCATTTTTTTTTACTTTTGTCCAATAAGGGCCTTCATAAAGGCGGCCCGAAGGAGATTGATGGTAGATCCCTAGCACAGCCATACGCTGTCCCTCAAACAATTTTCCAGATTCCAGATTCCATTACGCGGCGTTCCATTGCACGGTGTTCCATCGCACCCTCGTCTCGTTAGCCGTTTGACACGTTCTTCGGTGGTCCCAGCCCGAGTGAGAGAGCTGCAAGCAGTATAATTTGGTCGCAGTGTCAAAGACCTTGCATCTCAAGAAATTACCTGATGACCAGCGCACTGGAGTACAATGCGATGACAGGGGAGCCATTTCTGCGCCTCCCAGCCCCCTTCCAAAACATCATAATCACCCCGCCTCGGATGAGCGACATCGCGCCTAGCACGGTTATCATGAGCAATCGCGCCGTCTCCAGGTGGATGGGGCCGAACGGACCAGGCAGCACGTACACCGAGGTTCAGGCAGAAGGGTGGATCAGAAAAATCAAGCCCGAAGCTGACGCGATACTGGACGAGGTGCGCCGTACTCCAGGCGGCCCAGTAAGTGGCTGCCCAGTGCGCCATATTCGCGAGGAGCGCGCCGACGGGACGGACATTTTCATTGGCGACATAGCAATCGGGCGGGCCAGTTTTGTCGAGGTTCAAGATAAAGAAGAGCGCGCTCGCCTCTTGACGGAAAACAATGCCCGCGTCCTGGAGATCCCGAGATCGTGTGGCATGTCGGATGTATGATTTCCTCTTTAAAGGCGAGATGCCCGCTAATAGCGCTCTATAGATTACCTTGCTCCCAGCCACCATGGGCGCGGATTGACCACTGTCGCTGTGAAGACGATCATACACCAATGGGGGATTCCAGCGATGAAGATCAAGCTCATTCGCACCGGAACGTTCGAAGGAAATCACGGCAGTATGAAGGTCCTTCAGAAGAACGGATTTGTGGTGGTCGAGACGTTGGCAAACCTTGTCCAGCTTGAAGAGGGAGGAGAAAAAACGACTCTGTATATACTTGAGTTGGTTGTGTGAATGCGAATAAATGGACAAACGGACCATAGTCAGTTCGAGTATTCAGCTCCCCGGAATCCCAGGCCGATGATTATCCTGCGATAGTTCACTGAGAAGGCTATTTGCATCGGCAGAAACAGGCCGTGCGGGAGATCCACCTCGCCTCAAACCGCCAATGAGCGTAGCGCTGCAGTACAATCTCACGACGGGGGAGCCTTTTCTTCGTCTTCCACCTCCGTTCTCGAACATTATAATCACCCCGCCGCGCATGAGCGACGTCGAGCCCAGCGTGGCGATCATGGACGACCCAGCAGTCGCGCCATTCATGGGAAACCGACTCGGACAGTACACTCCGGAAAAGGCAGAGCGCTGGCTAGCGAAAGTGAAAGCGCAGACGGACGCCGTAGTGGAGGAGCTGCGGACCGGGGCCGCTGAGACGGGCGGCCCTGTGAGTGGGTGCCCGGTGCGCCATATCCGGGAAGAACGGGCAGACGGGACGGAAGTCTATATCGGCGACGTGGGGCTTGTGCGCTCGGGTTGGCCTGAGGTGCACGACGTGGAAGAGCGAACGCGTCTTGCTAGCGCGAACAACGCGCTCCCAGCTGGCGACCCGAATATTGCATGGCATATTGGTTGTAGGTTTTTCTTTTACTTCGAATTTCTGACCGTTGACCATCCGCAGACTACCTCGCCCCGAGCCACCATGGACGCGGGCTTATGACCGTCGCGGTCAAGACGATGATGGGATGGGGTATTGCTTGGCTAAAGGCAAGGTACATACGATCGTCCGCGTTCGAGGACAATCCCGGCAGCCAAAAGGTACTGCTCAAGAATGGATTCGTTCTCGTCGACACGTTAGTAGAGCACGTCCAGGTGGGGGATACCAAGAAGACTCTTTATCTCATCGAATGGACTGCGCCATCGTGATTTGGAGTTCCTGGACCTGTGATCGGCGTTCCATTTGAATAGATGTCAATTCCATTTCCGAGACTAGGACAGTTGCTACAATACTTCTTTTGAGGGTAAATATCCTCCATTTTGTTGCGCTCAAACACGAACGCCATACACATCCTTGGGGGTGACTCCTGCCTGACCCCGACGGATATTCGCCTGCGCCCACCTGCAGAAGTTCGTCAGCATCGTATCAAGGAGACAAAACTTGTACGCACTTCTTGATCCGAATCGACTCGATCTGGATGAAGCCAGTGGTATCCGTCGGCTCGAACCCGCCCATCTCGTCCATGGAGCTCTGTCGCTCGTCATACAGGCCCTCGGAGCTCTCCCGCCCCTCGATAACGACATTGCCCTTGTACAGTTTCAGCCGTACGAGTCCGTTCACCGTGCGCTGACTCGCGGGAATCGCGCTGACGATAAACTCGCGCTCGGGCGTGAAGAAGTGCCCGTTGTAGAGCATTCGGCTCAGCTCGATGGTGACGAACTGGTCCCGCAGCGCGCGCACGTTGCGGTCGAGCGTGAGGCCCTCGAGGTCGATGTGCGCGGCACGGAGGATCGTCGCCCCGGGGGACTCGTAGCACCCCCGCGACTTGACCCCGATGAAACGGTTCTCGACGATGTCGATCCGCCCGATGCCGTGGGTACGACCTAGCGCGTTGAGCGCGAGGAAGACCTCAACGGCGTCGGTGTAGGTCTTGCCTGAGGCGGGTACAGTCACCTTGGTGGGGAGGCCGGCGGTGAACTCGATGGTGATGCGCTCGGGGGTTTCGGGTGCCTCCTCAGGTGCGGTGATTAATTTCCACATGTCGGCGGGCGGGGTGACGTTGGGGTCTTCGAGAATGCCGGCTTCGTAGGAAATGTGGAACATGTTCTCGTCGGTCGACCAGGGCTTGGAGGCGGTCTGGACGACGGGGATGTTGCTCTTGGCGGCGTATTCAAGGAGTGACTGACGACCAGGGAAACGGTTGTAGAATTCTGGGGCAGGATGAGATTCGTGTGAGCTAGGTCTGCGAGAAAGAAAAAGTACCAGGTAACCGCCAGGGAGCGATAACTTTGATGTCGGGTTTGAGGCCGTAGAACGACAGCTCAAACCGGACCTGGTCGTTGCCCTTGCCGGTGCAGCCATGAGATACATAACTATGATAATTTTAGGAAAGTGAAAGCGAAAAACGCGAAATAGTCTTACTCGCATCCTTCGCGGTCGGCGACGGCAATCATGCCACGGGCGATGACCGGGCGAGCGAGAGAGGTACCCAGCAGGTAGACGTTCTGGTGTCACTGAATAAAACGTCCTTCAGAGTGATCGATATGCTACCGACCTCGTAGATGCAGTTTGCCTGAACAGCGGGGTAAATGAGCTCAGTCACAAACTCGCGCTTCAAGTCCTATCGAGGCGTTGAACAAACAGATTCACGCCACGCGGGCAGCGGTGGGCAGAGTTATACCTCCAAGAAAAACTTCTTGGCGCCCACTTTGAGGGCTTTCTTCTCTGCTGCGATAAAGTCCTATGGCACTCCTTAGAATGCTTCCTTGCACGATAAACACGAAAACGCGTACATCTTCCTGGCCGACATCCGCCATGAACGCGTAAACCTCGTATCCTTGTTCGATAAGCCAGGCGAGGATGCATGAAGTATCTGGTTGGGAATGAGAGGCAAAAAGTAGTCTGCACAGCATACACACCGAGGCCACCCGAGTATGCAAGCAGAACGCGTCCTTTGGAGGTAGACATGGTGGTTAGCCGATCGAGTCAATCGGCTAAAATTTTCAAGTCCTTGAAGTGATCGGATGCAGATCGCCCGTCACAAAGCCGATAAATCCGAATGCGATGAATTTTCTCCGTTTCCGTTTCCTAACATCTTCAAGCCGTTTTTTAAACCGTTTGTTTACCGCTTGTTGAACGGTAAACAAACGGTTCGAACGGTTTTTTTAGGGGCCAAAATTCACGGAACACTTCGACGACCATAACGTGTTGAGCGTTTTCACTGCACCATTTTCGGCCCAGTAACTTTGTAGGTGAGCAATGGTCTGCCCGTCATCATTGTGAACCGCATAGATTGTGACTTTTCGTGACAGGACGCGTTTTGCACCTACACCGGTCCGCAATCATAATTCTTCGAACAGACTTACCTTGGAGTTACCCGTGTGGTGAGGCACCCGGTGCCGCGCATCAGAGTGCTCTTAATGGTAATCTGTGCAGTTTATTTTACAATGTGGTATGATGTCTAGTGCTCTAGTACTTTGTTCTCCGGGTGACGGTCAGCTCGTTGGTTTGGATGTTGAACGTCCCGACGACGTTGTGCAGGAAAACATCTCCACTAAAGAAATGTCAGCGACAAATACTAGTAACAGGAAGAATGGGACCGACAGAATAAAAACATTGCCCGGGGTGTCAGCGCCGCCAGGCTGCGTGCCAGAAATGCATAGGACGTTGCCGTTGTCATCCGTGCCGGCGTTGAGGATCTGGTCGCGCGCATCGACGGGGAATCTCTTCCCGGCAAGCGTCACCGAGAAAGCAGGAGCAGTCGCGTTGCAATTTACAAAGTAGAGGCCCGAGTCGCTGTCGAGAGTCGCTTTGGGCACGAATTTGGCGTTGTAGGCCTTGGCGACTTGGTCGGGGACGTAGTTGAGCGTGGTGCCCGAGCTGTGGGAAATCAGAGTCGAAACCTAGCGAGATTAAAAGCACGCACTCCACGATGGTGTTGTTGCTGGCCGTGGCGACGCTGGTGCTGCCGGGGAAGACGTACGCCTCGACGTCGATGGTGTAGTAGATGTATTCAGCGCCGGCGGCTGACGACGGGTCGCCAGTTTTGGCCGAGTAACCCTGAATTCAACAATTTAACAATGTAATTATTCTCTACGTATAAAAAATACTCACCTGGATCGGAACGGTGACGGCGGTTTTGTCGAGGGCGACGGGGGGCATGCCGCCAAAGGCGAGGTAGCCAAGGTTGGAGTCAACGCTAGCATTTGAAAAGAGAGCGCCGCGGTCGAGAGCGATGGAAAAAACTGAGAGAACGAATTAACACAAGATTAGGAATATGGGCATGGGACTAACAGGGGTTAGCAACGAGGCCTTGCTTGAAAGCGGTGGCGAAGAAGGGGTCATAGGGAATGTGGTTGGCATTGGACGCCTTGGTAGGGTCCGTCGTGTTGAAGACACTCGTGATGGTGGAATATGCGAGACCAAGCAGACCCGAGTTGACGCCATCCCCATTCCATGCAGCAAAGTCAGGCGTACCGATCTCTTGCTTGGTGACCGTGAGGCCCCCAATGGAGACGGTGTCGAAGCCGACGGGGCCAGAGAGGAACTCTCCGTCGCTGTTGCCACGTTAGAAACTGGGTGCGTGCGACAAGACCACTCGACTCACCCGTATGAAATGTTGAACGAGACCTTGGGGAATTCCTGGAACGTGGAGGACGCGTTGGTGTCGAACCCGTCGCTTCCAAACCCACAGGTTGCCTGGGGCTCGGGGAAGCTCGTCAGGTTGAAGCAATTGAAGCCCTTTTTGATTAACCAGGTGTCGGAGCTGTGGGGAATCAGAGTCGACACCTAGAGAGACTGAAAGCACTCGCCTTCCTGTGTCCACTATAGCGGTGAAGGTCTGGCCACCGACTGTGATGTCGGTGAGGTACTCCTGATCGAGGTCAGCGCCTGCCAGAACCGCAGTGTTGTTTGCCGAGGCGTGCGAGCGGAGAGCACTCAGGGCGTCCTTCTTTGTCTGTCTCCGGGGGGATGTGCCGGTAATAGGGACCACAAATTCAGCCGGGGGGACGACAGCCGGTACAAGAGAGCGAGGGGCGGTTGAGACGTGACGAACGACATTGAAGTCGGCAGTGGATAAGGAAACGAGCGACAGAACGGAGAGAGCTGCGAGAACCATGGTCGTGTGAGGAAGGGATGTTGAGAAACTCTTCCACCTTGGGACAAGTACTTGTACCCAGCCGCTATCTTGGCACCATGCAGTTCAAACAGCAACGAAAGCATGAACGTTGCATGAACGCTTGGTCGATCCAATGTGGACGCTGATAGTACTATTAATAGATCTTGCGGCTTACTTGCATCTTGACCTCAAGAACACGGTGACGAGGGGCGAAGACAAGACGAGCTCTGCGCGACCTGAGCTGTGTGAATTGTTTTTCGGTCTGGATGAGAGAATTCAACTGTAGAGTCTTGACTAGTGCCTTGAACAAGCCTTGAAGATGTATGACTTGAAATCTCCATATCATAGCAACAACTTGTCAGCGTGCGCGCTCGCCATTGAGGCGATGAAAAACACGGAGGAGATTCAGCGTCCGGAGGTTTCTTGTCCGCATGGGCATGTGAAGAAGTTGCACTGAGTTGATCATCATGATGACACTGAGTTTGATGGGCACTTAGGGGCACATGACTAAGTTAAGTACTTGCACATTGCTGGGACAGGAACAAACTGGAGGCATGCATGGTCAATGAAAATTGAATGCTCTGTCTCCAGCGAGGAACAACTTCCAGCTTGCAAGACTTATCCTTTGGTGAATTCACATTTGTTGGAAATTTTACTTTTCTGGGCGTCGAACGTTGCAAAATGCACTGTGTGGCATTTGAAGTTTTAGTTTTGGGGTGTTTCAGTGGGTGAAGTAGAGATGCAATCTGTATGTCATAAATCTCACGGAGAGTCTCTGTATGTTCTAAAATTTGGACCGTCTCAATTACCAACAAAAGATATCCATGCCTTGATTCAAGCCGTTAGACCAATGGTTTCAAGTGTACAGCCGCTGTTGCAATGTCTGTGAATGAAGCTAGTGTCCGTTCAGTTAATTGTATTTTCACCCGTTCAATTCGTGACAAACTTGTGTTCTGCATACGATAACTGTGTCGCCAGACAATATTCATAAAACCAGCAGAAAATCTTGAACAGCAAAGGATCGCCCCTGGTAGCAGAGTTAGAGACTGGTTTTAGCTTATTCAGAGCAGAGTGGACTCAAGAGTCAAGGAAATAGAAATCTAACAGCAATTCACAGGTCTACTGGATATGGTACCCAACCCCAGTGTTCGCCCAAGATGGGAAACTTCACAACAAACAACCTGAAGCAAAACTTGACTTCAATTCATCCCAGTACACAACTCCAAATCCTATAATTTCTCGCGAACCAAATCATTCGGGAACCATTCCTCGGCAGGGCAAACTATGTCCTCTGCAAGACATGCAATGCGCTTCTGACACAACGCCTCTCAGGGGCGTTGTATTATGCATCATACTAAAAAGATCGTCAGATGTAGTACCCTGATTGACACTGTAGCTGGCGCCGGGTCCCTTGCTTCGATATTTACCTCGCGGCGAATGGTGGAAGCGAGAGAGAGGATGGTAAAAATGGTTGTGAGGAGGGAAGAGGTAATCAATTCCATATTTCAGTCCGTGCCGGTGGTGCACGACGAAGGCTTATTTATCAACGGAGATTAGATCCCCTCCAGCGCATTCAACGTGGCATTAAAAGTGAATGAAACAAGTATATCAAGGTTACCACCTCTGAGAGGTCGGCTTGGGCGTTCAATTTTCAACATGCCGAAGGATGCCGAAGAACCCATCAATCATCCGGCGCGGAAGGGGAACAATGCGACGACCACGTTTCCCGCCTCCCATTAGTGCTGTGGCCAAATTTATTTTAAATTCACCATGCTACTCTCGGCGAATCAAGTCTCAGGCAAGTTGTTCGATTTCATTATCGTCGGTGAGCGATGCTATTGATCAGTGATTGCTGAGGCACTCATCCCACTATCAGGCGGCGGTGTATGCAACTTTGACCATGGACGAAGAGCGGCCCCTGACCTTGAAAGTAGACATCAGGACTTACTGTGGCAGCTCGTCTATCCGAGGATTCCTCCATCTCGGTCCTCGTGCTTGAGGCTGGACAAGCTAACCTCAACGACCCTGAGATCCGTTCGTGTGCATGAAATCTTGTCCCAACGGGCCATCGACTCGGATGTGTTGACAGTTACACCCGGCGGATTTGGTAAACGGTTTGGAAACGCGCAATACGACTGGGCGTTCAAAACAGTTAGAAATTCCATACAAGCCAATATTGGCCGACTAATCTTATCTCCCAGACTCCGCAAAAGGCTTGCCACCAGAGATCGTTTACCTTTAATCGGTTTTTATCTTCCGTTCTTTCACTGTCCGATTTCTTACGAGAATAGTGGTAAAGGCCTTGGCGGCAGCTCTGCCCTCAACTTCCATCAATATCATCGGCCAGCCAAAGCAGACATCGATGGTGAGAGACAGAGAATAATCATGACGCTGAATATCCATGTCCTTTGGTGACAGCCTTTGAAGAGCTCGGAAACCTGGGGTGGAACTGGGAACTGCTTGAACGTTACTACGCAAAGACAGAGGGCTTTCTTCGACCTATGGAGAAGACCAATGCAATCAGCTACGACTTGGCTCGTCATGGGACAACTGGTAGGTAGAGTATTTGCATTCCTAGATGCTGTGATTGCTGAATTCCGGCTAGGGCCTCTCGTTGTTGCATACCAAACCACAATGTCCGGATTCGAACTTCCCTATCAATTGGTTGGTGCTTAGTTTCGTCGTTTGACCTGGAAGTTGAAGGCTCGAATTAGGCGATGAAGAATCTGGGAATCAGTCTCGTGGAAGAACCAGTTAGTTCCTTGAGCCCTTTTTTTGGCCATTGTGTGTAACCATTGTTTAGTTTTCCGGCGACGCATGTGGTCCGCAAGTACATACCTCGTCTGACTGAACAGAATTTTAGACTACTGGTACCTGGTTAAGCCCTCTGACCATCGATCCACAAAGACGTGTCAGGTCTTATTCCGCGAATGTTACTAAATTCTTATTCCCATTCTGGCCGCTCATGCACAATTCTAGAAATATTATCAACCTAATGCGGACCGCACGAATCTTACTGTGGTAGTCTCTGCTCATGTCGCCAAAATCGTCACTCAGTTGGACCCCAATGGCCGCGCCACTGCCACCGAGGTGTTATTCGTCTCGGGAGAGGCGCGACATTCAGTAAAAGTTGGTAAAGAAGTGATTTTATCGGCAGGGTACGTGTACATTCACACAAGCTCTTTCGCACTCTGATTTGATTCCAGAGCAATCATGTCTCCGCAGGTGCGGTCTTACTCGCAATCACGCCAGAAACCACGTCTTATCGTTTGAAAATGATAGATTTTGGAGCTTTCCGGAATTGGGGATACGCCAATCCTCCAAGCGGCGGGGGTTCAGGCCAGAGTTCATTTACCGGGTGTCGGAAAAAATGTGCAGGAACACACGAATGCACGCGTTACCCGCGGTGATTACTTCACATTCTCCACCATGCACAACCGCCAACTAGTGCAGTAGAGCTTCGCCCAGAAATCGAGTCGGAATATCTCACCTTCGACATGTTGAGCGATGCTACAGAATACGACCGCCAGCGGGAATTATAGTTGAGCCCTCACTCCTTTCAACATCACTGTTTTAATTTTTCGTTTGTAGTCAAACATCTGGCGCCGGTGTTTTTGCGACGGGTTCTTCAACATGCATGACATTCATTCCTCTGGAATCCATCAGCCCAATCGCTGATATCCTCCAAAAGTCTATCACCCAGTCCATCGATGACGGCGTATCCTCGACATCAATATCACCAGCTCTCAAGAAGCAATATGAGATCCAGCTCAAACACGTCAAAGACGGAGAGCCTACTTGCGAGTTCATCTTATCACCACGACTCATACCCGGTCCGAGTAAATTCTATCGCTAACTTAACTTTGCCACTCTGAAATGTCTCCCAGACCCGCCGCCTGGAAAGAAATACATCACGGCGTCGGCGTTAATCAACCATCCCTTCTCACGCGGATCGATTGTTGTCTTCTTTCTCTCCCTCGATATCCAAGGTTGACAAGGCGCACCCTGTAGCACATCACCTCAAGCGATCCGTTTGTGCCACCGAATATCGATCCAAATTATTTCGAACACAAATATGGTTTGCCGATGTCTTTTGTGTCGTTTTAGCGACTTAGCTTGTACCAGATCTTCTCCAGTTGATCGAGCATATCAAGTTTTGCCGCAAAATTCTAGATCAAGAGCCATTGAAGAAACTCTTAACCGAAATTGAAGTCACTCCGGGGTCTGATGTCCAGACAGATAAGCAAATTGCAGGTCAGTTTTCAACTTAACATCTATGGATCGGCCCTAGCCGATGACGATTTAACAGACTACGTAAAATCTACCATGGGCACGACTTGGCGTATGCTGCACTAACCGCCTTCTTGCATTATACTTATATGTTCACGCCAGACACCGTCGGATCCTGCTCGATGCTCCCGCTTGCAGATAACGGAGTCGTTGATAGAAAATTGAAGGTGTGGTGACCCCAGTTCGTTATTCCTGCTCCCTAAACCAATCAGGTCTACAATACGAGCAATATACGGGTTGTTGACATCTCCATCATTCCACTACACATTGGAGCCCACTTGCAAGGTACCTCTATTCTGTTCGTGGCTCAGAATGTTCATCTGAGTCTTCCGGTAGCTACCGCGTATGCCATCGGAGAACTTGGTGAGCCTTCGCCCATGGTTGATCTCTGTAAGTTGTCCCTTACGAATTCAGGGGCTGATATCATCAAGGGAAATATATTTTAGCAGATGTGCATGCAGTACATACATGACTTTCGCGATCCCATCCGTTGGGGTCAGAATGATGAATCGATCAAGTTGTGGGAAATCGAACCGTGGGAATTATGTCGAGTTCGTTGTGTTGCGGCTTCCTCTCTTTGTTGGCCAGGAGTGTTTTGAGGCAGGAGGAAGCTTTGAGGACTATTAAACAGAATGCGCTAGGAGGGAAAGGGCCTATTCCAGTCTGTCAAATAAAAATGGACATCCCGATCGGATGTGTGGCTCAGCCTATTCCTAACGTTGAAGGCCACCCCGCCCTTTTGCCGCAGTGTGAGATGTTAAAGTGAAAGTAGGATCGAGATATTGACCGGCAGGATTTGGGCAAGATGCAATTACTTCGATGTGATATTCACCTCAATTCTGCAGTGAGCTGGTCAAGGCTCAGTTATCTTCCTGGATCCATCTCATTCTCAGTAGCCGCCTCACATATATGTGGAATTGCAGTACTCATGTCAATCTTCTCCGTAGAGGGTTAAATGCACCGCTTATTACTTTTAGCTGATTCCTGTTGCTCATACTAGTCATAACTTACAACCAGGGAGATGGGTTGACAAGCTTGGAACACTTTGCTTCCTGACAAGATAAGTGGTCATGGTTGTCAAGACTAGAAGGCGACTTGAAACGCTCGGAAATCCAGAGGAAAAAAGGTCGTGGCCATATTCTGGCACAATTAAAGCACAATTAAAGCTACTTTCGTAAATCGTAATCTTCCGTGAACCCCAAATTTATGAAGGGTTGATCGCGCCCGCGGGTCCCTGCTGCCCGATCTTCTTGGCGGCAGAGCTGAAGCAGCGGAAGGTAGCGGCGTTGCCGGTGGCGCCAAATCTGTTTTTCAAACGGTCAGAGAACGCTAAGCAATAGAATAGAGTTGAACGCACGCGACGGAGCAGAAGGGGAACTTTGCCTGGTTCGCCTTGCTGACGGCCTTGTTCAGCAGCTTGATGGACGCTGCCTGCCGTGCAGCAGAGACTGGGCCCGTCGGGTCGGTGAAGGTGACCTTCAGTGCCGACTTGCTGCCTCCGAAGAGGGAGCTCAAGAACCCACGCTCCTCCAACTCATCCGCCTCAAAGAAACCCCGAGAGACGAGATGGCTGAGGGCAGCAGCGTCCGAGTCGCGGACGTCGACCTCAGGAGCAAGATCGCGGAGTTCAAGTGCAGGGGAAGCCTCCCGAGCGACAGGCACTGCGGCGGCGGCGGTAACGGCAGCGAGGACGGCGATGACAGTGGAGAACTTCATAGTGATGATAGGTGGAAAAAAGTCTAAGGACGACAGTTGGACGACAGATTAGAAGGGACAATTCGGAAAGGATGGAAGGTGACGCACAGCTGAAAAAGGGCTGGAGGAAGAAAGAATGCAAATGCAAGAAGAGAAGTGGAAAGGCAAATGCAGTGGGCGGTGTTCAACACGGGCTGAAGAAATTGCAAACTCGACCTATCCTTTTATACTTGCTCCCCGCCAACGTCATCCCCACGAGGTATGTCCAGACCGCCATCATTCAAATTCAATATCAATTTTCGTATTGCAACGAACGATTCTTGTGAGTGATTGCAAGGAAGAGATTTTTGGATCTCTGCGTTCGTCAGAAGGTCTTAAGAGAGGTACGAGAGCTCGCGACGAAACAGCCAGCCACGGCCCGAACCGCTGGGAATTTCGTGAGTACCTGAGTTGAAGGATATATTACGGCTGGTAGCGCCCGCGCCTTGGAAACGCATCGCCTTTTGATCCGAATGCGGGACGCCCTGATCGCGAGTTGGAAGATCCTCGGAACCGTTCAAGATCTTTCCGAATCGATCGCGAATCCGAGATGAAACGAATCGTCTTTGACGTGGGCTTGCACTGCAACCTTCTTCTTGGCGTGAGACGGCTCGACGCAGCAGCAGGAGAGATGGTTCGCCACAGCCCGGCTGTGGGAGTGCCGGCCAGGAGTGCCACAGGGCACGCTCGATTCCCGTGCTTTGCGAACGACGCCCAGGGCGTGAACACCAGGAGGAACGAAAAATGATGAAGAACGGATATTGCATTCACACCGTTGCGGTATTAGACTACTGTACTATTTCATTCAATTCGTATGTCACTACGAAGCGCGAGAAGGTCGCACTTCGATTTCGATTGAAGTCCGCAGATCACGAGTTCGAATCTCGCGGAACCACTTTTTATAATAGTTTACACGTTGACGTACATGTCTTCTGCATAGGTGGAAGTATATTACAGGCCCAATTTTCTATCAACCCGACTCCTTCCCTTTCCCTTCACATCTTTTAGTAGGGGTACGGTTGCCAACAAGTCCCAAATTGCGAAGCCGTTGATGCAATCATGCAAGCCGTTGATGGGGAGACCCCGGACCACTGCACGAAAAAACAATCGACCTGCGACCGCTGCGACGTGTCTAGCTAGTCTGATGCATCGGGGACAATTTAAGATAATGTAATAAACCATTTGACACATCCAGGACACGTCAATTGAGGTGGGCTTTTGGGATTGAAACATCGGACCTGGGAAGGGGAGGGGTCTGGCCGAGGGCCAAAAAAAGCTTCTCGCTATAAGTTACGGGAGGCATAAAGAAGGCTGGGAGAGGCGTGGTAAGGGCTCTAGTAAGTGGGAAACCTCATTATTTGCTCCTTACTCACTCAGGAGCTGGAACAGGTGCAACCATCGAGTTAAACTTACTATGGGAAGGAGAGAGGTGGGCACTTGGGATAGTCAATAAGTACATAGCACTGAATAGCATGAGCGAATGAACAGAACTCACCATATAATTTGCACTGTGAGCAGGCGAGTTGAACCGACATTGAATTAGGTTTGGATCTGACAGTGAAGTGAATATCCCAAGGGGAGGAATCTCTCTATTCAAAGGAAAACTCACCTGTACTTTATGAGTCCGGTTGCTTGGAACCCAAAGGCTTGATAGAATTATCCAATCATTGGATAGGTGTTAGCTTAGAATTGAAGGTGAAATCAAGGCAATGAACAGATAGAGAAATCAAAGACTGACCTGAGTTGGAATACAAAAGTGAGTGAGTATCATTGAGCTTTGAAGAAAAAATGGTGAATGAATGGTCAGTTGAAGTGTTGGAAAATTTGAAATTGCGTTATCAGGTCCTGACGGAGCCTGAACAACATATCCGGGTTGATCAGGTCGGCACAGAGCGGCATACCAGGTCCTGTCGGGTCGGGTCAGGCATGATCAGGAACCCCCGTCTTCAACTTTCAAGGACATGAATGTAATCCTGCCAGCTTACCACGGACTGATCACCGCTTACATACGCTAGTGTCACTTTGTCTTCTACTGTCTTGTACTCGTAGCTTGCACGCCTGCGTTGCTCGTCGTGGAATCTAACTATGGTCTTGTTGACTTCTGGTGTGATTTCTTTCTAGTGTTGTCTGTCTGGCCGACAGTCTTCCAATGAATCGGTCAAGAATCGGTAGAATGGGTGTAGGCATGTCTATGGGGCACAAATAGATTGAAATGGTGGTCTCAAATATGTTTGAACACAGTCATTATGAACAAAACTCAGGCAGCACTTGGGCTTCATTTGTTCTGTAGTTTGTTAGTAGTTGTAGATTCATTAGACAGAGGTAGGTAAGTACCCTGAGGACCGAGGCGTAATACTCATAAAGACATCATATTAAATTTATAGGTCAATCTGACCACAGCACAGAGTATGCGACAAGTTCTGTACAAAAAGAGTGACATTTTCCCAATAAGGCAATTTTGATCGCATCAGGGAAAACGAAGACCGTGGTGCCCTCCGCATTTTCATTGCGGACACAATGAGCATATTCTCAAGGCAAACGGACAAGAACTGAGCTCGCAATAATGATTCTTGTTGAAAAGTGTTAAAAAAAAAAAAAAACAGCCCGCGCCCTAAGTTCCGCAAATGGCTGTAAGCTCAGGCTTGAGGCTACATGGCTTCAAATTTTAGTGATGTTCTGGCTTGGCTTGGCTTCGCAACCCTTGCTTTGGCTTTGGATTCCTCAAGCCAAAGCCAGAGCCGCAAGAGCTGCCTTGGCTTGGCCCCGACTTTGGCTTGAGTCCTGGCTTTTGGCTAGAGGTTTTCCCATGGTTCAAAATATTCCAAACGGTTGGAAAAGTATCAATCTGAGCATTTTCTTGGCGCACTGATACCATGTAGTCCATGTATACATACTTGGGCCTCAAGCCAGTGCAAATCATTGGGTAAAAATGTATCTCGTGGATATCTAACTGGGTAAACACCTAAAAAATGCTGATTCCGAACCAATACCAAACGCGGAGGTGCCTTCAAGAGGACAAAAAGTTGGGTTCAGCACCATTCCCGTGATATTGATATCAGACAAGGTTGTATTTAGGTGAGTTCTTCCCCCTCCTGAAGCCATGGCTTACGAAGCGCGAGAAGGTCGCACTTCAATTTCAGTCGAAGTCCGCAGATCATGAGTTCGAATCTCGCGAAACCACATTTTCAGTCTTTGCACCTAGTAACATAACCAATGTGTTTCAACAGTCGATGTGACTGGGTAGGGCTGAGTATGAAGTGTGACTACTCCCAGGTTGAAATCCAAGCAAATGCCGTGCTCGAACATATGTGGACAGAAACCGGCCATGCCGCATTCTAAAATATATTTTTGTCTCAACTGGGTGAGTTTAGGCTCGTGTCCTTTATGAGGCTCGCTGTTACCACCGTGAGTAACGAGACTCCAGGCACATCCCCCATTTTGATGAATTTCCCAAAGTTTCGGGCATCTCGGAGATGTTTTATTTCGGTCTTTTTATATTCAGATATTCTAGGCTTGTCCTCCCTGCAGTTCAATGTCATTCTTGTTACCGTGGATTCCCTTAATCTTCATTTTACCATCTTACTGTCTCGCAGACTGAACAATCCCAGATATTCCAATTTGAATCAAGTTGAATTAAAATATCACCATACAGACCTCCTAAAGGTATGTTGGCTTCCGTCGCGAGTTACCTGCAGGTTCTTTACAAGCTGTTCATCCCCTTCACAGTTAAGGATTAATTTTCAAATCACGACTAACCCGAACCACGGTGCTGTGTGTTACGGCAAAGTTCCTGGATGTAAGTGTATGGGTTCAGGACTTGGCTCAGCACACCATTACTTCCAACCATAGCTACACAGGTTACTGGAGTACCATAAACTTTGGCTTCGATGGTTCTGTCCAATTTCCTCAACTAATTATTGTTAATTTATTCCACCGTGCATTCCTTTAGCTCAGAGGCGTTCATTCATAGTCTCTCTTGACAGACGCTCTATCATACCTAGCTCGTACCTCGCTTGACAGAGTCTGTTGGTTACCGCGTAACTTACCCGGTGGCCTGCGTTATTACAAATCATCTGCTTTCGGACATCACGTGTAGGATTAAGCGACGCGACTTGGACACGTTGTGAGGCTTGTGTTCGCGCTGCACTGCTCACACCGCCTCATGGCTTGTCTGGACGAGACGCGACGGCTCGGAATTCCCACTCACTCAAGATTCGCCCAATTAGGAAACGACCTTGCCTCATTCGGATCTACTTCCAACAACTCGTTACTCGACGATCCCAGTGTTTACGACGACTCGTACGAGCACCGAACCCGGCCAGGATGGCAACCAGGCACGCCAGGCACGCTCGGGCTTCGCGGGGAGACCTGACCACGCGCACTGTTGCGATGTTATATCGCTGAGCCAAGAGGGAAGGAATATCCGATCATATGACCGGAGCCGGGCTAAGCCGCGAACCGGAGATGAACGGATGTCTAGATCAGCCACTTCTCGGAACACCACAACTCAGCTAGGGTGACCGACTGACTGGCCTCGGGCTGCGAGATGGGGAAGTGTCCAATGCCAAGGTCCGAGTCGTATGAGCTCGAAGATGGCGACGGGACAGGGATAGCCTGGACCGGAGACACAAGAGCATAACCGGTGTTTGTTGGGTAGTCGTCCAGCGCAGTTCCGGTGTGAACCAGAATAGTTGACATGAAGATGGAGCAAAGGCGGTGCGCCGGAGCGGACTAGAGGCATATCCAAGACACGGGAGACAACCCGGAGTTGAACCGCAGTTGTTGGTATGGCCGAGCGAGGACTCCGGAGTTGTGACCGGAAACCGGAGTGACCGGAGTGACCGGAGTCACAGGAGGGAACCAGAGGAGGACGGGAGCAAGGCCATAGGGAGGGAGTCGTCGAGAGGCAATGACCAGAACCTCAAGAGACGATTGGCAACAGTCCATGAGAGGGAAGCATGGATAACTTTTATTTTTCGGATACTGTACAAGATGTAAAGTACCGGTATTTATACTAAGGACAAGTAATTTGTACAAAAGGGAATAAGTAACATGAGGCAATGTGAAGCAACATGAAACGAAGTGAACCACATGGAAGAAGACATTACCATGCGGCAAAAGAGATGAAGTGGGAATAAGGAATAATAGGAAGTGGGAAAGGGGAAAGGTTGAGCATATGGTTTGATAGATGAACGGATGGATAGAAGAGTGATAAGATGTAAGTGCTATGACATCTGCCTTGAGGCAGATGAAGAAGCGATGGGGAATGATGGGAATGTGATGGAAGCGTGAAGCATATGGAAAGACAACCAGGAGAAGTGATGAGAGCGTTGAAACAATAGATGAGAAGTGATAAGGGATGCATAAATGGAAGAGGAGTTGATAAGGCATAATAGCGAACGTTCCGGGGAAGAGTCTGATGACTCCGGTGACTCCGGGTATCTCCGTATTCCGGAGATATGTCCGGAGCGACTGGAACGAGAGCAGGAATGATGGGGCATAGATGAATAGTGCATAATTGTACCAGATGTTGGACTGGCATGTTGGTAGTCGAGATGAACGAGTTCCAAGGTACTGGTGTTGAGTGTTGGTGGTTTTGGGAGCTCCGGGTCGCCGGAGTGGACACAGTTGCAAGGAATCATTCCGGAGGATGTTGGCAGTCCTTTAGGAGAGTTCCAATGCATAGTGGCAGAGGTCCGAGACGACGTGGGTGAAGTGGAGCTGAACCAAGGAACGTGGAGGACCGGAGTTCGGAGTGATTACATAATCACGGTCCGGAATGTACCAAGGAGTGCGGAGATGCCACAGCCTGTATCACAGTGAAGGACCAGTGCGAAGTACAGGTGGAATGTTCAGGTAGAATGTTCCGGGGCGATATGGATGAACCGCAGAGAACCGGTCAGGGCTGGATGACTAGTCCAGAGGTTCCGGGATTAACCAGGATGACCGGAGGGCGAACGGGGTGAGGAGTGAAGCCGGAGGTGGCCAAGATAAGGCGAAGTAATGAAAGTAAAGTGGGTAATAAGGAAGAAGTACTCAGCAATCCAGGATTGGACGAGAGCTATGTATTCCGGGATAGGTCCGGGAACAGGTGAACCGTTAATCGACCGGAGTGAGCTGGAGTGGTGCTGGAGTATTACCGGAGTGGTGCAGGGTCTGATGTAGTGCGTGATTGTGTGTCCGGAGGTGACGGGAGCACAGTCAGAGTTGGATTGAGTGCGACCAGAACCGATAAATGGGAAAAATGAAAGACTGATTTGCACGGACATAACAGTATCCCCCCTTTACGTTCCTTGCCCTCAAGGGACTGAAGGACAGGGTGAGTAGAGGGATCCGTGGGTGTGGGAAGCCATAACGAAGATTCCGGAGTTGATGTGCAACGACCGGAAACCTAAAGGCTTCGACGGATGGAGAGGGAACAGCAGGGAGTGCACAGGAAAAGGCCGGAAAGATACCGGAGGTGAATTGAAATGAGCCGGAGGGCGTGGGAATCCGGAGAGATAACCGGAATGTTGGAAGTTGAGTTGGAGAATGAAGGAATAGCAGCTTTGCTGCAAGGCAAGTTGAATGTTGTTGAAGAAGGTATGGGATGTGGAAGGGAAGTAGATGAGGATGGTGGATAAAAGGAGTGAATGTTGGAATTGAAGGGAGAAGTCCAAAAGCGTCTGGAGGGCTGCTGAAAGGACTGAGGAAACCCGGAGTAGCTTGAGGTTTGACCAGACATATGTGGGAATGAGACCAGCCAAGGTCCGGGCGAGTTTGGCGACACGAGAAGCGTCCGGAATTCCGGAGCGACAGGATGAAGCCGGAGGGGGAAGTAATCTTTTTCAAGGATTACAGCGCCTTCAACGAAGAAGGTCTTGGAAACCACAGAGGTCATCCATCAAGGATGAAAGGGTGAATCAACTATGGGTGCATCTGACTCTGGTGTTCAAAGATAGAAGACCAATCCAGTCAAAGACGTGGATGATTACGTCGACGCGCAGTGTCAAAGAACTGGCACTGATGGCACATGGTCAAGCAAGTAGTCCAGGTGATGCCGGAATATTTTCCGGTCAATACCGGAGTACTGAGAGGAGCCGGAACCCCGAAAGGAACCGGACCAATGAGGGGAGCGATTTGGAAAGGACTGGAGGGAGAGAGGCGGAGGGAAGGGAGTGCAAGACCACATGTAAGAGAACTCGCTAAGAAGAGTTTTTGTTGAAGGGCTCCAAAGAAGTACAGAGGATCGAAAACCACCGGAGGAAATGTCGAAGTTGAAAATAATTTAAACCAAGTCGTCCGGGTCAACCGGAGTTGGGCCAACGGCATTTTGAATGACCGGAGGCAAGAAGCGTAAAATCCGATGGGGCAGGAGTGTCAATAGAATGACCAGAGTGTCCAACCGAGGACGGGATTTGTCCAGGATGGGCACGACAGCGCAATAAAGAGCTGTCACCATGGAGACCAGCCATCAAGGCCGGAAGGGTGAAATCTCCATGGGCACCAACTGTGGCGTCAGGGAGACCACTCAGGGAAGGATAGAACGTTGGTGTGCAGGCCAAAGCGGCACTGATGCATACGGGTGCTTGATCCTAGGGTGTCCGGAGTTGACCGGAGCTCGGAGAGCCGGAGAACCGGAGACCGTGGGAAAATTCGAGGGAGAAGAATTTAAGTAAGTCCGCATGGAAGAAAACCCGCAGGAAGGGTTTTGTAAGGGCTCCAAAAAATACAGAGGGGCGAAAGCCATCGGGGAAAGTTGAAAAATGTTTAAAGTTGTCGGATGGAGGAGGGAGGAGGAGGACATTGAAGCGGAGTGTTGGAGCGATGCCAGAGGACCAGATGGGCGACCGGAAACGCACCGGGAAGGAGAATAAAAGGGGCGGATAAAATCCGAGAGAGAAAAATAAAGAACCGATGGAGGGGTGAAGACTCCAAGAACAAGAGGACAGAATTGCTGGAGAGATCGACAGCAAAGAAGTCCAGAGGACGTCTGGAACATGGGACTGAGGTCCAGAGATCAAATTGAGAGTTCCGGAATTTTCGGAGTTTGATCACACAGAGCAAGTGCAACCGGAGGGGAGCAAACAGCAGCGGATGGTGCTGAATGAAACCCGGGAATCAACCTGAGGGACTCCGAAGGACCGAAATTGACTCCGGAATGGGAACCAGGACCGGAGTAGACTCCGGGCAAGGGTCAAGACCCGGAGACTGTTACGGGCAACGGAACAGGTCGAAGGGAGAGGATGAAAATTTTCTGAACACAAAACAGCATTGCCAAAGGGTTGGCAAAGGCAAATGAAGAGTTTGGAGGCAATTTGAAGCACACATCACCAGCTGTAGTCACCAGATACCGGATATGGCCGATGCAAAGCGATAACGCAACCTAGAGCTGTGATGATGTTGTCCAAATTGATCTGAACTCTAACTGATGGAGGTCCGAAATTTTCGGAGGTGCTCAAAGGATAACAGCGAGCACATTGAAGCTCCCAGCTGAAACCTGAGCGTTCCGGAGATACTGCGGGAACTGCAGCAAGCGACCGGAATGGGGAGTGGTTGAGTTCCAGTGGTCCGGGATCAAAGGACCGGAAAACAACCGGAGTTCAGCTCCGGAAAAACCGGAGTTTGAACGAGGAGGTGGAGTATGAGCAATCCAGCTCCAAGGGGTGCCAATGAGTCGAAAAGAAAGGTGTAGAAAAAACCGGAGTGGTGACAAGAACTCTCTGAAGGCGAGGCGAAAGTTGAGAATGCGGGCTCGGTGGAAGTAATCGGGTTAGGATTCCCCGGTGAGCTCTTATACATTTTGTTCAACGTAGCTGTTGCTGCAAGAGAGATTCAAGTTGATAACCGGAATTTGAAACCAACCAATCGACTGGGCGGGATGAACAGGAGGAAGATGAAAGGGGATAAGAACGTGGACCAGAGGTCAGACGTTCCGGAAGAAACCAATCCAAAGAGCAACAAAGACAAGATGTCGAGTTGTCGAAGGATGGTGAAGCGGGGATGCTTCGGGGTATATCCGGAGGCATTAGCCAAACCGGAGTGGTGCCCGAGAGGAACAAGGCTTGTAGCCGAGATTCCGGAAACGAGCGGAGTGACGACCGGAGGAATTGCGAAAGTCCGGAACAGAGGCGCGGTGGAAAGCTATCGATGAAGATGCTTCCGGTGTGCTCTTATCTGTTCAGGTCAAGCGCCGTGGCAACCAGAATGTCGTCCGGAGCGAGGACAAGGCCTGACAAGCCCTAGAACCGGAAAGAACGCCCGAGGACAAAGTCCGGGATGTGGGC
This sequence comes from Mycena alexandri, assembly GCA_029233265.1. Taxonomy (NCBI): domain Eukaryota; kingdom Fungi; phylum Basidiomycota; class Agaricomycetes; order Agaricales; family Mycenaceae; genus Mycena; species Mycena alexandri. Next base: position 87,996 of record JARJCM010000042.1, read on the forward strand.
GCTGGCATCAAAGCCACAAGATATCCATAGAAGGATCGGGAACTGGTGGTTGTCGCAAGACATGGCGAAGACAGCAGCCGGAGTGGAACCGGGGCCAACCGGTAAGAGTCCGGACTGTCCTTCCGTAACCGGAAAGGCCATAACAGGATTCAAGCTTTATGCTTGAGGTGTGCGCGCACAGGGTCAAAGAAGATGTGGGGTAGCGGATTATGTTTGCTTTTCAACCTTGCAGCTCAACGGAGCGCGGGCGGTGACATAGCAAGATCCGGGTTTTCCTGCAAGTTCGGAGACGTCGCAGGAGTGACAAGGGATGCAAGTCATGTGAGATTTAGTCGACAGGAGATGATCACCACCAGGGTATTGAGTCCAGATGAACCGGACATGGGTGGGAATGTGAACCGGCGGCAAGCTGGTAATATTCCCGTGGTCATGAGGGTCATGGGGAAATGGGCCAGACAATAGTCCGGAATCCACCTGGGACTGCACAGCAGTAACCAGAATGGGTAGAAGTCGTTAGGAATGGATAAATGGAGCAAACAGAGTCTGCAACCACCCGGAACCTCACAGAGGCGACCGGAGTGGGTAGAAGTCGTGGGAGAAAACTCCGGAATGCACTGGAGTGAGTAGGAGTCATGGGAGAAGACTCCAGAGTGCACCGGAGTTCACTCCGGACCGTAGAGGCAACCAGAGTGGATGGAAGTCGTGATAAGGAAGTCCGGAATTAAACCGGAAATACACCCGGGGCCACAAGGGCAGCCGGAGTGCAGCGAAGTCGTAAGGGGTCATGAGGGAATGAGTGGAAGTGCAAGGATCAATGGATGTCGATCACCGGAGTTGTTGTCCGGAATCCAGATACACAAGCACAGCGGTGAGAGGACTATCTGCACACATGATGACACAGCAAGCAGATGAGGCCAGACAAAGGATCCGAAAAATACTGTTATATCGCTGAGCCAAGAGGGAAGGAATATCCGATCATATGACCGGAGCCGGGCTAAGCCGCGAACCGGAGATGAACAGATGTCTAGATCAGCCACTTCTCGGAACACCACAACTCAGCTAGGGTGACCGACTGACTGGCCTCGGGCTGCGAGATGGGGAAGTGTCCTATGCCAAGGTCCGAGTCGTACGAGCTCGAAGATGGCGACGGGACAGGGATAGCCTGGACCGGAGACACAAGAGCATCACCAGTGTTGTTGGGTAGTTGTCCAGCGCAGTTCCGGTGCAAACCGGAATAGTTGACATGAAGATGGAGCAAAGGCGGTGCACTGGAGCGGACTGGAGGCATATCCAAGACAAGGGAGACAACCCGGAGTTGAACCGCAGTTGTTGGTATGGCCGAGCGAGGACTCCGGAGTTGTGACCGGAAACCGGAGTGACCGGAGTGACCGGAGTCACAGGAGGGAACCAGAGGAGGACGGGAGCAAGGCCATAGGGAGGGAGTTGTCGAGAGGCAATGACCAGAACCTCAAGAGACGATTGGCAACAGTCCATGAGAGGGAAGCATGGATAACTTTTATTTTTCGGATACTGTACAAGATGTAAAGTACCGGTATTTATACTAAGGACAAGTAATTTGTACAAAAGGGAATAAGTAACATGAGGCAATGTGAAGCAACATGAAACGAAGTGAACCACATGGAAGAAGACACTACCATGCGGCAAAAGAGATGAAGTGGGAATAAGGAATAATAGGAAGTGGGAAAGGGGAAAGGTTGAGCATATGGTTTGATAGATGAACGGATGGATAGAAGAGTGATAAGATGTAAGTGCTATGACATCTGCCTTGAGGCAGATGAAGAAGCGATGGGGAATGATGGGAATGTGATGGAAGCGTGAAGCATATGGAAAGATAACAAGGGGAAGTGATGAGAGCGTTGAAACAATAGATGAGAAGTGATAAGGGATGCATAAATGGAAGAGGAGTTGATAAGGCATAATAGCGAACGTTCCGGGGAGAGTCTGATGACTCCGGTGACTCCGGGTAACTCCGGATTCCGGAGATATGTCCGGAGCAACTGGAACGAGAGCAGGAGTGATGGGGCATAGATGGATAGCGCATAATTGTACCAGATGTTAGACTGGCATGTTGGTAGTCGAGATGAACGAGTTCCAAGGTACTGGTGTTGAGTGTTGGTGGTTTTGGGAGTTCCGGGTCGCCGGAGTGGACACAGTTGCAAGGAATCATTCTGGAGGATGTTGACAGTCCTTTAGGAAGGTTCCAATGCATAGGGGCAGAGGTCCGAGACGACGTGGGTGAAGTGGAGCTGAACCAAGGAACGTGGAGGACCGGAGTTCGGAGTGTTTACATAATCACAGTCCGGAATGTACCAAGGAGTGCGGAAGTGCCACAGCCTGTACCACAGTGAAGGACCAGTGCGAAGTACGGCTGGAATGTTCAGGTAGAATGTTCCGGGGCGATATGGATGAACCGCAGTGAACCGGTCAGGGCTGGATGACTAGTCCAGAGGTTCCGGGATTAACCAGGATGACCGGAGGGTAAACGAGGTGAGGAGTGAGGCCGGAGTTGGCCAAGAAGGGAAAGTAATGGAAGCGACGTGGATAATAAGGAAGAAGTACTCAGCATTCCATAATTGGACGAGAGCTATGTATTCCGGGATAGGTCCGGGAACAGGTGAACCGTCAATCGACCGGAGTGAGCTGGAGTGGTGCTGGAGTATTACCGGAGTGGTGCAGGGTCTGATGTAGTGCGTGATTGTGTGTCCGGAGGTGACGGGAGCACAGTCAGAGTTGGATTGAGTGCGACCAGAACCGATAAATGGGAAAAATGAAAGACTGATTTGCACGGACATAACAAAGGAGCAGAACGTCCAGGCGGTGGCGGAAGTCAGCAATGTGGCCGCGCTCCATTTTTATGGAAGACGATCGATCGCGCCTCCTTTTATCGTCTCAGCAGGGAAATCCCCATCAAACCCATCAAATGGAATTTGCCTCCGCGCAACGGACCGCCCGGTCGCACCTCCCGAGTACTCAGAAATACTTCTCCCTCGTTCAGGCGCGTCGGCCTGGACGCCACGATCACAACGACACCCCACACGCCAAGTTTCCAGGCGCCCAAACACGATTTATTGCGCGGTCTACGAAGAAAGGCTACTCGGACCCTCGCTATCCGACATAGAAATGAGGCTAGGCATCGAGCCGTGCGACGCCTCGCTCAGCACCTCCTCCTCTTGCTTCACGAAGAAATTCGTCCTCTCCAGCGGCGCCGATACATTATCCAGCCTGTTGGCCAGCGTTCGAAGGCTTTGCCGAGTCGGCCCCTTCTTCAGCACGATACGATGGACAGAGTCCACTGCGGCGACTATACCGCACGCACGAGCGGCCAGCTCGTACTCCTCCGGCTGGGCAGTCATCGGGAAAGGCTTGCACTCGTGGTCCTCCTTGAAGCCGCACCCTACCGAGTGCTCGCGCCATCCACTCAGAATGCGATTAATCCGTGCGGCGTCGCCAATGGTATCGTCCTGGACAATCGGATTATGGCCTTCGACCGTCGTACGGACGACGAAATTGTTCGACACCCGGCTGTGGATATCGTACTGCGGGTAGTCCAGGTCGGGCGAGAGACCCTCCGACTTTTCCTTCAGGAAGGTCGTGAGTGCGGCGCCAAGGAAAAACGACGCCTGGGCAACGGCCACGGCGCCCTCCGTTGTGTCCATATTGCGGCGGTCCATCGCAGGCACGACGTCCCTGTCGCCGTCGAAACCGATAACTCGGATGAGCACTAGGACTATGTGGAACATCCACGCCGACTCAGCGGGGATTGGCAACGGCTCGTACGAGATACGGAATTCGTTCTGGTGCACTTGCGACGCGTAGAACTGTGCGGCCATTGGGTTAACTCGACACTCCGAATGAATCGCCACCGTACTCACCATATGCGTAACAATCTCGCGGACCCGCGCTCGAATCTCGATAATATGCTCGCCAGGCATCGCTACAACCGTTCGATGGGCATAGGCGTCTGGGAAGACGGCCATCATCACCAGGAACGTCTTGAAGCACAGGTTCTCTAGGAGAAATGTGCGGAGTCCGCCGTCGGGGATGAAGAACCTGTTGGCGGGCCAGACGACATTGGTATCGACAAAGCGACGGTGTGCTGAGGCATCCATGCCTTGTTGTTGAGGTGGTTTGGGTTGTTGAAAGTTTTTGGGTGTCGCCTTTTTATAGGTTTGATCGACCAGGGACGGTCGATGGTAAAGCTTCCTAGGAGGTGTGAGGCTTGTGTTCGCGCTGCACTGCTCACACCGCCTCATGGCTTGTCTGGACGAGACGCGACGGCTCGGAATTCCCACTCACTCAAGATTCGCCCAATTAGGAAACGACCTTGCCTCATTCGGATCTACTTCCAACAACTCGTTACTCGACGATCCCAGTGTTTACGACGACTCGTACGAGCACCGAACCCGGCCAGGATGGCAACCAGGCACGCCAGGCACGCTCGGGCTTCGCGGGGAGACCTGACCACGCGCACTGTTGCGACTTACGAACTTGCGCCATTTCCGAGCCCCCATACAACGATACAAACGACTCTTGAACGACCCTCGACGGCAGGATAGCCATGTCTGCGACCAAACGACCATTCCCCCACGTCCCTATCCACCATTATAACCTATTCCACCACATTCCGACGACTCAGAACATCGCGAATCCCTTACGAACACTCGGAAACGGTGCTATTTCGGAATTTCGACACCTCTGAGTGCTCGTGAAGCTCAACGTCCGCGAATATCGGCAGTCTGGGAGCTCAGAAATGCCACGGAAGGTCGAAAGAGGCTCGAGGAGCATGTGGAACGAGGCTGTGGACGCCGACGGGACGGACAACGTGACTGGCTTGGAAAAGGTATAAAAGGCGTCGGACGAATCGAGGGTAGTCAGTCAATTACTTGTGGACTTTCGGATTCAGTTCCCAGTCAGCTACCACAAGGAGACAGTTCCAGTCGAGGACTCTAGTCCAACGCTGAGTTCTTTCCCTGACCTTGTACCTTTATCCCCCAATTACATCCTCGAGTTGACCACCAACGCGCTTGCTCGTCACCACCGCCGAGGGACATCGTCTCAAGGATTTGCCTTTCATTTATACACCCGAGAATACTGACTACAGGTTACCGGACACCACCAACGCCGCTTCCGAGCGCTCGTAAACCGCCTTCAGCCCGTCCCGAGCACTCGGGTCTCGCACACACACACACACCTTCGACCTTCGACCAACACACACACTCGGATACAACAAGGCAGACCACCTACAGCCTCACGTTCTATTAGGAACCAACTTTAAAGAGCCCTAGAGGACGAACCAGCCACTTGGTGATCCCAAATATTCGCCTAGTGGCACCGCGGTCCTTATCACAGCGTTTGGAGATACCCATGATGTTCAGACGTGAATTGAAGGTGTAAGTCTCCTTTTACTGGACACAGATAACTTCTTGAGGGTTTTTTTTGGAGTTCCCCGAGCCGCACACCCCCAATATGAATATCTTTTGGCAATTTTGTTCTATTTTCGGTCCACTTCCCAAAAACTATCCTGCGACGGGAGGGAAAAGGGTGGACCCACCATAAATAATACTTTTTAGCAAGATGGGGCAGCTCTGGACATATCCGAGCAAGGCAAGCCGAGAAACGCGTCGAGACGCGTCTCGCTAAGGGCTTGTTTGGGCGTGCATCCGTGATGGTTACATAATAACGCAGGCCACCGGGTAATGGACGCGGTAACTAACAGACTAGTTCATTCAGAGCTTGTTCGGTATTAGACATTCTTCCAAAGCAGGGTCCACCTCCGGGTTCCCGGGTGTTGGTTGTTGGTTGAACCTGAATTATAATTGTGACTGTAACTCAGAATAAACCCCTACACCTCTCATTGTGGTCCGCAAGTCCCAAATAATGTCCGGGATATATGTTCTGGTTGTTGAGAACCTTGAAGCTCGTCAACCAGAGTACAGGTTTACGCCCAATGATTTCGATTAATGCTCATCACAAGTTTCCCACGGTTCAACTTCTCGTCTGGTTATTGTTAATCAATTCTGGTCTTATCTGCCATGAAATCCCCTGAGGGTCAATCACTGATTGAATCTGGGACTCAAGGCTATCATATGAATTCTCTCAGAATTGAGTACACCCCTCTGTAGGGACAACCAGATCTCTCCCGGGATATTCACTTGACTGTCAGATCCACCTAATCCAATGTCGGTTTAACCTGCCTGCTCGCATTGTAAATTATACTGGGATTCTGTTGATTTGCTCATGCTATTGCAATGGGGTGGTACTATCTTTTTCTCTCACTCCTTATCTACTTGTTGACTCGATGTACTTGCAACTCTTCAATCCCTCACTATTTTGGACCGACAAGCCGACAAAACTCTCGGTCAGAAAGCCCTTGTGCCGGGACTAGCCGCTGACTCTTCGCCGACAGCTCCCCGTCACAGCTATTGAGTGCTACTTGATAATTTAAAAATTAAACCTCAGCACTTCATCTACCGCGCCGCCAACTCCAACTCTAAGCATTTCACTGAATCCAATAGAATATCTTTTGCAATGCTGAACTTCCGCTCTTTCATTTGCCCCTATTTAACGTGAATGCGCGGATTTACCCCAACAGCCTCTCTCCTCCGGTCAGAGCTTGAAGGCTTCACTGGCTTATGCTTTAAATTGTGCCTCGGTAACAATTCATATCAAAAGGTCAAGAAGAAATTGAGGATGGCAGCCCACGAGTTCAATAGGTTATTACACATCGCGGTATGTATGTTAAATGTAGTGCCAGTGGATTCCAACTGATTTACTCGGATTCTGGCCCCTAGGCCACGGCTTATTTCAAACCTCAAATTCACTCAGTCCGTTATTTAAATAATTGACAAAGCTAAACCCAACTATCTCAAGTGCCCACCTCTCTTCCAACTCTCTTTCCCTAAGTTTAACTCAACGGTTGCGCCTGTTCCGGCGTCCGGAAGTTCTACTCATCATGAGTAGAACCTCCGTCATCCAACTCAAAAGCCCACCTCAATTGACGCGTCCTGGATGCGTCAAATTGTCTATTAGATCATTTTAAACCGTCCCCGATGTGTCTGACTGGCCCGACACGTCGCAGCGGTCGCAGGTCAATGGTTTTTATGTGCGGTGGTCCAGGGTCTCCCCATTAACAGCTTGCTTCAGCGGTAAAAAGCTTTGTCAAAACTGGGCACCTATTAGGAATTAAAAGATGTAAAGGAAGGAGGAAATTGGGCCTCTAACATACTCCACCTATGCAGAAGAGATGTACATCAACTTGCAAATTATCATAGAAAGTGGTTGCACGAGATTCGAACTCATGACCTGTGAACTTCAACTGAAATCGAAGTGCGACCTTCTCGCGCTTCGTACATGGCTTGCTGGCTTGGCCTTGGCTTCCCAGACCTGAAGCCAAAGCCAAAGCCGTCCTCAAGCCGAGTATTTGGCTTGGCTTGGCTTGAGCAAGCCAGGGCTTGGGTTCCTGGCTTTTTGGCTTCAAGACAAGCCATGAACATCACTAGCTTCAATGAAGAGTTGAGAGAATTTGAAGTGATGTTCAAGATTGAACACAAATGAGCCTTGAGTTCAAGTACTGATATCAAATGAAAATACTGTTGGTACAACATGTCTGTTGACTGGTACTACCGAAGGAAAGGTTCATGAAGGTTGAGCCAGAGTGACCGGTGTTCAATTGAATCTTGAGTGCCAGGCTAATATTGAACCACGGTAGACCGGTAACTGTCTGTCTATAAATTCTGTTGATAGTCTATCGCAACTGAAGCTTGCCTTCATAGATACTGGCAGGCTGGTTTCGAGCCTGGAACCACGGCCAGTTCAATGATTTAAATGCATGTGTCACAGAAACATTTGTACCGTCGGCTAGTCAATATTTGAGGTGAACTGTTGTTGACAAGTGGGAGGATGGATATAATTATAGTGACACACCGGGAGCTAGAGAATCTCGAGAATTCACCATTCCAACCCAATAAAGTCGCCACTGAATGATCAAGAACCGCAAGTGCAAGCCTTGTGAATTGCACTAGGTCTGCAACTCGCAAATAATACAACCTTGATTGTGTGGCAGCTTCTGGCTACGGGAGACTGGATACAGTACCAGGTCTAAAACTTGACTGACCAACTCAAGATTCGATCAAATCAGACGAGACCGCCTCAAGGATCCAAGCCTTCGTTCAAAACGACAATGGAGTGTCAGCTCGAAACACAGAGTAACCAGCGTAAGGCAAAAAATAACATTTTTGATGAAACAGTCTGATTGTGTCGAGCACCCCCCTGTCTTTCACATAGTGTCTCAAGAGCAGTGCTCTAAATTCCAGTCTTGGGCTATTCTGGTGTAATACAACTAATGGATGATAAATAGGACTAGAACATTGATATTTGTTGAGCTCGAAAGCCCACCTCAATTGACGTGTCCTGGACATGTCAAATGGTTTATTACATTATCTTAAATTGTTCCTGATGCATCAGACTAGCTAGACACGTTGCAGCGGTCGCAGGTCGATTGTTTTTTCTTATGTGCAGTGGTCCGGGGTCTCCCCATCAACGGCTTGCATGTTTGCATCAACGGCTTCGCAATTTGGGACTTGTTGGCAACCGTACACCTCCTAAAAGATGTGAAGGGAATGGGAAGGAGTCAGGTTGATAGCAAATTGGGCCTGCAATATACTCCCACCTATGCAGAAGACATGTACGTCAACTTGTAAACTATCATAAAAAGTGGTTCCGTGAGATTCGAACTCGCAATCTGCGGACTTCAATCGAAATCGAAGTGCGACCTTCTCGCGCTTCGTAATGTCACAGGTCACACCCGTTTTCCGGGGACCCCTTGGGGACCCCGCCAATAATTTTCTTTCAATTTTAGCGGATTTTGGAGATTTGTCGGAAAAAATATTTGATCCCATCATTTGCGAATTGAATGAAATAGTACAGTTCAAAAACAGAACGTTAGTTCTTTTTTGCTCTAGAGCTCCAAGAATGTCGCAAAACCGGTGCCGGTGTCCATCATTTACGAGTCATTTATGCTGACCGCACCAATACCCGGGCCGTCCTAAATCTTCGCTGAAGAAACCCGCACGAGGGACTCGAGCCGACCGAGGAACGAGGTCGGGCGAGGGTCTCGAGTTGGTATGGTCAAGGAGGCTCCTCTGAACATTTTTCTTTCTTGTTTCAAAGGAAATCAACGGCATTCGGCACACTCGGCATTACCGGCAAGTGAGTCTCTCGCGACCTTTCTCCCACTATTAGTAACCGTTAAAATGATTCTGAGGACCGAAGTGTTGTTCTAGTTGAGTCAAAACCTTCAGTGGATCCTGTAAGAGAATATGCAATGGATCCTGTCAATGATTTCCCTGGAGTTTTCCATTTAGAGTCGCAATGCCGCAACCTACCCATTTCCTGGCAAGCACGATGCCAAGTTCCGTTTTTGCCCCGCCGCTTGCCGGCCTCTACCAATCATACAGTAAAATGAGTTCTAAACTCGTTGAAACTACAATCACGTGACCTTGGTTCAATTTTTTGCTGCAGTACAAAGAACCCACTGTATTGTCAGCAGATGCATCACCTCGCAAGAATTAAGATCGATTTTCTAGCAGATGTAATTTAACCGTGGGTCTCACACAAATCCCCCCAGACAAGATATCTGGCACCACCGGGCTGGAATGTTCAGCCTGAGGTAATTAATGGGTACAGGGGCGATTCGTGAGTGATTAAAAAGCCGCTAATTCATAATCTACATATCCCACGGCGGGATCTGAACCTCCATACACGGTCTTCCAGTCGACAATGTTGTCGAGTGTTCGTCCAGCTTGGATGCGCTTGGCCAAATCCGGATGACTGATCCAGCCCTTCCCGATGAATACACCCGCGACCTTTCCGCTGCTTACCAGCTCCTCAGCCTCAGTAGGAGTGACACTAGCATTCACAAAGATCGGAGTTTCAGTCAAGAACGGACCGTAGCTCTCGAGGACGTCGTGCTTTGTAGCCCTCCTTTTGCCTATGATATGTGAGCTGTATAGAATTATGCAAAGGGGATGAAGCCCACCATCGAGCTCGGGATCAAGAGAGAGGCTATACCTGACCAATGCAACATACGAAAGCCCGAGCTTGTTCACTTCCCGGAGGAGATACCCGAACGTGTCGAGGGATTCTTGTAGTTCCATACCCGCATCGTTGAATCCGGCGGCTGGATCCGTCAGCATTTCGGCAAAAAGATGACAGAATAAACATACCTGGGCTGATCTTTAGGGAAACATCGGGGCCGAATACCTCAATCAGCGCCCTCAAAGCTTCCAAGCAGAAGCGCGCGCGATTCTCCACGCTGCCTCCCCACTTGTCGGTGCGTTTGTTAGAGCCAGAATCAAGGAACTGGTGGACGAGATAGCCATTTGCGCCATGAACTGTCGGATTTTGACAATGAACAAACGGAAGAAACAGTGCTAGCAGGGTAACCGTACGTTCTACGCCGTCGAAACCGGCTTCCTTTGCGTTGATGGCAGCGGTTTTGAATTGAGCAATGAGGACAGTCGGATCCTGAATTTCGGTGGGCTGAGGAATATGTGGATGAGCATAGAGGAGCCGTAAGAGAAAAAACCCGCTTACCGTCACATTTTTGGGATTGCCGGGGAGGAAATCAAACTTGCCACCACGTGCAGCCAAGGCGGAGGGCGCGTAAACAGGCTTAACCGGATATCAGCTTGTAGAAACGATTAGGAATTCGAGGACGCACATCTCCAGAAGCAATTTGCTCCGGGGTGTCTGGGTGCGCGGTACGCCCAACTGCAATTCGTCAGGCGCGGGAGATTTACAAAGAAGAAGGGAAAATACGGACGATGCCAGAGCTGCAAACAAGGTGTTTAGCGTCTACGGAGTGCGTGAATGGGTTTATTCGAACCTGAGCATATATCTTGCTTCCCGCGGCGTGAACGGCGTCGGTTATCTTCTTCCATCCCGCGACTTGTGATTTATTCCAGATGCCGGGGACGTAGGGGAATTGTCCACTGCAGAATTATATTAGCATCCAGTATGTTGGAGAATAAAAGGGCATACCCTTGACGGGTGATAAGGGTGCCTTCAGAGACAATGAGGCCCGCTCCGCCGATGGCCCGTTGTTCATAATATTGCTTCATAAGTTCGGTCGGGACGGTGCCTGGTTCGATGGCACGATTCCTGGTAAGAGCACTCATCCCTAAGTGCGCTCTCGTTCAGCAAGAGTCGAAGGATGCGGAAAGCGCTGCTACCGAGTCTGTTTGGAATGGTGATGCTCCCAAGCTGAAGTGGAGTGAAAAGAGAAGGCATTTCGATGTGGGTGATTTTTTTGATGTATATTCGAGAGAGCGTCTCGTATTTTATACTCTTTCAACCAGTGCCAGCTATCCGCTGAGATAAATATCGGCTTGCATACGGCGATCCGATTCAAGTTAGTAAGAAGCCTAAACAGTCAGCAAGGACGCGCGTCGCGCTTGGTAAGTTGAACGCGCGCCCGAGGATGAAATATTTAGCCTGAAAAGACAGACCAACTTTCCATTCAGTTCTAAGAGGGACGGTCAATAGGTATCCGCGAATGTTGACAGAACTCAAGTGGTCAAGCATGAAGTGTTGAGCCTAAACAGTAGAGTCGCAACTTGGAATACGGCGACTTGGATCTTAGGTAGTATGGGGACACTCGATCAATGTTATCGGTGAGTAGCCGTGAGCGTGTTAAAAATGTGACTACCTACTTACTTGCGTGCACATCGGGTCGACGACATGTAGACCGAGGAGGAAGGAGTGCGTAGCGGTTGAGAACTGCAATAATCAGACAGCTGGGCGATTCAAATCCCGGGCACGGGTTCCTCGGGTTTTAGATGTTGATTGAGCATTCGAGAGCTTGGAGTTGTCTTGTGTATTTTCAGCCGGGGATACTTGAGCGTGCAAGCAGCCCCATAGATAAGTTGAAAACGCATGGCGTTTACCATCAAGTAGGAAATCCACTCCAACTATTTTTGCTTTCGAATTGCCGCGGCGGTGCAAGAAATGGGAGGCGAGATTACGACAAGGTTGCCGTGCATAAACTTGAAGATATTGTGCAGCGGACGACCGCCTGGGAGTATGTATGGCAATCATAGGAGGCACCACTGGCATATTGTACGTCGGGCGGAGTTTCATCCAGCAGCGATTCAAGTTGCGTACACCGTGACGGACGGACGGATTGCCGAAGAACTTGAAGTACATCGCGGCATCGAGGACATACCCAGCCCATCTTCAAGTTAAGAACAGGTAAGAAAGAAACTAGACAGCGCACAGAGCAGCATGATCCCAAATGCACTAATATTAATAAGTACTACACTGCGGCGCAGTGGAAAAGCCTGGAAAGATACGGGTCCGCAGAAGACATCCAAGAGCCGAGGAGTTCCCAGTAAGTATTCAGGAGACAGGCGCCGCCTGTGCAGGTTTCTGCAAGCCTTGTTCATGGGGTTGGTTGGAGCAAGGCAGCCGACTTCGGCACGACAATGATGATCAGATTTAAATTCAGACCCCCGGGCCGCTTTAAACTCAGTCTTTCCAAAGGCACTCGTGCCATTCCACACATTTGAACTCGTGACTAAATCCCCCAGCTTACCTATTCTCTGCGTCTCCAACTTCTCCTGGATGGCGACCACATCACCCGCCACGCCTCAACCCTCCAGCTTATTCCCCGCACCCGTCTTCACTGGCCAGAACCAAAAGCACACCTAGGTCACTCCAACGATAGTTAACTGTAGTCCTTGGAGAATCAACATCGTTGCGACCATGAGTAGAAATGTTACCGTTTCATCAGGCTACTTAGTACTTATTGCAGACCAGCTCCAAGCTACCTGCACTGTACAACCAGAGCTCGATGTAAGATTCAGGTCAACTCCGCGTCAAGTTCTCTGCTCCGAGTCGCGATTAGGGTCGAAAACATTGAAGCCCTCAATATAAAGCACATGTACGCATGTATCATATTGCAAAGGTACAAAAACACAAAAACACAAAAAAGGCTGCAGCATCGCATGGTAATAAGTTATTTAACTACGGTTCTCCGCCCTCGCAACGGGGAAGGGATCCCGGATTTTAGGTAGGTAGGTACCCTGACGGCGCGCGTCGTCTACATAGCTCGAAGGAGTGCGCGTCGTGTGTAGTACTTATTTGTATTGTGTCTGTATGTATCGTCTGAGTGGTGGGTGGGTGTCCATAATGCGATAGCCGAGGCCGGAGCCATATGTTGTATATCGAGGGGGACATGTAGCGTCACGGTCGAGGCCATATGTGTGTGGGTGCGAACGAACGCCAGAGCCGGAGCGTTGCGCAACGCATATATATATACCGGGGATCCCGAAGAATATACGAGGTGGTCCAACGCCGCACAAGTCGGAACGTGGACGCCAGGGCCCTCCCTGGTGGGCTGGTGGACTGGAAGTCTACGACCCCGCCGCGCGCGCCGCCTCCATGCGCCTCTTCCCAACGTGCGCGTGGGCGGGGGTGTGCTCCTCAGCGGGCGCGATGACCGCAACGATGACCGAGATGTCTGCAAAGAGAGCGAGATGGTGAGCTTGGCCTGGTCCTGGGTTTACTAGATCAAGGAGAAACGCACCATCATTCTTCCCCCCGCGATACGCCCTCCCCGTCTCCCTCGCCCTTCTCGCAAACGGCGTATCGTCCTCGTCCTCCAGCTCCGATTTGAACCCGTCCTCCTCGCTCTTCCCCGCTTCTGGGACCGCCGACGAAGTAGAAGCCGAAGCCGCCGCCGCCCCACCAACAACACACCGCCTCCCCGCCTCCCTCCCCGCCCGCCGCGTCGCCACCCGCCGCGCGCGCGAACACAGCGCCTCGCTCAACATGCCCGCCAACGTCCGCCGGCGCAGGCGCGCCGAGTCCACCTGGCTTTGTCCTCCCATACCTTCTCCCGCTCCTGCTCCCGCTTCCGTTTCCGTTTCCGCCCCACCGTCCGCTCCAAACACCGGAAACGCGGTGGATGAGGATGCGCAAGACTCGCCCGCGCCCGCGCCCGCATCAGCCCACGCGCGCCCCACCCGCCCCACCTCCTCGAGCACATCCTCGTCCCACAGATTATCGCTCAGCCCATCGCTCGCGAGTATCACGATGTCCCCCGCGCGCACAGGCAGCGTGAAGAGGTGCGCGGCAGACGAGGGCGTGACCTCGCCGTGTGTCTGCGTCTGCGTCTGCGTCGACTTGGCGCCCGTCGTTGGGCTTCCGTTCCCACTTCCGCCTGCAGGCGGTGTACTCTTGGCCGCCGACGCCCACCAGCTCCCGCCCCTGCTCCCCTCCCTCGAGGGTGTCGTGGAATTGAAGGTGGCGCCGCCCGAACTCGCGGTCGCAGCGCTCAACTGCACCGGCGTATTCCACCGCCACCACATCTCCTCGCTCCGCCACTGCACCGCGCCCTCCCGCACCAGCATCCCCATGCAGTCCCCCACGTGCGCGATCTTGAGCACCGGCGTCAGCTCCGCGTCCGCGTCCTCCTTCGCTGCAGTTGCAGTCGCGCTCGCCGCAGCCGTGGAAGTGGAAGTGGAAGTGGAACCGGACCCCGCGGTACCAGACGCAGAAGCCAAGACCTCGAACCCCGCCACCTCCCCCCGCGGCACGTAATCCAGCACCGCAACCAGCGCCGTGCTGCTCCCCGCCAACAGCGGAATCGTCTTCGGCTCCTGCTCCTCCTTCGCGGGTTGTGGTGTGTGTGCGCGCATTTCAGTCCGCTGCGTATGCGTGTGCGTAAAGGGCCACGACGGCGGCGGCGGCGGCGTCGCCGTCCGCAAACTCGCGCTCGCGCTCGCACTCGCGACCGAAAGCGGCGACGGCGGGCTTGCGGGCAAGCTCGTCGACATCATCCCCCTCTCCTCCCAATCCCTCTCCGTCGTCCGTGGTCGTGGCCGTGGTACCGCCGTCGATGCCGCCGGCGCCGAATTGCGTAGCTGCACCGGTGTGGAGTCGTGTATCCCCGGGGAAGCGTCGAACGCGGAGGAATTCAAGTCGGAGGACGGCGCGGGCACCACATGCGCACCGAGCGTCCTTTCATACGCGCGCTCCAAAATGCGCAACACGTCCAGCCCGTCCGCCAGCTCGTCCAGCTCCGCCGCCAGCAGCTCTTCCGTCCCCGTCTCCGCCCCGTCGTACTCGTAGTCGCTGTACTCGTTGTCCTCGTAGTATGGGGAAGCGGAAGTGGAAGAGGAAGACGACGCGTCCCGCCACGGGTTATCGTACAGCGGGTCGTGCCACGGCGCAAAGGGCGTCGACGATGCCGAGTTGTATGCCGACGCGAAGTTGGCGTTGGGGGCCGAGCCATAGGCGGACGCAGACGCAGACCCAGACGCAAACGCCGACGCGGGCTCCTGCCACGGGCCCAAGCTCCCCCCTGCCCCTGCTGCGGCGGACGAAGACGCCATCGGATACGGCGCAAACCGACTATACCCTGACCCCGCGCGCCACGGCGTCACCACCGGCGGGCTCCTCGAGCTCGACGTTGACGCATGTGGGTGTTGTTGCGCGTGTGTTTGGGAGGAGTGCGCGTGCGAATGGGGATGCGACGCCCGATCGACCTCATCGGCGCAAAAGTGCATCAGGCGGCGCGCGAAGAGCGCGGAGGCGCTGGGGCCTGTGGGGGGTGCTGCAGGGGATTACATGTAATTAGCAAATGCTGGTTGATGTGCAGAGACGAGAGGAGAGGAGAGGAAGAAAGAAAATGATATCCAGCAACGGTGTATAAAATAAATAAAACGTAAAAGAGAATGGAACGGCCAGGAAGACGCATGCTCGATCGCACGCACGCACCCCGCTCGAGAGAACCGCGGTGCGCACCCGCAAGACAGAAGAAGAAGAAAAAGCCTCCCGTGAGGCGACGGGGGAAAATAAGCACCAAAAGAAAAGGCGGAGGGCACAACCGGAAGAGAGAAAGGATTGAGAAAGAAAGTGCTGGCGCCGGCGCCGAGTTCCCGCTTCCCGCAACCCAGTCAAGTCAGCGCCAAAGCAAGGCAGTCGAGGATCCGCACCCGCACCCGCGCCAGGGGTCGGGACGGAGCCCGAGCGGAGGGCGGGGGAGTCCGTTCCGAGTACCTCCGTATATACGCAGAGAAGGTTGAGCCACGAGTGCGCGGGGTGAACCTGAACCCTAGATTGAGAGGTACCACGGCGAGTGAAAGGCCCGCAGAAATATCGGCTCGTCCGCAAAAGAAAAGAAAGACACTGAAGGGAACCCACCTGCATGCTTCACCCTCGCCCACCCACCAACGCCATCGGCCACGCCCATCGCATTCTCGCGCACAAAATACGCATCCTCGCCCACCTGCACCGCCAACGGCGCATCCGTCCTCTCCGCATACCCACCCGCACTCGTATGCATCGCCCTTACCCGCTGCCCGCGCTTCGGGATCCCATACGCGCCCACATCCAGCGTATACCTTTGCCCCCTCCGCCGTCCCGCCCGTCCGCCCGCCGCCGCCGGGGCACTCGCGGTGTGCCGCCCCGCATGGTTCGGCGTGCAGGGGAACAAGAGCGCGCCGAGCTGCGCGGGGTGCGGGTGGTGGTGGTTGGTGTTGTGGCCGTTCCCCGGCGTGTGCGGGGGCGCCACGAGGGCGAGCGGGGCGTCGCGGCCCGCCTGTGTGGTGTTGGGCCCCTCGACCTCGCCGCGGGCCTCGATGGGGAGGCGGTGGGTTGTGAGGCGGGTGTTGGGCGGGGGCGGGCCGGTCTGCGGGGGGCCGTCGAAGAAGGAGGAGGCGAGGGAGAGGGCGCGCGAGGTCGACGCGGCCGAGTTGGAGCGGACGCGGGGCGCGGAGACGCGGGGCAGCGCAGAGTACAGTCGCGCGTGCTTCATCGTCGTGGTTGAGACAGAAATGCGGGGAACCCGGTTTATTCCGACAGGTGATGTCACGCTTCTTGACTCTCTTCTTCCCCGCACAAGCCCGACTTATCGACCTCTATCGCCGCCATCGGCCTTCCGCACCGCACATCCTGTTCATTTCTTAACTGCTACATACTCCGTCGCTGCGCCAAACTTGTGGGTTATGACTTGCAGTGTGGCTCATGGCGGTCATACCTGACGACGATTTAATAACTTACGGCTTCAAGTTGACTCGCAATCTCAGGCTGTCTGGACCCTGCAATCCTGAACTGAGTCCCGATTCGGAGGTCAAATGAACTGTTCCCTTGTCCGAAATACTTGTGCTTCCACGTCTCAATATATCGGCTTCCGTTTGCTCACTCATCCTGGCGGTGTAACGGTAACACATCCTCTCCGAATTAGTGAATGCATCAAGTCTAAATGTGAGGAAGACCCTCGTTCGAATCGAGGCCAGGCCATTCGATGGAGTTCCACAGCAATTTTTTTTCTTTCTGCCCAGTCAACCTCCTTGTTTCCTCCCCCCGCGCGAAGCCTCTTTCTTTCTCCCCCTGGTTTGGTATGTCTAAGTATGCTACTCTCGAGTAGAGAAATTGAAACAGGAATGAGTTCACACCGAACTAAACCTTCGTCGAGGGAATTACATATAATTTCTCAACATGGCATACTTTAAGAGTGTCCATATATCGCTTAAATCATACAAGCAAACCACCGGCCTGGTGGTGTAGCGGTAACACATCCTCTCGGTTTATAGCCTTTCGAGGATGTTGTCAGGAAGTCCCTTGTTCGAATCAAGGCCAGGCCATAGTCAGGTTCTAAGACTTTTTTTTTGTCTTTCTGCCCACTCAGACAATTCTCTCTTTTTCCCCAACGAAGAAAATCCTAAACTTGTGTTCGTCTTACTCCAAATTTCATGCTCAATCAATTTCAACAAGAGTTGGAATCGGAGTTGGAATTGGTGAACCTCAAGTGGCAGTAGGGATTTTTCAACAGGCATATAAATACTTCAGGGATGCCCAGGCATTCCTCAGCTGATGCAAGCAAAACAATGGCCTGGTGGTGTAGCGGTAACACGTCCTTGCGGTTTGGCTTCTTTGGAATATGCTGTCAGGAAGTCCCTTGTTCGAATCAAGGCCAGGCCATATTTGCATTTTTTTTCGCCCCGAGTTTTCACTCAGACAACTCTCTTTCTTCCCCAACGAAGACAATCCTAAACTCGTCTTGGTCTTCTTACTCTAAATTTCATACTCAATCAATTTCAACACTTGAATAGAAGCGTTGGAATTGGAATTGGAATTGGTGAACCTCAAGTGGTATCAGGATTCAGGGATTTTTCAACATGGCATGCCCAGGCCTTCCTCAGCTGACACAAGCAAATCAATAGCCTGGTGGTGTAGCGGTAACACGTCCCCTCCGTTTATAGCCTTTCGAGGATGTTGTCAGGAAGTCCCTTGTTCGAATCAAGGCCAGGCCATAATCGGGTTCAAACATTTTTTTTGTCTTTCTGCTCACTCAGACAACTCTCTCTCTCTTCCCCAACGAAGACAATCCTAAACTCGTGTTCGTCTTACTCAATCAATTTCAACGCTGGAATGGAAGAGTCGCAATTGGAATTGGAATTGGTAAACCTCAAGTAGTATCAGGGCCTGTGTCCGAAATGGCGCGTCTCAATATATCTGCTTCCATGGGCCCATTCATCATGGCCTGGTGGTGTAGTAATGGTAACACATCCTCTCCAAATTAGTCCGTGAGAAGCACGATGTAAGGAAGACCCTCGTTCGAATCGAGGCCAGGCCATTCTAATTCTTGAGCGAATCTTTTTTCTTTCTACCCAGGCAACCTCCCTGTTTCCTCTCCCCACGCGAAGCCTCTTTTTTTCTCCCCTTGGTTTGGTATGTCTAAGTATGCTACTCTCGAGCAGAGAAATTGAAACAGGAATGACTCCACATTGAACTGAACCTTCGCAGAGCCAAATTACATATTATTTTTCAACATGGCATACTTCAGGAGTTCCATATATTGCTTAACTCATACAAGCAAACCAATGGCCTGGTGGTGTAGCGGTAACACGTCTTTGCGGTTTGACATCTTCCTCAATGTATTGTGCGGAAGTCCCTTGTTCGAATCAAGGCCAGGCCATATTTCCATCTCCATGTTTTGTTTTTTTTTGCTTCTGCCCACTCAGACAATTTTTTCTCTTCCCCAACGAATGCAATCCCAAATTCTTCTTCAGATTTCACGCTTACAGTACTCAATTAATTGCAGCACTTTGAATAGACATGGAATCGGAATTGAATGTTGAGTGGTATTAGGCATTTCAACATGGCATGCCCACGTATTCCTTTAGCTGATGCAAGCAAACCAATGGCCTGGTGGTGTAGCGATAACACGTCCTCTCACAATAACTCCTCCAATGTTTACAATCATTTAAGAGGAGGTCCCTTGTTCGAATCAAGGCCAGGCCATCGGAGTCCTCCAACTCCATTTTCTTTTTCTTCTGCCCACTCAGACAATTCTCTCTTTCTTTCCCAACGAAAGCAATCCCAAATTCTTCTTCAGATTTCACGCTTACAGTACTCAATTAATTGCAGCACTTGAATAGACACAGAATCGGAATTGAACATTGGGTATTAGGCATTTTCAACATGGCATGCCCGTGTATTCCTTAGCTGATTGATGCAAGCAAACCAATGGCCTGGTGGTGTAGCGGTGACACGCCCACTCGGTTTAAAAGTGCTTGCAGGATATCGTCAGGAAGTCCTTTGTTCGAATCAAGGTCAGGTAAATTTTAGCCCTGTGCTACATTGAACCATGTCGTGCAATGGTTAATCTGCCCAATAGTGACATGAATTGTTCTTCAGAAACAGTAGAAGGCCCAGTCCGCGGTGCAAGGGCAGGGGAAGAAGGCTAAAAACATAATGGGCCAAAATGAACCGTGGGAAGAAACCTATGTACTGACAAATCGGATAAATCTTGTCTCATAATGAGAATCTACTATGAGATTGTGAGTCAAGCGGTTAGTTACTGGGAGTACATAATATACATTGACTTATACAAGACTCATTCAGCTCAACTCTTCAACTCTTCGGTTCGAGTTGATCTGTCATCATGATCGCTCGTCCCCGAACCGTCTCTTTATTCGGTCCTGCCGTGCTTCCACTGCAATCCGACCTCCCCTAGGGGCCCTTCTTTCATCTCCAGTGGCAGCAGCAGTAGCCTCTTGGTCTGCCCACTTCCTTCTGTGCATTGCTGAAAAAGTCCCCGGATTCGTCGTTGGTGACGACGGGTCAAGCGCGCGCTCGACGTCGGGAATCTCCCAGCTACTTTGAATGCTGCTTGAACTGTCGTTCACGTCCCCTATGAGAGACGAGGAGCCAGCGAGACCCGTAGGGCAAAGCCTGACCAAATCGCGGATTGGATGATTCCGGGGAGCATGACACACAGCCAAAATTTCCGCCTCGCTCAGCGGCCCGCTGAGGTCACTCTCCGATCCTATCGCTACGAAAAGGCCCCAACCGTCAACACTGAGAGCGCCAAGTTCTACGTCCGTTCGGCGCACCTCCCGGCCCTTGGCGCTGGGGTTCCCACACTCTTTCAGCACCTTTCTGAGGACCTCAGTCCCACTCGTGCATGAAGAAATGTCAACGGTGAAACTTATGTCCTCGCAGGAAAGCGTAAATCGGAAGTGATTGGCGGCAAAGGTCGGATTCAGTGGAGAAGGGAATTTGGAGGCTCCGACATGACTTGGCGGGGAAAACGTGGACGAGGTAATGTCCAGGTCGACACCCGGAACGAGTTCAATAGAGCCGCGGTCCTGCACCGAATCAACGAGCGTTTCTGAGTCGCTGATGCTCTGCATGCTGGTGATACCTGTAACAAGAGAAAATATGTAATATGGCCAGCCCGTTTCCGCGGCAGTGCTCACGATCGGTGGGGGCTTGAGGCAGGATTCTGTCCGTAACTTGAGTAATCTCCTCGCCGATACTCTCGTAGTCAAACACACCTCATCATCGAGACTCCCAAAACCGACTTCGTTAAAGCGATCTAGCGTCAAGTGTAAGTTGCAAATTTGATATTCACATTCGAGACATGCCTGTGGCAGGACTCGCACAATCTTGTCAGGTCACGCGTAGTGTTCTAATTTCTGCTGGTGGACGAAGCCGAGTCGATGCTTCTAATTATGCCTTGCCCAGAGAGCGTCGAGTTGAAAGTGCGCACTGACCGCGAAGATGTTTAGGCCGAGAGGTAGTGGAATGGATGAAGAACGGGAGCGCAGCCTTCGTAAGGAGACGGTATCCAAGGCCGAGAATAGCAGAGTTGATCACAGTCAAGACTCAAGACTGACAGTGAGTACAAACAAATAGTGATCATGTGGCCAGTCTTGCGCGACTAATAGTGGGGGAGAAAATTAGCAGAAAAGTGGTTTCATTGGGAGAGAGGTGAACCGAGCCTCAAGCTGAGAGCGTGACCGTCGAAGAGTGCATTTCGGGCCGATCAATCCAACCGTGGGAATAAATTCCTCTTTAACGACGACGTGCAGCACTCTGTATGGACTTGCGCCGGCGTCGAAGGGGTCTCGGAGCCCTTTCTTGCATTCATTCCACACCCGCCTCCTTTACTGACGCCTCGCTTTTTCCCCCTTGCAGAACATTGCTGGGCTTCTACCACCCTCGACTTTTCCGAGATCACGGCGGGCCATGGCCCAACCCCCATCGACGCCAGCACGATCGTCATGGCGTTCTTTGACCAGTTCACCAAGCCCTGAGCTCGTAAGGCATATCTCCACGACACCGGAGTCTGTTATGCTGACTCGCCATAAAAGCAAGCAATAGTGGAGCAGGTTGATCTTTGCAACTTTTGTGTTGTGAATTTGGCTGAATTCCAGCCTGTAATAATACCCCCTACCAACGGGATGTACTGTCGCTACAACTGAGAAATGGGCCACACTGATCGATGCATACAGTTATTCCGTGATTCAATTATCAACTTCACAGGGAGCGGGGTTCGACAAAAACGAAATACCGACAGAGGTCGTCCTCTTTGCCTCCTTCAGTCCGTTCCCGACAGAACATATTTACAGCCCCTTGCGTGGCTCTAGAGCACGGCTCGCTTCCCTCTGCGTTTTGACGAGAAGAGCTCTCGGCGTTCAATTTCTCCATAGATCCCAGTTCATCGTATATAAGGATTTGTGCTCAGCAGCAAGATGACTTGCTGTGTTTTTCAGGCTTTTTCCGGCAGGACATCTCGCATAACAGCAAGTTCCCCAACCGCATGTAGTAAAGTTATAGTTGGGCAAGTGACCACCAGTAATTAATTGGCCAGAAATGTCATTAGGGGAGTTCACGGTAGGGCGGATTTTCCTGTTTGTGAATAAATTTAATCCCGGGATGGAACAATAATTTCTACAAAAAAAAATATTCCACAAGCATGATTTAATCGCGCTTGTGGAATAAACATATTTTTGTGGCGCATGGAAGGAATTAACGAGAATATATCGCGGAATATTCAAACGGGGTGATCACGGATTTATTCCACAAACGATGATTTTATTCATCCAACCAGTTGAATAAATTTATTCACAAACAGGAAAATCTGCCCTACCGTGAACTCCCCTATTCCGTCAATAGAAACACATTGACGAGAAGGCAGAGCTGGGCTCACACTTTTGGGCGGAACCGCGAGCGTCGAGCGCTACCCACTCCAATCAACGAGTGTTATACCGGCGAGTGCAAGAAAATCGTCCGCGGGGAACCGCTCCCACGTTCCGTTAACTCTCCTCCAAGCATTTTCACCTGCAAAGATCAGTATCTGGATGACAAGGCCAGGTTTTACTTGACGCACCCAATCGACAAGCTCGCAATGTTGAACATAAATCTCCAAAATCGTGCACCGTCAGCTGGTCCTCTGCTTCGGTTGCCCCAAAGGTGTTACAGCCGTCCTCTTCGTCGAAATATAGTTCCAACGCGAAGAATTCAAGACCAATGAAGCGTGGGAGCCATTTCTTCACATGTTGGATCTTATCCTGGCTGGAATGAGCATAGCGCCAAGGAAAAAGAACGGGAGACTTACGTCGGGTCTATGTGGATCTTCCGAGTCGGGGTCGTCGGGATCCTCGAGCACGGTGACCACCCGCAGTGTTTTGGCGTGTGGTATATGCATGGACGCAGAATCCATGATTGGCGGAAACTCGAAGTGGCCACAGTAGATGGAGCACACCAACGAGTTATCTCGGCGGGTCGTTGCCTTGAGAGCAAGGAATATCGGCTCGGGAGGCCACATGTCGGCCTTGCCGCCAAACTCCCACTCCAGTCTGGCCTCTTTCAAATCATCGGCGAGAATCCTGGGGAAGATCTTCGCAGAAGCACGTATGCGCTGGAGATCAGGGAGCGGAATTCGTGCGGCTGTCGACGGCCAACTTGGTCTGAAACGTGCCAAGTCAGCAATGTTAACAGACCTCAAGGTCGGGTGACGAGCAAGGAAGGATGATAGTGTGTCAAGGTCCTCGTTGGAGTCCCAATGTCGGTCGAAGGTATGTAATCTACAGTGGAGAAGACGAGGGAACGTCAAAGAGAGGTATGGGAGGGTGCCTCGGATGTCGAGGCTCCGAATTTCGAGCAAAACTTTCATGCACTTGAACAGTGCACGTGGCACAGTGAACCTGTCAGGGAGACTGTTAGGCATGATATCTGCTCTGAATGAATACTCACTCGTTTACAGGAGGAGCGTATGTGTCAAATGTAAGCGATCGGACCAACTTTGCAAACTTGGCCGTGTAGGAGGCGATAGTAGAACAAAACGCCTTGGTGGAGGCGCCAGTTTTAAGGTCCACAACGCGATACAAAATCGGAACCCCGAGGCCTTCGAACAGCTTTGTAGCTCTACACAGAGAAGCCTGATCGCGGGGTGGTGCGGCTTGAATGATTTCGGAGATGACCTCGTTGGGGAGCCATCGCACTATAGATTTGGATGCTCGACGAGTCAAGACCATAACTTTGCCTTTGTCTTTGTGGGAGGAGGTTGGTAGCAACGGCCTTGAAAAGTGAGGAACGTGGTTAATGTAAGGCAGTTGGTGGATAGGGGAAGGACGACCTGGCCATCAATCGACGGTCATCAAACTGCAACTTGCATCGTGAGAATAAACCATTCGACTCTACTGTAAGTACTTACCAGCTGCCCTGGAAATCCCCACCCTCGAACGTATCCAATCGAGATTTCAATAGACAAGTTGGTTCAACGCACCCTCGACAATTGGGTTGGGCCAGCGAAAAGATGAATCTGAACTTTTGAAGTCAAAGTGCCTGACCGATGCTTCGAGAGTGACTTAGGCACCGTGTTTTATGCGTGCTTAAATCGAGTTAAAATGCCGTCAGAGATACGGCGGAGGGATTTGAGAGGAAACAGTTTCCGGCGCGAGGACGGTAAACAGGTCGCTCATCCATGCGTCGTGCCATTTCTCAATCTTAACCGCATAGTCTGCTCCACTTGAGACTACAATTAGCCTAGGAAGAGTGGAATGTTTCTGAGCGGTTTGGACCATCGACAGGAGGAGGCGAAGGGCCACGAGCGCGGTAGTTGACTGGAAGACTAGTAGTTGCGTAAAATGATCAATTCCCGAAATTAATTTCGGGAATTGATTGAGAGGAGACACGAACGTAGTGTCCCACCCATCCCTTGGTTATAAATTCGAGTTGTAACATCGGCATTCGCGATGAGAGTGTCCACACGGCCACCGTTGCGCTCAAACCTATCCGCAAACTTTGTGGCAGACTTAAATTCGGGAAGATCAACATGCCAGAGTTCTGTCTTCGCGTACCCGGCAGTAGCGGCCTCAACCTCTATTTTCGCGAGTCGTGGTGAGAGACAGAACGAAAAATGCGGCGTTATATGACGCACCATCCACGGCAACCCTTCCCTTGCTTTCGCTTCGGCACGCCAAAATAAGTCGACCTGGATTCATGGCAGCAGAGTGCTTTGTCGCCTCGAATCCCAGACCTGTATTAATTTGCCCCGAGGACAATAATTGTTTTCTCAGTGACCAGAGGGTATCTGGTCCAGTGCTGGGAGACGAGAGCCCAGAATGACAGACGCGTATTAGAAGGCAACTAGAGATAGGGATAAGCCTGCAGCGATAGAAAGATATTCACTCTTCTTGAGTCCTGACATGGACACCGACGCCCGGTCGGCGGTGATGATGAGGCCCGAGGGTTTGTGGGTTTATATTGTTTCCCTTGGCTTGCTATCCGAAAGAATCAAGTGGTGCTCCTCGATTTGTGCCGTCAACTCACCGTTGTACTGATTGCTACGCCGCAACGGACTCGATTGAGTTGCTTTCGGAGGATCAGAGTCGATAACCGAACTTGTAGATCGAGAATACTGTATCACATGACCGTGTCTCGCTCAAGACTGCGCTCACGGCTTGGCCCAAGGACGAAATTCTCCATACTTTGTCCTGCGGGGAAGCCCGAGCTCAGAACTCCGGTAACAACGATCTTACACTCCGCGTGGTCCAGGATGGAAGAAAGCTAAAGTTGGGGACATCTGATTGACGCCCGCGCTTCGGCTTTTTATTCCCTCCAGCCATCCAGGGTTTGAGCGCTAGCCCACAGTCACAGTGCAGCCGCGCATCGAGTCAATTCTGGGGAAAGCATGTACAGATCGGCCGTGGAGCGACCCAACGAGGAGCCATTCTTATTTGCGAACCCTCCGCCTACGCAAAATCGGCAGGAGACTCCTAGCGTGCACTCGCATGAGACCAATTACGGGGAGACGATGGCGGCTGGGTGGTACGGACCGCGCCCTGCTCAATCAGCCCCGATGCGACCGGGAGCCTATCCTGTACCCCAGGCTCAGTACGGAACCATGCCATTCCAGCCTCAGCCCGAGCCACTGTTTGTCGCCGTCAATCCCTTCGACGCACCTTCACCTCGATGGCGTCGGCCTGCGCGTCCAGCGCCCTCGAATCCCGCCAGTGACCCGGATGCGCCTCCCGCGTGGCGCACACAACCTGTCCCGGTTGTTCCCCCTACTCAACCGTTTATTCCGGTTGTTCAGCCGGCGGGGTACCCTGGACAGAGCCCGTACTGGGGACGTCCTGGAACGCCCGGGTGGGGTGCCTCTGCTCAACCGTTTATTCCGGTTGTTCAGCCGGCGGGGTACCCTGGACAGAGCCCGTACTGGGGACGTCCTGGAACGCCCGGGTGGGGTGCCTCTGCTCAACCCGCGACGTTTTATCGACCCGGTCCGCCATCAGGGAACTTTGGGAGCCAACCACCCATAATAATTCCTGGGAATGGGCATCCGCTACGTCGATCGCGGGCTAACTTTTATCCACGGCGTCGATCTACCTCTCGAGGTCGATCTCCAGTGAGGCATTCGCGCTCTCCCTCCCCTCCTCCTCCCAGACACAGGACAAGGAGGTCCCCGTTACCGTATGCCGCACAAGAGGAGAAACCTGCAAGTGAGGGTGAACATGCTCGCCGGCTGCAGTTGTTGGAAGCGCTATACAGGTCACGCCGTCCAACTTCTGAACGATATTACGATCGTGCTAGTCGCGAAGTTGGAGAAGACGAGGAAGAACACCACCAGCCACATTCTGGTGTATCCACAGGCGGCGGTACTTCAGGTCCACAAAGTCCGGAGAATCAGCATCATGTTTACCCCACTTCACTCCCCATGCACCATTCCCGATCGAGGAGTCCTTCTTTACGGACTTTTCCGTCTGCAATACCTTCCATACATTCTCGTTCGTCTACACTTGAATCTCTCGCTGAGAGTGTGCTGTCTACATCTCCGCGTTCACATCGACCCAGTCATTCCAGGTATTCCAGGTCGCGCAGGAGCAGTGGTTCATTCCGCAGAACATCTAGTCGCCGCCGAGCGCGCGAGCACTCTCCACCACAAATTATCAATATTGGCGTCCCGCCGCAACAAGCCGCTTACATGCACGCGGACATGTACGCGCCACGTCCCTTGTCACGTCCCATGTTCAGGCGGTATTCTCCCGGAATGCGGCCTGACATCGGCCCGCCAGACGGTCGATACTTTCAGCGCGCGGGCACCCTGCCTCTCCCAAATACCTCCAGCAGCAGTAATCGAAAATCGTCCATCACACTCCAGATCGTCTTGTTTACCGTGGTCTTCTTTCTTTTCGACTTCACCCCTCGACAAGTGTATCTGCACGTCCTCCTACGCATCCCATCGCTTTACTTTTCGCGCGTCACTCGCATATTTGAAGATGCACGGCTCAGCCTACCCGATATCAAAAGAATGGCTCGCGCGAACGCCGACCAGTGGAACACGACAAACCCCCAGCCATTTCCTTCCATATTCACTACTAGTCCTGATCAGATGCCGCTGCCTCAAAGCCTGCTTCATTTCCGGGCGTCTTGGGAAGGCTTCATCGATTCATTGATGCGCGAATGGAAGACGCTGAATATCGTTTCCGTCTTACTGATGTCGTACGCCACCACGTCTTACCATCTGCTCCAGTGCATGTGCTAAAACTCCTGCAGGGCCATCCTCACTATGCTCCAAATCGACGCCGCGTCCCACCCCATCACCCGCACGTCGGCGCTGTTCTCTCTCATCTGCGCGCTCATGAGCCTATTGTACGGTTGTATGTACATCGTGCGCTTTGGAGGGATGCGCAAAATGCATAAAGCGAGTAGTTTTGCCGATGTACGTCGTCTGCAGTAAAGATCACGACTGGAGCATTAAACTTTTTTTTAGGAAGCCCAGAAAGGAACGACAAGTATTTGGTGGAATGTATGGGTCCTCCTCGCAATGGTGGGCTCTTGACTCAATAATCTTCAACGAGACACTTATCTATTCGCTTCTTCAGCCAGCGGTCTGGTTAGCTTGGTAAATCACCCCCTCCCGTGTCGCTTACTTGCTAACCACTCCAACAGGTCGATTATCATGTTCTTGACCTGCATCATGTCATTCATATGGCTCAGCGGCTCCTCGCAAGATTCCATCGATTTCACCGTGTCCCCTCGTGTCTTGCTTGGTCTCCGTATTGCCCTCACCGTCGTCTTCTCGCTGGGTATCATCTACTTTGGGCTCATCGTCAGAACTTTCCATCGGTACGGCGACCCCCTGGACCGGGAATGGATGCGCAGGGTGAATGAGTGGACAAAAGAGGCCGCCTCGTACTGGAATCAACCCGATACTAAGCCTGCGTATTCGTCTTGGGTGAACCTACCTAGCCCGACCTCGCGAAACATTTCCTCAGCTCGTGTGCCACTTCCGCCCCCTTTCGCCGAGGAGACCTTTAGCAGGCTGCTACCTTCTCGCCCGCTAACAACTCATCCATCCGGGTTTTTCAAAGCCGGGGATCGTCTCTTCTCGCCTCTCGAACCTGTCACTATCATGCAACTGGGGAATCCTGATGTGCATGCCCCACAGGTTGCGGTTAATGATTTGAAGAGGTTTATGCTTGTGGGTTTTCCCGATATTTTAGTTGCCGACTGTCCCAGCTGACTGCAATGTACTATTTCAGGACGTTTCAAGCGCCTGGAATGGACAACTCACGCTTACGCCGCCAGATGATGCCGCCGGCACCGACCTTCCCTCGTACACCATCCTCTCGCCTGCTCCTCCCGACGACCTTATTCCAATGTCCGCAGAGTCGGCGGGCGAGTTCGTTCAGGACCCTCCCAGAAGCCGCAGTCGGACCCACTCGATAACTTCCTCCAAGTCATCGTCGTACGGCCGTCCGCAACCCTCTACATTTATGTCTGCCGAACCTTCCTCTGCCGAACCTTCCACGGCCGCCTTTGCAGCTTTAGGCACTGCGCATGCCCAACGAGCGTTCGCGATGGACTCGCCCCCTTCGCGCGCACACTCACCTGACCCCGAGAAAGATCTCCCTCCCATACCTCCTCGGTCTCTGATCAATGTGCAAGAATTCCTCGACCTCTGGAACGAACGATATTTCCATCCTCGGAATTTAGAGGCATTTTTGGTCCCCCGAGTCGGTCCGTCGGGTGCTGCTGAATTCGCTGTCAATTTGGTTTCGCGGCCCTGGCCAAACCATCCCTCCGCGGATCCACGCCCGACGACTACACGATCTGATACGAAAGCCATTAGTCCCTCCCGGTTATTTACGACAGCAGACAGCACACATACTCCTGCTACCTAGACGAAAAAAAAAACACGAAATTTCATCATCATTCGTCGGCGTACGTCTCGCTGTCGTTAAGTTAAGTATATACAAATACAAAATCATGTTACGATACAGGAGTAATCGGCTCATCCGTTCTAGAACAGGAAAGCCGCCCTTTATCTACGACGGTCCCTCCGCTTGTAGTTTGGAACAGGGTGTCGGGGTTCCAACGAACAGAAGAAACAGTTGAGAAGGATTTGACATCCGGTTCACCAACGTGTCTTTCTTCGCGGATGGTAAACATGGGCACTTCTCCCGGGGCGACGGCGCCCGTCATGGAATGCGCGTTGTTGGAAAACCAGAGCATGGTGGAAAACGGAGTCGTATGCGTGCGCCCAGTCCCAACTTGGTCTGGGTCGCCAACGATATCTATCATTGTTGTTACGACCACCGGGATGTTCGCGACCACCAGGCTGAGGCAGTCCTGGGCTTTCGATTTAATGCCAGGGCAGAGTAAAATGGAGAGCCGAACGCGCACCTCGACTAGGGCAGAAATCACGACCTTGATGCCGCCATTTCGGAGGATCAAGACAGCGTGAACCAGTGAGACCTGACGTGGTGGTGTGAAACTTTGCTTGGATTGGGGAAAGCAGACGTACGATGGTGGTTACAACGCAGGTGGAGAAAATGAGCGTCAATTTATGACGCAAGTCCTTGTCGAATAAATTCCGGAACAGTGGGAATGGGGCGACCAGGAGGATCGAGTCCGCGATGATATCGGCTGGGATACGGACGTGAAGGAACGTCGCCAACCAATAGATTTACTGATACTCACTGACGAGCTGAAGAATTGCGACTTGGAGTGGTAATTGGCATTGAGGGTTGGGCGCGTTCTTCCATGAAGGCTCCGGCTCGCAGACCCAAAGCAGTTGTGCAATCAGGATTAATGCAGCTCCGAGAAACGCCAGAGAAACCCAATAGAGTCGTTGGCGCCTTTCGGGTGAAGGGTCGATTCGGATAATGCTGAAGAGAATGCTCAGTCGGGAGCCCCTAAATGACCGGTAAGTAACGAGATCCCGTCGAGGTACGGGCGAACAAACCAGATGACTGCATAGAAGGTTGTGGCCATCAAATAATACACTGTGATTATTCAGTCAAGTACGCTAGGAGGTGAGGATGGAACTCACCTGTAACTCTCGTCGCCTTCGAGGCATTATTCGGATTAGGTAACTGCAGCGCAATTTCAGTATGGTAATTCAAAGACTGGAGTGTACCATTACATGTAGAAACACAGCGATAACCTGCATGATTAGGGACACGAATGCAAACAGTGCCCAGAAGTCATCAGCCCAATATCTGCCTCGGCGTTTGTATAATCTGGACGAAATGTTAAGAAGAGAAGATCAGGCAGATTCAAGAAGCCGCACCGGTATATTGTCGTCCCCAGAGCAAAAACACTGCAGGTCGTGCTAGTAACTAACCCCGATTCTACTGAGAAACTTTTTCGGAAGAAACGCCAGATATTGCTCACTTTTCAACTGCACAAGGGGATCGCTGGGGTCGAGCATCACGCATTATGTGCGAACATAGGGAGGAGGAGGAGGTGTATTTGAAAGAGGGAAAGCCAAGCCCCTGCTAGCATTTTTTATAGATGAATATCACATATTGTTGGATTGGATCGCCCATCAGATCGCGGTTACCTTCTCCTTTCTTTGTGGCGGCCCTGCCTCCGAATTCCAAATGATCCAATGAGCCCAGGCACAAAGAAACCTAGACATCTTGTCATAATTCATTATTTCGAGGAGTGCGGAGGACGACCGGACATCATACTTACGAGTGGAAAAAAATGCCGAATTTGTATGCAAACGTAGCAGCGATAAATATCTGGATCTTCAAGACGAGTCCAGCCTGATGCGACTCATTGGCAAGACGAGAATTGCTGTGGCAAAATTTCCTCCATAGTACTTGCGTGAAACATCCCAAGATCTCATTGAACCAGAAAGGTGCAAGGTCGTTGTCGAATTTCCAGTACGGTAGTGTTCGCAAGTTTGGTGCAGTCGCCAATGGATACCATTCTCGTTCAGACAGTGTCCAACTGCCAACTGGGGACCATATACAAAGGCGGCCGCGATGAGTTGTGCGCCTGGAACTTGCTGAGGTGACCCGGGCCCCGGGAGGGTGTTGTTAAGGTGTTCTGCCCAAATCGAATCCACAGCTGGCGGTCTACATGTACTCGAGTCAATATGTTTGAGCGGAATCATGGCTAACTTTCGATAGTGAATTTGTAGTCTGCATGGCTCTTCGCCTTTTTCCAGTCACACGAGTCGGTGAACCGCTGGTGAGCCAAGTGCCAAGAACGAAAGCAAAACGAAAACTTAAAGGTGAATTAGCGGGCCGATGTGCCGGATCACGTGACCTCGGTCGCATCGCTTGCATTACGCCCTCACCGCCACCATTTACCTGCTGCTTCCTGTCTCACTGGCGAAGGTACATGTCCCGATGGCGAGTTATAACAGGACGCGTCATGCCGAGGTAAGTGCATTGGGCTACACAGTGCGTGCATTTCGGACGAATATCTTGGTCAGGACTTGCTAGAGAAGAATGCATCGCAACCTCCGTCGTTCTCTGTACACTTGCACCCAGAACATTGGACGTTGAATAACGTCTCCAAATTCCTATACAATACCCAAATATCTGTATGGTCTCGCCGCTGGGGTTCCTCTCCGTTGCTTATTTGCGTCTAGGGTCTGCTCGATGATATTCGCGCACACCGGATACCGGTCGACTTCCTTGAGCTCTTTGACGCTGCCAAGATCCCATTTTACGACGGTATGCGACTCGAGCTTATATCTACTAATGCTGATGGTCAGAGAACAGGTTGCATGATTGTGGAGCTTCTGGATTACCGACCTCAACAGCGAAACAAGGAAGCTGCGCCCGATAAACCTGAAAGGACACGGGTCGTGTTACATCCAAATGGGGAGACACTCTTCGCTGATATCTGCTCTTTGAATCGGAAAAATGGCAATAAATGGTCCGACCGAGACGCGTTGGAGATCGAAGCGCGACTTTTGGTGAGTCGCGACAGTGGCGATTCCTTGCATCCCTTTCAATCTCAAACAGCTCGCGACCTCTCCGCCGCTGTGTCTTGCACCGGATCCACACCTCACGCGTGTCGCCAATCACGTCCTGAGAGTGTCCACTCCCACTGTACCGATCTCCCTGAAACGCAAAGCCGCCGCAATGGATCCTGAAGAAGATGAGGTTGAAAAGGCTCGCCGGACAAAGATCATGCAGTTCATGACGCCACGTCCTGGTCGAACTCATAACCAGAAGTATACATCCGTCTCTCCTTTCCTCTCGCTCAACTAATGCATTTATTACACAGCTACCGAATACTGGAGGCAATTCAGCGAGCGCGGCAGCCCCGAGATGCCAATACCAAGCCGCCTACTCCCTCCGCGCCGGCCCAGGAGCCCGTACCTCAATCGAGCATGGGGACATACCCTCCGGCTTCAGTCGAGAAATTGAGGAAGCAAAACAGACCTGGCACGCCTAAAACCCTCCTCTCCAACGGTTCTACGCACACGAGTGCAAATCAGACACCGTCTCCCACGCACATGTATGCAAACATGCAATCTATGCCCCCTTCCACAGACTCCAAGCGCGCGCCTACACCCCTCCAACACCAATACCCTCCGTCATCATCTTCCGTCCCACCGCCTCAATCGCAGCCCCAGCCCCCTATTCCTAATCCTAATCCAAATCCCCCTCAGCCCCGTCCGCCGTCCGCCGTTCCAACTTTCCAGCCCCCAATGCCAAATGCTCAGTTCCTCAATCAACCCCCGACTGGTCGAAATCCGAACGGCCAGGCGAAAGCCATCCATCCCAACAACAAGCCACCTCAGCCTAATGGCCAGCAAACGGCAAACGCAATGTATTATGCTCAGCAGCATCAGGCGTTGATGATGCAGCATCGGATTGCAGCACAGCAGCAGCAGCAGCAGCAGGCGCAACAGGGAGCGCCACAGCAGCAGCCGCCGCCGCAGCAGCAGAACGGGCGGTCAACGCCGAGACCTGGTATGAACAACGCACAAGCCAATGCTGTGGCAGCAATGGCCGCTTCCCGCGGGAGCCCACTCGTACCTAATCAGCGTACTGCGACGCGCTCACCAGCGGGCCAGAACCCGGGCCAGCCTCAAAATCCACAGATGGCCGCCCATAATCATCCCCCGCCACAGCTGAACTTTTCATACCACACTCCACCCCATCTTCGACCCAACGCCGCCAACGGTAATGCCCCTTCTCCTCGCCCGCCACAGGCGCTTCCCCCACACCTCGCTGCTACGCAGCAGCAGCGCGCGTCTCCCTCGCCTGTACCCAGCGGAAACCCTGCGCCGCCTGCAGTCGAGGGTGGGCAGCCTGGGGGCGGTATGCCACCACAGCAGCCACCCCCGCAGCCGTCGCAGCCCCAGCAGTATCAGATGTACTACCCGAACGTCTTCATGCAGTCGGGCGGCGGGCGCATGCCCAACGGATACCCCGTCAGCGGAGCGTGGCCTATGATGGTCCCGGGACGCGCCGGGGCGAACGGTCATGGGCCCGGGATGCCCATGCAGCCTATAATGCCCGGTGGGCAGCAACATCCACTGCAGCATCATCAGGTGCCCGTTGGAGGTGGCGGTAAAGGCCAGCCTGGACTGCCTGGCAGATGACCGCCCGCTCGCTGTGCCACCATCACGGGGGTGGCTGCACTCCAGACGTTCTTCCCTTGTTTATTTAGATTGTAATATTATATCTGTTCCCGCGCAATGTACTTATAATAATCATTATTCTGCCTTTCGCATTTTCCGTTTGTCGTTTTCAGATTAGATAGGTGGCGCAGCAAGATGATTCCCGCGCAATGTACTTATAATAATCATTATTCTGCCTTTCGCGTTTTCCGTTTGCCGTTTTCAGATTAGATAGGCGGCAAGATGATCTTCTTCACTCTTCTCCACTCCATCAATTTTAATTTCGCCGAGTTGAAGAAGCAGCAAATGTGCGGCTACGAATATGGACAATGTCCTTTTTGAGTCAGAAGCGTGGGGAATTTGGGAATCTGAACCATTAGCCGTGCGGTAACCTTTTTTGGGTAGTAACAAGGTTCTACAGTACCCACACAGATAGATACTAACTGGCTTAACCATACCTCTAAGACTGCAGCAGCCTCTTGCGGATCACGTTTCTCGTTGATTCAAGTGTTTTTATATTCAATGGTTAGTGTTCCAGAGAACGCTATGCCGCCCCGGGCAAAATATAACTGCACCCGCAAGCCACGCAACCTGCAAGCCACGACCTGCGTCCTGCGGCGGCTGTCGGGCAGGAGCGTGATGTTATCAGTTAAATAATATGTGTGCTGACCTCGGGTGCCCACAGAATGACAGGCGGTGGGCCGAGGGCATGGAGGATTCAGAAGGTGACAGTCAACTCC
Organism: Mycena alexandri; assembly: GCA_029233265.1. Taxonomy (NCBI): domain Eukaryota; kingdom Fungi; phylum Basidiomycota; class Agaricomycetes; order Agaricales; family Mycenaceae; genus Mycena; species Mycena alexandri. The sequence goes on from JARJCM010000042.1 coordinate 122,439, forward strand.
TGAATGGAACGCGCAAAGGGGATAAACCCTGCGAACTGAGGTTACGGGCACTGCCATATCACCGACGAATCGCGCCAGTCCGCAGAATCCGCGGAGGACTGGCATCCAAATGCCCATATTTAAGCTCGGTCCTTCATGAAACTAGAAGGAAAAACAGTAATTAGCGACGACGGCTCGAGAGGCTTGAAGATAACAGTCCGATTGTTATAGGAAGATGAGTAATAAAGGAAGCAATGAATAAGGCAGGCACGAAGAAGATCAGACACCCGACCAGAAAAACATGATCGAACTACGGCCCTATATTCGCCCATGGGCCAACGGCCTTGGAAAATGACACCCCAAAAAACACGACTTGAGGTGAAAAACACGGAACCGGGCTCACCAGGCAAAGTCCTGCTTCTCATGATCATCATACTCGGCAAGGGCGCATGCATCACAACACATCAGCCATGGAACCTGTCCCAAAGTCCTCTCCATCACCTCCCCGGCATATTAGGGTGGTCGTACGATCGCTCCTCGTCGTCCTCCTCGCTGCCAGCTTCCGGGGACTCCTCCCTAGGGTTTGGTCCACTCCGGCTGCTATAACCGTTGACAACGCGCCCGCCGCCCCCTGACTCGCGCAGCCGTTTCTTCACCTGCAATAACAAAAATACCCTCATGAGAAAAAACCGCCGCGTAAAAAAGGTTAGACGCCGAAGAACGCACGAGCTTTGCGTAAACGAGGCCACAAGCATTACACAGAGTGCGTGGACCTAACAAGAAAATATTTACGTGAGCCATCTCCTCTCCAGAGGAAGTCGTGCAAAGCTCACCTAAAGGGCCCCTCCGCCACTCGGGCGTCGCGGTTGCACCACATCCCAGGCATTTCTGGGTGCTGCTCCCGCCGCTGTGATGTGTATCTTGCGTTCGGGCAACTCCCGCGTCGGCCACCGAGGGACCGGAACCTTCCAACTTCTGGGACTAAGAAAGCCAAAATGAGCGTCGTTATCAAAAGAAGAGAACCAGCCGCGCGCTATTCCTCGGCCGGCCAAAGTAAAAAAGATACCTTGGATGGTTTCGAAGGCGACGACGACATTGTCGGCGCTCCATCGATACCGCCAATGTGTGTATGCCCATGAAGCCCGGGAGTGGCCCTGTCGTTCCCTGGCGAATCAATTTTAATCTTGGCTTTGACTTGCCGGGGTGAAAGATTTTTCGCCCTGGGGTTACTGCTCGTGTCGGGTCTGGGAGGCGAGCGCGTGGTTGGTGGTAATTGGCTGGGAGGGTGTGCGATGTCGGAGCCAGAAGATACGGTTGAAGCAGAGTGGACACGCTGCAGCTGTGGATAGTGCTGCATGGGTGGAGGCTGTTGTGCCGTGATAGGCGATCCGCGCACCACCGGTGGCCGTGTCCTGTGCTGGTACTGGGTCGCATGCGAACTACCCGAACTCGCTCCCTCCAGTACTTGTGCCGCGTAGAACGCATTCTGGAGCATGCTGTCAACCGTACCGTCGGCGGCCCGCGGCGTGGCCAGCGTTCTGCCTGCCTGCAGAATGGGCCTATACGAGTCCATTAACTAGTCGACAGTGTAAGCGGCATATGTACAGGAGCCCCTCGAAAAATCACCTTATTAAAATCGATCGCATTAGCTGCCGGAGAAGAGTAGGGTGCGTATGCGACAGGTTCGGGCGTTGGCTCGGGCACAATCGCAGGTGGAGGTGGAGGTGGAGGCTGGGGTGTCAATTCCCGACGTCGCCTGATCCTGTGGCTCGCCGCCTGAGGAGGAGTTGGATGTGGATGCGGCTGGTGGTGCGACGGTGGTTGAGGGTGCGATGGTGGCTGGTGGTATGTCGGAGGCGCTGATGGTGGCTGGCCACGGCCATGACTTGGCCGAGTATTTGGTGAATCCGGTGGCGGGAGTGGTGGGGGTGCGTAAACCCTTTGCTGTGGTTCATCGGATCGCGGACGTGTGGGAGGTGGAGAATAGTGGTGACTTTCCGGTGGGGGCGGCGGGGGAGGAGCATATGAAGGATGATTCCACGTCCTCTGTTGGTGCTCGTTGGACGCCGGGCGCGCGGGTGGAGGCGGCGCGGTATTATATTGCTGAGTTTCGGGCGGTGGAGGTGGCACGTACGACTGTTGGCCCCAGGAGTTCTGAGTCCATTGCTGGGGAGGCGCGGGAGCTGCAGGCGACATATATGTCGGCGCCGGAGCATATTGTTGCTGAGGAGGGGGTCCGTAAGAAGGCTGTGGTCGACTATGATTGTGATTACTAAATTGCTGAGAGGAGTGGTGCTGGCTTTGCTGTTCGGGGGAATGAGGCGGTTGGGACGAAGATGATCCTGAATCCGACCGTATGGGTCGTGGAGGCTCGTAGGAGGGCGGGGCAGCGTAAGGAGGATAATCAGAGTAATACATGTATCGGCCATCGGACGCCATTAGTCCAGGGACAGAGTGCGAGGTTTTCAGTCGAAAGTATGCAGACGGTTGCGGAATCAGAGTCGGCGCCGCGCCAGTGATAGACACTGCCAACCCAAAATAAGGCAAAAAATCGGTGTCACAGCAATGACCCGAAGAATGAAGCGGCACACGGGCAGAGGAGAGTGTGGATCACGACAGAAATTGTGGGGACCAAACCCCAAAAGGAATGGCTGGAAATACCCCGTTTTTTCTGTTGGCTCCTGGAAAACGGAAGACAAATGTGAGCAAAATCAAAGAATCAATCCTGAATGCCGAGGAGCGCAAACATGATGTTCTCTGCGACTCGTGAGTGCAGTTTGGTGCTCCTACGGCCTGAAACAAATAAATAAACGTACACACACAAGTCGAACGATTCTCGATGGTATACAATTGCAATGTTGGCACGTTAGCACGTTAGTGATAGCTATACAAACTTGAAGTGAGTAGGATCCGACAGGGCGGCTATATAGAATGCGGTGGAAGCCGCAACGAGGACGCACGGAAATAAATGCTTCTCCCTCGAAAGGAGCGTAGTAGTCGCACTTGGAACCTAAAGACGGCGAACAAGAATGTGAGAATGATCCGAGTAGACTGGAAACATGACGGGACGGGGTCGCGTGGACAGAACGCGTTATCGCCCGGGACAGGCATGCCATCGACAGCTTGATGCTGGACGAACGAGGCGTCCTGCAGGCTCTAAAAGCTGGAGTTTCGGACCGTCACCGCGGACGATTGGGTGTACATGCATCCTAGTTCCGTGGTGCGGCCGCACCAATGTAGACTTACCACAGCTCTGTTGGAAAGCCTCTAGGGAGGTCTTTCCTGGGTGGAAGTAGTACGAGGCAAGAGCCAAGTGGAAACTATGAAACTTTAAAATTAACGCAATGTAGTAAATAGTCAGTCAGGCTCAAAGGACGGAGCAAGAGCGGACCTGAACGTAAGCGGCTTGTGGGCGGGCTGAAAACCGGATCCGCGTTCTAGCGTCGATTTGCGGGCCACACCGTGCGTTTGGTGCACTCCCGATGTCGCTCGAGCCAAGAGGTACACTTCGGAAATAGAAGTATCTGTTCGGGCCGGACCTTCCGAACACAACCAAAGTTACGTAAACACTGCCACCGGAAGCTTTTGGGACTAGTCACGGGTTTACACTAATCTAATCAGTGCAAACCCGATTTATCTTAGTTTTGGGAAGGAGGGAGGGGTTGGAAAAATTCACCTCATTTCATTCTGCGAGCTACGAATTTGTCTCCCTCAGATTGGTAAGTAGCAGGTCGGGAATGTCCAGATCTTTTATTACTTACCGAGTCTTGATAAGTTGAGTCTTGAACTACGGCAAATCCTGGTCGGCATTAACTCTGGGTAGACTGATTCAAATTCCCTGCTCAGCAACCGTGTTATATTTAGTACACGGCAACGCACTTGAAATCATTCTTAAATTATTCGGATATTTGTGGTCGCTCAGTGTGGACTTAGACATGTTGAACTCAAGTTGAGCAAAACAGTGGCGGTTCGGAAGATAAGCTTGGTTGGCCCTGCTACCACAAATCAAACAGTTTTTTGAAAGAAATCGTTCGTTCGGAATGGACCACAAATCCAAAGGAAAATCTGCTCCGAGTTCGGAGTCCAGGCAAGGCATGTAAGCTCCAGAGCAGCGTGAGATGTGGGAATGAAAAGACTGGAACATCAGACGTTGACAAGTTGATAAGTTGAACTGTAGAATATCCGTCCCGCCCTCCCGAGCCGCAGAACCTGGAACACACGCCGAACAGGGTCGCGTTGTACTACTAGTATTATGTGCGTAGATTTGAACGAATACTAAACCTTGTTGCGTTCACGGTCGTGCTGATCAATTGCAGTGTCAGGCTAGTTCCCACGGTTCAGACTCAAGTTTAGACTGGGAACTGGAAATTAAAATATCATTGGCCGTCAAGGCAGGCTCAGGCCAAGCCCAGCAGGGGCAGAATGTAGGAAAGAGCGCGAAGCGGGCGCTGGTGGAATAATCTTCCCTTGCACTTAACACCCTGTTTTGCGAGGTGTGAATTACTCCGCAATTAGAATATGTATGAAACTTCTTGGCCTGACAAAAAAAAATTGGACGACAACACTGGGCTTAAATGAGTGACTCGACACCCTGGATGAGAACAGAGATGCTGAGGCAGCCACCGCAAGACGTCGGCTAAATACATCGGTTAGCATAAAAATCATGAATGCCTCAAAAGCAGAACTAACCAGGTCCTCAGCGGTCGATACAGCCGAGGTGAGGCATGAAGCAGCGTTCGCGAGGCCTAAAGAGAAGTCGTTGATTAATTACTAACTAGGACACGCACTGATCCCGGTGGAAAGAGCGGTTTTGCAGGTGGAGACGGTGGACTCAAGCTCGGTGATGCAAGCTGCGGAACAATATAAGGTGAACCCAAGATATCTGAAGTGAAAGGCTACTCGCTCTGGAGAGCACAGGTGGCCGCGGCCGTGTCCTGGCGGAGGCGCAGGGGGCCGGCAGCGACGGCAGAGACAAGAGCAAGGATGGCAATGGAGAAACACATTTTAGTGAAAGGCGACTGAAGAAGGAGAGTTGGAAACAATTGTGGAGTAGATGTGAAGGCGAGAGGAAAACGAAGGCGCTGCCGATGGAATGAATGAATGGCGGTCCGCAGACACTCTGGTATTTACGGTTCAGAGCTCATGATACGCGGCGTTGAGTTTCAATGTTGAAAAACGTCCGCTGAGAATCGTGTTAAATTGTTAATCGACACAATCCAGAATTGTTCCAGGAGATGACGCGGTACGCCGGTATCACACCTGGACGGGGGGATTGTTGAGTTGTAAGTCTTCAAGTGAGCCTCTCCAAGTGAACACTTATTTAGAGCTTCTGCTGCGAGACTTGAACCAAAGTTGAAAGGACCGGACACTAATAACCACCGTGCACATGGTAGCCTATGGTAGCCAAACGTCGGAAAGAGAGGCGACGCTCAGGGCCTCAAACCTGCCCTACGCTGCCGCGAACTGGGGAACGGAGCACATGAGGATCCATGATGTACTGAGCAAGCGGTAAGTTCATCATTGATCATGCAATTTTGAACGTTGTTGGCAACCAGGCAAGGAGATCGCAGGCTCACGAAACGGGAGTGGACGAGTGGATGTTCCACGTATGTGTGCGTGGCTATTTGCTCAGAGTTGTTGAGATGAAATAATGCTGGCGGGAGTGGCAGTGATTGAGAACCTGAACAGTTGTTGAAAGGTTCGGAAACTGGCCTGAAAAATCGTAAATACTTACCTCGAGCTGCAATTGACGAGCTTTTAACCGAGTGGAAACTGGCACTAGTGCTGGAAAGTTGCCTAAAGTAGGATAAATCTATTTGTCAACCCCCTTGACACGAACAACGGGGTTGACATATAGACTTTTTCTATTTGGCAACCCCCCGCGTGCAAGATAAGATAAGATATCAAACTGGTTTAGACAGACTTCCGCTGTTTTTAGAGGTGAAGGAGGTAATTTTATGTCGTGCGCGAGGGAGAAATCCTAGTCGGGATGTGTGGGTGTGCTCCCTTTTTTCCACAATTTTTCTGAGGCATCTCACATTTTTTCGGTGGTTCAAAGGATCAGATGGCGAACATCCTGGCTGAATTGGACGAGAGCACCCACGAAAAAAATTGAGGGGCCACCTGAACGGTCTTCGGCAGGTGTGGAATTTTCTTAAGCATTCTTGTGCTTATATTTCATGCCTGGAGAACCCCTGACCACCTCCCGCTCCCTCCCGCCCTTCCCGCCATCAAGCGCCATCATGTTCGAACTTACAAATCTTGGGGGTTGACAATTAGCATCAACCCCCGTTGTTGCGACAAGGGGGGTTGACAAACAGATTTATCCCCTAAAGTTGCTGGAAAGAATGCAATCCAGACTGAGATTGATGGGGGCCCAAGAAGGCACTGCCACTGATTCAAAGGACTTTTGATGCGCCACTTTGCGCTACATCTTCTGGCGGGTTCACTGAAATCCTTTGAAAACGAGCCAGTGCCAGGAGGTGACCTGTCTCCAGCGCAGGAAATTCTAGGGCAGCTGCACCGACCTTCTCTCGCTGCGCCCGCCACGTTTGCAAATTGTTACAATTTGCAACGGTGCCAGTGATGGCGATTCGTACGAATGATCGTTATTATCGCCACTAACAGATCTGTTCCTCACTTCCATGGACACCAATCCAGACCTGAAGGCACTTGCGCTGGGCGCCACAGGTGTCGCTGCGCTTTACCTCCTTATTCGTAACGCCTTCTCTGGTCCGAAAGTACGCCGTCGGACATATTTCACCAGCCTGTTGTTGACAATTGCATGCACCTAGCTCGACTCTGTTCCCGTCGTCGGACCCTCGGGTAGTATATCGTCGTACATTGGCGCCTTCCGTTATGTATTCCATGCGAAGGAGATGTTCCAAGAAGGGTACGAACAATACCCCTCGGCGATGTTTCGCGTCGCTGTTGTCGACCGGTGTGTCCTTCTCCCATTGAGTTGAGCGAAGCGAGCTGATTGAGTACAACAGTTGGAGCGTTCTCGTGAGCGGCAAGCAGTTGGTAGAGGACATTGCGAGTGCGCGCGAGGAAGACTTGTCGTTCCATCAGTCTACAAATGAAGTAAGTTGTGTGTTTCGTGTGTTTCGTGTGTTTATTCAATGGTTGACCGCTTAGTTTCTCCAAACACGGTATACCCTCGGCCGTGGATGCGAGCGGGATCCATACCATCCCGCCGTAATCCGCACCTCTTTAACAAGAAATGTTGGCCATCGTTTTCCGGATGTGCGCGACGAGATACTCCAATCATTCAACGACCTTGTTCCCGTGCAAGGCGAAGGTGCCCCCGGCTCAGTTCGCACTGAATTTCAGCTTATGCCCCCCCAGACTGGCTCGAGATCCCAGGATATGACACGATGCTGCAAGTAATCTGTAGAACATCAAATCGATTCTTCGTCGGACTCCCTCTGTGTTCGTCTCCTATTCTTCGTCCGGGTCAAACTTCTGAGCCGTCGTGATTTAGGCCGAGACCCCGATTACCTTGCGCTCATGAATTCTGTGGCGATGGATGTGGTTGTAAAAGCGCAGCTGATCAACTTCCTACCCGCATTCTTGAGACCGTAAGCAGACCATCAGGTGCTCCATTGATTGAGCTTGAATTGGGCACAGAACTCTTGGACCCTTGATTGCTTCGTTGAATAGCAACATGCGTCGAGCTGGAAAGCATCTCACCCCACTGGTCGCAGAGAGGTTGAAGAAAATGGAAGAGGTTGGGAGCAAAGACTGGCCAGGGAAGCCGGTATGATATCCTGCTGCCGACTCTGTTCAACTGTTCACAAAATTTATAGAACGACCTCATTTCCTGGTTGATGGACTCAGCTCAAGGCGAGGAGCTTACTCTCAACGCCCTTGTTCAACGCGTTATCTTTGTAAACTTTGCGGCTATCCGAACTTCAACCGACGTCAATTCAAATTATTATTTACGTTTCGGCTCACCGAATCATTTACACAGACTTTCGTGCACCTGCTCTTCGACCTTGCGGCAGAACCATCCTTCGTGCAACCATTACGCGAGGAAGTTGAGACCATTGTAAATGAGGAAGGTTGGACGAGGGCCTCTGTTGGTAAAATGTTCAAAATAGACAGCTTCCTACGCGAGTCGCAGAGGATGCATGGAATTGGGACGCGTGAGTGGTTTGATTAAAAGGTAGTTGTGATTCTCATTCACACTTCTCCAGAATCGCTCGGACGCAAAATTGTCAAGCCAGGCGGCTTCACCTTTTCTGACGGGACAACACTCCCAAGCGGTACCTACCTGCATGCGACGACGTGGAGCCTGCATCACGATCCTGGTCTTTTCATTTCCTTGCCTACTTCACACTCCCACTCACCAACCTTTCCAACAGAACTCTACCCCGACCCGCACGTCTTGGACCCTTTCCGTTTCGATAAACTGCGCCAGGCGGAAGAGGTCGGTGCGGCAAAGTACCAGGCCGTCACAACCAGCCTCGACTATCTCGCCTTCGGCCACGGCGTGCACGCGTGTCCGGGGAGGCATATGGCTGTGATCGTGAGTCCTTCTCCCTATGCTCAGGTATTTATTCTGACCGATTCGATGAAGGAATTGAAAGCAATTATCGCACATATCGTGCTCAACTACGATATCAAGCTCCCGAACAATGAGGGCCGCCCGGCAAATCAGTACGTCGCGTCTGCGTGTTTGCCGCATGCCACAGCGAAGGTATTGTTCAGGAAGCGCCAGAGTTGAGCTTGAGAGCGTCTAATAATATCTTATGGATACGTAGCTACGAGATGTGGATTATTATTTTACTGGCAAGTTACTTAAGAATTCTGTATGGGGAGTGAGCGTTGCGTTCGTTGCATGCTTGAATCCAACCATCGTTCACGGTTTCGTCGTTTCGAACCAGGAGGCAGAAGCTGCACAGCATTCCAAACGAAGTCACGTTGTCGCGTTCCCGTTTTGGATTGTCAACTTTTTGTGCAGGAAACTTTCTTCATTTGCCCTCTGTCTCAATTTACGATGAGCCAGGCGATCGGTGAGATGTCCTGGGCTTTCTGGAGGCCGTATGGATTTACACAAATTAAGCATTGCTCTCCGTCTACGACAAGACTGATTTGCTCGATTTCGCAAAGGGTCTGAGTTCTGCTGGGGTTAGGCTGCTTGGATCTGGAGGAACGGCAAAGAAGATTCGCGATGCTGGAATTCCCATCGAGTGCGTATCCGAAACCCTGAACGCGACGAACAGTCTCTCATTTCCTTCAGAGATGTTTCGGATATCACAAAGGCTCCCGAGATGCTCGGCGGACGGGTCAAAACTCTTCACCCAGCTGTCCACGGCGGTATCCTTGCGCGCTCGATTCCTTCGGACGAGCAGGATCTAGTCTCTCAGGGAATTGCGCCCATCTCCATCGTCGTCTGCAATCTCTACCCGTTTACATCGACGATCTCTCAACCAAACTGCACGCTCGCCGACGCAGTTGAAGAAATCGACATCGGTGGTGTGACTCTCCTGCGCGCTGCAGCCAAAAATCACGCACGGGTCTCTGTCATTTCCGATCCTGCCGATTACACTGAATTCCTCGAGGCATGGAAAGCTGGCGGGGGAGACGTCGGCCAAAATATCCGCAGCAAACTTGCGTTGAAGGCCTTTGAGATGACCGCTCAATACGACGAAGCGATCAGTGGCTACTTCAGGGAACAATACGCGTCGGCCGATCTGCCCAAAGATAAACTGGCTGGGGCCGTACAGCGGATAGCTCTGCGATACGGCGCGAATCCTCACCAAAAGCCTGCACAGGCCTTCGTCTCGCATGGCGAATTACCCTTCAAAGGCTAGTTCACCTTGAATATCCTCATCTTCGGACTTCCAACTATTCGCCACAGTGCTCTGCGGCTCTCCGGGATACATCAACCTACTTGATGCTCTTAATTCATATGCTCTCGTGAAAGAGCTTCAGGAAGCGCTTGGTTTACCTGCTGCTGCTTCGTTCAAGCACGTTTCCCCTGCTGGAGCGGCTGTAGGCATCGAGCTCGACGAGACAGAGAAAAAAGTTTACGGCGTCGATGATCTTAAAGAGCCTCTTACCCCCCTTGCTTGCGCCTACGCCCGCGCACGCGGTGCCGATCGCATGTCGTCCTTCGGCGACTTCATCGGATTGTCGGCTCCTTGCGACCTCGCTACGGCGAAGATTATCTCGCGAGAGGTATCCGATGGGATAATTGCTCCCGGATACACTCCCGAGGCGCTCGACGTCCTTTCCAAGAAAAAAGGCGGCAAGTACTGCGTTCTCGAGGTACACTCAACGACAATTCCTGCGGCTTCTGCTAACGCCCATCTAGATCGACCCCACTTACACACCCGACGAGGTCGAGACTAAACAGGTGTACGGTGTGCATCTCCAGCAGCGCAGAAACAACGCGAAGATCGACGCCGCTCTCTTCAGCAACATCGTCACGAAAAGCACCAAGGTACGCTTGTGCCTCCGCACTATTCACAAGCTGACCCCCTTTCAGCTTCCTTCAGACGCACAGACGGACCTCATACTCGCGACGCTTGCGCTCAAGTACACCCAGTCCAACAGCGTCGCGTACGCCAAGCACGGTGCACTGATCGGTCTCGGTGCCGGGCAGCAGTCACGCATCCACTGCACGCGCCTCGCGGGCAGCAAGGCCGACATTTGGTGGCTGCGGCACCACCCACGCGTCCTTGCGCTGCCGTTCAAGAAAGGCGTCAAGCGCGCAGAGAAGGCGAACGCGATCGACCTGTTCGTCGGTGGGGAGGTACTCGAGGGCGGGGAGAAGGCGCAGTGGGAGAGCATGTTTGAGGGCGCCGTCGAACCGCTGAGTGCGCAGGAGAAGGCGGAGTGGGCAGCACAGCTGGACGGTGTAGCGTGTTCCAGTGACGCGTTCTTCCCGTTCGCGGACAATGTGCACCGCGCGCGCAAGAGTGGAGTGCGCTACCTGGCTGCACCCAGTGGAAGCGTTATGGATGCCGAGTGCATCAAGGCGGCGGACGAGCATGGGATCGTGTTCGCCCATACGACGCTCCGTTTGTTCCACCACTAATCGGATTGGGAAGTAAGATAAAACCAAAATTGTATGTATTTAGTGGTGAATCAGAATATTAGACAGACGGCCTGCCCTGTGAATGCGCACGCTCTTCCGAAAGGTCTTTCCCCCACTCTTGTACCTCAGGATGACGCAGATTTGGCAAGCTGCTGTCGAAGAAGGGCTGTAAAGAGGCGTTGTGGTCGCGCTCGTATTCAAACGCTATTTTGCCTCAGTTTTCATCATTCATCTTTCCAAGTTTTTGCATACCCTGCGAAGCCATTTCGAAGCGGTCTAGGTCTAGGAGAGAGTTAATAGCAGACATCGACAGCCTGTACTTGTACACACCTTTCACAAAACGTGCTTCCGGTGTTTGTCGCTCCTCGTATTCCTAAACGACTGAGAACAAGGCTGTCTGCTAAAGATATCTCCCACCTTCCACAGAGCTTCTATCTGCTGTGCCGGAGGAGTGTTATGCAGCATATCATGCACAATGTTATGCATAGCTTCCTGGATTTAGTTCAGAGGCCAAAAAGAGAACAAAGGGAAGAAACTACCTCTTCCCGTCTTTGCTTCTCCGCCGAAGTGATCCCCTCCCGGGGTGCAATGTCACCGACTGGGCCGTTCACTTGGTGGAACAGACAGGCTCGAGGTCTTAATAAGCTCACCGTGCGCCTCAGCTAGATCGTGGACCAAGCACATCATCACGCATCTGCGCCGTTTCAGCCAAGGTCGGAAAGAATAGACACAAAGTTCACTTCGAGATGTCCAGATTCTGATCGGAGGAGCACATCGCCAACATGGCCATCCTATACATATGGTCCGATATGCTGTCGAGTGGTCAATCGATGAGGCGACCCATGCCGCCAATCCTACCTCTCCGGATTCGGGATCTTCAAGCCAAATCGGAGTCAGGGGAGAAATATGCTGGGTTTCGAAGCAGCACACGTTGTTGTCTACCCAGCCTGTACGCTTTTGGGTCTGCAGGATTTCGCTGTGAATGTTGAGGTTGGCCGCAGTCGATGGGCCGTTACCTTGAGCTTTTCAATCAAATGGAAGAAGGCAAGCCGGTCTTTGCGCGCATCGCCAGTTGGGGCGTACAAGGGAAGGAAGTCACGCGGTGGGTTTTGCGACATTTTCCGGGACCAGAGAATTTTGCGCGGATGGTCGTGGTCAACCGTTGAACTTGAAGCTCGCAGCAACCGCGGTCACGGCGCTTCGGTATGATGCGAACATTCGGAACAAGAAAACTTGAAACAACTAGTTGTTGACACACCGTTTTCGGGTTATTGACCTGACCCAACTTTCATCTGGTCAAGTCATTGAACTGACCCTACTTTGGTGACCTCGCAGTTATTGAATTGACCCAACTTTCGCGGTCACATGACTCGTCTATTCCTCGCGTTGAATTTGAACCATTAACACAGAACTGTGCTCTCATCTGACACAACATACATACTCAATGATAGCTACTCTCTGCTGCCATTTTAGATTCAATTTTCAACGGCCGCAGCTCGCAAAAGCGGTGAAATTCGAACGAATCCGAACTGGCGGTCCTCGACTCAGAGGCTGCTAGTTGTTGACTGTTGATCTTCAGACTATTGCTTCCTCTGACTGTGGAAAGTGGTTGGCAAATGTACAGGTACCACTGGTTAATTGTGAGCAAACCACTGGGATTCTAGGCGTCTCAGCCACCATTTGACACGGCATCTCAAATTGACGCGTCTTGCGACAACCGACAGTCAACGAGACGCAGTACGCCGTAGCTTGATATATGGGGTTTGGTAGAGACCCGACTGAACCACAAAAGGCGGCTTTGAAGGAAATATTTCTTCAGTAACGTGATCCACTAGCGAAAGTGTGGCTGGTTCAATAACCTCGATGGATGAAAGTGAGGTCAGTTCCATAACGTGACTTCCTGAAAGTTGGGTCGATTCCACAATCATGAGGTTTTGAAATTGGAGTTAGTTCAATAACATGAAAAGCCGGCTAGTTCAACAACCTCAAATGGCTGTTTCAATAACGCGATTGAGTTGGTTCAATAGACCGAAATGATGGTCAAGTCAAGAAGGCGAAAGTGGGGTCAGTTCAATAGCATGGATCTTGTCAGTTCAATAACTGCTCAATAGTTGAATCCACATCATTGAGGTTGAAAGTGAGGGCAGATTCGTGGTCAAAAAGATGGGTTGGATCCAGAACGGCCACTTTCGGGTAGATCAATAACTCAAAAAGGCAATAACATATTTTGGAACTTGAAAAAACAACTTGCTAACGACCATGTCGCAAGAGAGTGCTCCTGCGGCTGCCGTTGAGTTGAAGAATCGAGGCAACACATTTTTCAGAACCGGAAAGGTGACAGAGTAAGCGATTTCGACGGATAATTATTTTCTTAGACCGTTGAACTTTCAGGGCTTCCAAATGTTACGCCGAAGCGGAGAGGTTATGCCCTACAGATCCAACGTACGCGTCGAATCTAAGCGCTTCTCTTTTCGAAGAGGGCGATTATGTTTCATGTGCAATGGCTATCGATCGTTGGTGTCAGCTAGAAGGATCAAAATCGTTGAAGGACACCAACCTTGGCCAGAGATTATCTGGACGCCTCGCAAAAGCACTCAACCACGGGGTGCGAAGCGGCTCGGTGTCCCCAGATCTACTTCGAGATTTTGAATCCACGCTCTTGGAGCTGCAATGCGTGGCTCAGAAGGGGAAACCGGAACTCCGCCAGCTATGGGTTGACTGGGATCGTATTGCAGCTGAAGCTGGTGATCGGGACGAAAACGTTGCTGCAGCCCGCGCGCGTTTTTCGGCGCTCCCTATTTTCAGGAAGGCCCCGTAAACTCGCCCACGTTTGAAGGAGACCACATTCTAATACCTTTGCAGGAAGTCTGTCTTGCAATATCACAACGTACGTTTTTGTAATTTCAACCCCAAGTTGAACACTCCCGGAATTGCCATTTTAGATTGGACAAGATCCTTTGATGTCTCTTATCGACGACTGGGGCCCAGGCTACCAAACCCCAGTCAATGTTCAAAACATGTCTGACGAGGAAATCTCTCGCCTCGCCTTTCTGCTCGGCGGAGTGGGGGATGGTGAATTATATCTCCTAAGTTTTCTGTCAGCCTAATTTTAGTTCTTTTTAGCGCGTCACGTTTACAGTACTCTGGTGGGCTTACACCGTGCGCACCAAAAAATGGACGAGAAACGACAGGGGGCATTCCGCGTGCACATCACACTTCTTGACATCCATCCAGCACCGCTTGCGCGCGACCTCTGTATGATATTGCTGCTCGATGAAATGATTACTGCCGGTGACAATTCAATCGTCAAGGCGGAGTTGCTTTCGACCATGTTCTATACTTTTGCTGGAGTGGTAATGCCTGGATATTGTTACAACCGGTGGGTCTGTCCGCTCGATGCGGACTCTTAATTACATTGCATGCAGGCTTGCAAGGGTAATGGAAGATCTCAAGCTATCCCTCGAAGGAGTTGGCCGTAAATTACCCTCTTGGATCCATATCGACTCGCGGGCGACCAGTAAAATTATTCCAGTTCTCGACTTCTGGTCTTCGGTTCAGCGCAAGTTCAGCACTAAGGCTACTCTCCTGGCACATGTTCCTTCAATCCCCTGCTGGAGTTCTGCAGGAGATGAACTCGCCAAATCTTGCCCCAGAATATCGAGCACAACTTGAAGCCAGGACCGCCGGATATCGGACGGAAGTGATGGACCTCCTCGGATCGATGACCCCCGCACAATTGCGCAACATGGGTATTGCCCCGCCTAGCCAAACTGCCTCCCCGACAGAGAAGCATGAGTATGCCACTCGGCGGGCAAAGGTCATTGAATCGGTGAGTACTGATTGTGTTATTTTGTGCGTGTTTGACACGTAGTCTGGATCGTAGCTGCTCGAAAGTGTTATGGATAACAACGGAAACATGATGTTTGAACGATTTTGGTACAACGTCGTCAAAGCATTTGTTCCGGCTCCAATTTTGTGGTCGCGACATCCTGGTACCGAACTCTTCCGCCGTATGGGCCAAGGTCCTCTTCCCTCCCGGGTATTGAACAAGGTTGGTGTGGCGCTTGTAGATTAACGTTGCTTTCGCTGACGTTGGTTCTAGATTCGGGAGAATATCGAAGACACTTGGAAACCCAACCCGACACTCTTTGTGCGCGATGCACGAAACCTCGCCTTTCTTTGTTTTTGACGTCTTCCCTAGGATCCCGCTGAGGCCGGTCTGCCCAATCTTATCCTCGACCCTTTCGAAGCTCCCGGATACATCGACCTTTTTAACCAGCGATTTGGTATCAGTTCCACCACCGATGATGATAGACCCGACGCTCCTTCATACGGCAACTTCGTTGATCTGTTCGAGAAGGTCGCTGCAGCGTTGTCATCCCTCAAAGGCCAAGTCAAGTTTGAATTCTTATGCGGCGAGCTCACCCAAGAGCTGTCGAAAATGCGATTCGGAGGTGATGACACGCGTCCGGCCGACCTCCCTCGGATCTACACTCGCGGCCATCTCAACAATGTTCCGTGGGAAATTTTAGATCTTGGTTGAATTTTCCAACACTGAGTTTTGATATAGGGATTATACTCATGGGACCCTCAGCACAATCATTTATGCACTTCCAGTCGTTGAAGAGGTCTCTTCCAATTGTTTCTTGAACTGCGGAATCTTCGCTGGCGATGAAGAGTTTATCCATACGTGAGCATTTTCGAGCCTCATTTATTTTAAAAACTCAACCACGCACCAAAGTTATACTCTTCTCAAATCGGTTGACGTTCCGAGATATCTCGGTTGTGAATTCACTCGGTTAAAAGCCATAGATGAGCTCGTCATTCTTCGCAAGCAGAACTTGCCTCTGCCATTGAACCAACTTGCGTCGCGCGTTGAACTGGTCACCTGGCTATCAAGGGTCCTCATCTACACACTCATCCCTAGCTCCTCGCCGCTCGGCCAATTCCGCGCCCGTCTTCCAAACAACCTTGTTGCCTTTATCGCACTCCTTCTGCACCTCCGCGGTGTGGGCTACCCCGCACACTGGCTCAGCGAGTTCCTCCAAACCATGCTCTCTGGGAGTCTCGTCACCGAGATCGCGCCGTACACCAACACATGGCCCATCCCCGTGTCGGACATTAACCGGCGCGTCTCCGCGCGAGCGGTGCGCCTCGACCCGTGGACGGCAGAGCTCGAGACCATCCTCGCGACGGGCCTGCAGGCCATCCCATTCGCTGTCCCCGACTTGGGACTGCGCTATACCGAGATCGGGACCTTCGAGGCTACGGTGCAGGGTCTGCATATTCCCATGGGCACCTTACTCGGAACTCCGGCGCCCGAAGACCCCGTCGTCTGTTTGCTATTTCATAAATTGTCGTTGGGCATCACAGCGGACAGGTTGGTGGAGCGGCTCCCGCAGATTCTAAACGGCGCTGGCGCCCCAGAGCCAGGGACGCTGTGTGTACTCACGGCGCAGGAGGCGGTTGAGGTGCCTGTAATCCGCTGGAAGCTGAGCAAGGCGCGCGTCGCGCAAATGCAGGAAGAGGGTTGGACGATGGTAGCGTATAGAACGGACATCATGGAAGCTTGTGAGTCTCTGGTTTTCGTTGACTTTTTATCTGTGTTCTTAACTCGATTGCTAGTTACAACGCCGGTCTCTGCTGATCAGTGGAGGGAGGTCTAAGAAGCTCATCAAACTCGAAAATAATTTTCAACTCACTAACGATACAATTGTCGCTTATTGTTCAACCAAGTTTCGTGTTCAAGCGTGTGTGTTGTTATGAACCGTAAATTTGACCAGAATTTTCTTTTCGAGTTGGGTGTAATATACAGTCGGTATTGATACAAAAATTAGCAGTGAATAACAGATAGAAGACAGACCCCGGTCCGCAGCCACGAAATTATCGATACGCGCTCTCTAAGAAGGGGCGTATTCAACGACGCCGCCATCGCCCAGCGTCCCACGCGTGACCTTCTCGCCTCGAGCACGCAAAATATCCTCGATGGTGCGCAATTTCCCCTCTTCCGTGCTCTCCTTAAACCAACCAAGGTGGTCCGCGATGAGATGTCTGTACCACAGTCAGAATTCGAATAAACAACCACGGAATGTAGTTGGAAGCTGACCGATTTTCGCATCCTGGGCACTGTACGAGCACCAATCCGGACTCATATGCCTGCCGGGAGAACTGGTGTGTGCTCCGCTCGCCGCAATTATCCGCCGTGCATGTAAATGTCATGGAGAGCTTCGGGGCAATTGCTTCAGGCAGTGCCTGCGAGCTGGTTGTCGCTACTTCCGATTGCGCATCCCTAGCAGGCCCAGATACGGCCGGTGCCGCGGTGGAATAGCGGGCCAATCGCTGGGCTGACTCCAGGAGAGATTTTGGTTGTACACCAAGCCTGAGACGTAGCTGGACAGATATTGTTGCAGGCAGAGAAGGGTGTGGTGTAATAAGACTCCTCAAAGCAGGCGGGATCCCCGTGTTGCGGAATAATCGGGAGGGTAACATGGAAGTTTTTGAAGGTAAGCAACGGTGTTGGAAATAAACAATGACCCACAAGCCTCAAGCAGGTCAAACTTCGGCCCGGGGAGTTTGCGGCCCGGAAATCACGGTTCACTTCTTGCTCTTTCGCCCTTCACGAGATCTAGAATGAAAACAGCTGGCCGTACTTTCATTGTTTCCGGCGGGTTAGTGCACACTTACTTGCGACACCTTTGGAACATGAGCTTTTGGGCTCCTATGTTCAACGATCTGCTATTCTGGGCACGCTGTTGTCTTTGCTTCAAGACTGCGAATATTGTGCCGCGGTACTCATTTTACCATTAGGTCTTCCGGACTAGGACTCGCGACGGTGCAGGATCTCATCTCGGCAAACGCGTACATTTCTATCTTGGACCGCTCCCCGCCTCCTGGCGGCCTCCCGACTTCTCGAGTCAAGTTCTTTCAAACCGACATAACACAGGTTGAGCAAATCGAGAGTGCAGTGAATGGGACCGTCGAGTGGGTTGCTGCAACGGGTGCAACCTTGGGAGGCGTTATTAATTGCGCCGGTGTTGGGACCGCGGCTAAGATCGTGGATGCACATAACGAACCCCATTCCCTCGACCTTTGGAACTTTACGCTAGCCGTGAACCTTACTGGGTCGTTCAATCTTACCCGACTCGCATTGCGGCATCTGGTAAAGGTCGCGCCGGAAGATGGTGTCGATGGCGAGCGTGGTGTAATTGTGCTGGTTTCCAGTGCGGCTGCGGTTAGTTCTGACACTCCCGATGGGGTTCCCGATTTGCTAATGAACGTTTCGGGATTCAGTTTGAAGGCCAACCTGGACAGACCGCTTATTCTGCCACCAAGGGCGCGTTAAGGTCAATGACCTTGCCGCTCGCTCGCGATCTCTCTCGGCATGCTATTCGCGTCGTGACCGTTGCGCCCGGGGTTTTCAGCAGCAGCATGACAGCCAACTTCCCCGAAAAGACCCGCCGGAGCCTCGAAAACGAGGGTATCGCCTTCCCCCGCCGTTTCGGACAACCGTCGGAATTTGCGCAAACCATACGCTGGATCCTGGAGTGTCCTTATGTAAACGGCGAGACCATTAGACTGAGCGGTGCTGGACGACTTCCGGGGAAATTGTAACGTACAACCTCCCGCTCAGATTTTCCGTCCGACGTCACTTACCTTGTGCAATGGCCGCAGGTAGCATACCAACTCATGTATCCTCCGCACTCGCTATATCATCCTGTTTCCCGTTTCATCGTTCGCCCTCCGGCGTGTATGTGTCCGAAAAATGTGTCGGCGCAAATTTTGCACCGACATCACTCCAATCAGTCTACCATCGCATCGCGTGCGAGCATGATGTTTGGCGCTTTAAAGCCCGCCTCCGCATCCCAGTTGCCCCAATGAAGGTGGCCAACAGGACGTTCATCGTGTCGGGCGGGTGGGTGGACTTTATCCAGCGATTCTTCATTCTTCGTTTCCTCACCCAAACGCAGTGCTTCTGGCCTCGGGCTTGCAACGGTTGAGAACTTGCTAGACGCGAACGCGCGAGTGGTCATCCTCGACCGAGCCACACCCCAAGGGACGTTTGATGCGGAGCGCGTCCTCTCTATCCAAATCGACATCACACGGCTGGAGGAGGTCGCGCGCGCAGTCATAGACGCGGTAGCGTGGACCCAGCGGACAGGCGCCCTACTCGGCGGCGTGGTCAACTGTGCTGGGATCGGTGTCAACGAGGCGGCAAGTAATCGTCGATCTGTTCGGTTGCTTTTATCCTAACTTCACCTGTGCGCGCAGGTGGTGGACGCGCGGGGAAAAGCGCATTCGGTGGAGAACTGGGACCTACATCTTGCTGTCAATCTGACAGGTCTCTTCAACCTCACGCGACTCGTACTCGAGCACCTCGTTCGCGTCCCGCCAGAAGACGGAGATGGCGAGCGCGGGGTCGTGATCCTCGTGTCCAGCACCGCAGCTGTGCGTCTCACCCTCCTATACTCTTCTTTACGTTGCTGAAATATCCTTGGCTATTTAGTACGAGGGTATGCCGTCGACCATCGCCTACGCCGCGACAAAAGGTGCGATCCGGTCAATCACGCTCCCTATGGCGCGCGACTGTGCGCGCTTTGGCATACGTGTCGTGACCATTGCACCTGGGCCATTCGTTACACCCCTGACAGGGCAGTGGACGCCGAAGGTGCAGGATGGGATGACGCGCAATGGGCTGCTATTTCCGCGCCGGTATGGTGTGCCGAGCGAGTTCGCGTCGACAGTGAGATGGGTGCTCGAGTGTGCGTATGTCAATGGTGAGACGATCAAGCTCACGGGTGGTGGGAGGTTGCCTGCTAGGTATTTTTTTCTCTTCTGTTTCTGGTGGGTTAATCATATCTTGTTAGATTATGAGTTGACCGCTCTGTTTTCGCCTGGGCTTTTTTTGGGGGATTAATCTTTATTTGCATACTTGTGCGGTCCGCATCGCGGTTGCTCGAATGGTGTTGGCAGTATTGGCCGAAAATTTCCCGTACATTTGTGTGTTTTTGGACGAAGCCCTATGAATACTTGTCGGAAGCTCCTAATTGAGCAATGTGTTCGCACGTCGACTCTCCGTCAGAAACTCCGCATCGAGTTTGGCTTCAGCTTGATAATGCAGACGCGCGCCCGTCAGGTCAGAGCTCGGAACGGCGTTACACGGTCCGAGTGGGTTGATAACGACCACCCACGGCCTCCCAGTAAGTGGACGAGTAGGCCGCTCAGGACAGTTGCTAACATTCAATACGCGTATACAGCGAGCCTCTGCTATGCATCTCGCCAACACCGTCCATAGGGCGACAGAATTCACGAAGTTGTACTCGCGCGTTGTTCTATGCAGCCCCTTCCTCCTCCTGTGGCGCGTTTCGAAGCGGAGGTGGAGGCTGGGGAGACTGGGGAAACAGGGATCTCTTCGGGACCTTTTTGTCCTCCCATATCCTAGTCCACTACCCACGAAGCGCATCGACATAGGCCAGCGGCGGGCGATAGAACAACCCGCTTCATGCCGCCTACTCCATCTTCCCGTCGAACTACGCCGCATCATCTTCGAGTTCGCTGTCGGAAACCGACTGGTTCGCATGGAAATGGTGCCCAACGAGCGCCTCGACGCGCTCATGATACAGACGACGTGCTACAGACCATCGGATGTGCCGGACGTGCGGAATAATCTGCTCGCCCCTGCCGACAGGATCCCAATCGCGCTGTTGTTTGTCTGTCGGTCAGTGTACCGCGAAGTCCTGCCGATAATACACCAGCGAAACACTTTCTACTTCGACGTGGAGGACTTCCAGCCCGCCCTACAGGCCGCCTTGGGGCAGTACTGCCTGAAGGATATCCGCAGCTTGTACCTCTACCACAGCTATCCCAACCGGCCTCTCATGCGGCGATGGGATTCCGCATTTGCTACGCTTCAGCAGTTGCACCTTGAAACTCTAAACCTCGAATTCGAAATATTGGAGTGGACCGAGGTGCATCCGCATACCTTCTCCGTGGATAATGCCTGGTGCCGTGGTCTCCTGGCTATTAGGAAACTGCGTAGTCTGAGTATTTTCTTCCGCAATGGTAACCCAGCGGATTGTCCGCGCCATCGAGAGGCCGTCACCCAGACGCTACACGACTTGATGATTGGGCCGGGCGCGGACGAAAGATACAACGATTTGCTCTGCGGAAGGATGGGATGAATATTTCGATGTACGCTTTTCGAGGACCGAGGCCTGAGATTCGCGTAGATCGCGTGGACACATTCGTAGATGGCACTCTGTTACCATTTTATTGCGCATCGCATACTTTCTAGTCACCTGAAAGAGAGGTTAGGAAGAGAAACAGGAAGTAAACGACCCGAGTCGAATCAGACTGGGAGTAATCGGAAACGAGACCAGCCTGAGGGAGTTGGTAGGCCGTCATACAAGTGGTCTGAGTCGTTTCAAGACCCGGACCCAGAGAGAGTCGAGTTCGCTCTACTAGGTTCGCTGAATTGTTCGGGAAGGAGCCGCAGCCTGGTTTTGTTCCAATTTTGTTCGTAACTTTGCGATCTGTAACGCGTGCGACCACATTGAGCAAATACAGAACAGCGTCCAAGGTCCTAGTCTCTCTTGACAGACGCTCTATCTTACACTCGTATCTCGACCAAGGTCCATCGTTTCAACCCGAAGAGGTTGGCCGAGCAGTGTTCGCCTAAAGGGTAAAGGCCTTTAGCGCTAAAGGCCTTTAGTAGGCCTTTATAAAGGCCTTTAAATTTCTTGGCCAAAAAATTGCCCTTTATAAAGGCCTTTAGCTGTCATGTCATCACCATTAGTCAAGCTGATTTTGGACCTGAGGAGGCGGACGATGACAGGGAGTAAGTCACTGAGGCGATATCTGGCATCTCTAATAATGTCACCGTGTTGAAAACCTAACACCTGGGCATTATTTGGTGGGGTGGAACCATGTCCGGAACTTTAAGCACGGACCATCGAGGACGGCGGAGGAGGGGGAGATACTGATGAAGCTGAAGACAAAGTTCCAGATGACAGGGGTATTGAGAGACGTTCTAACGCCAAATTTCGTGCTTAGGAGGAGTACTTCACTGGCTTGAGCGCAAATAAGATTGGCGGTGTTGGACCGCGTGGGAAATTGATTAAAGGCCTTTAGCTACCCTTTAGCTAAAGGCCTTTACCCTTTAAAACGCCTTTAGAAGTCTCAGACCCCGATTAAAGGCCTTTAGGGCGAACACTGTGGCCGAGTACAAGTTGATAGCGCCGGGCTTGACAGGCGGATCACATTCGCGACTTGTCACATCTCCCTTCTCTCGAACCTCACGCGTCGTCTCGTGAAAAGCTGGATTCACGCGTCTAATGGCTCTGAAATCTCTTAAATACACGATATCGGACACTCCAAGAGTCGTCTGGACCGCCACACAGGAAAAATCCATCTCGCACGAGTACCCGTTGAACGTCAAGCAAGAATCCTGCGAGGACTTTATTGCGCGAACGTATTTCCAGTTCCTGTGGCTCCCCGAGGTGGATTTTCTGTCTAGTTAATTGGCTGCTCTTATTCATCGGTGTTCCCAGTCAATAATGCCACTAGGGCTTCTTGTACCATCCTTATTGCGCGTACACGCACCTGACGGAGGTGTCGAGGCGCCACATCCACTCCATGTCTTGCTCGAACGCGTCCTCTTAACTACCCGCGCAGTTACAAACAAGTACCAGGTCGAGTTACCGTATATCTTGGCTAACGGCGGTGGCGAGGGTGAGGAGGAAGAGAGCCTGATGTGGTTCGCGGTGACCCACGAGAAGAGTGAGACTGACGAAGAAGAGCCGTGGCTGAATCAATCTTGGCGCTCTAAGTGGATGGAACGTATGGAGCGCCGCGAGTCAGTCAGTTTCAATATCTTCACAGCGACCACTGAACATGCGTAAAGAGTGCAGGTCCAAATTTTGCTATACATGCTAAAACTGTCTCTCCCTGGAACTCCGCCACCGCCTGCCGTTTCATCACCGAGTAAAAAGCGGAGAAAAATCGGGGAGCCGCCTGCGCCGTCCCTCGAAGACCGTCTGGAGGCATTCATGGACAAGCTGTCGATGTGGCAGCTCGTAAGCACTCTGGACACGGGCCTGCTGCATCGGAACGAAGAACGTGATTGGATGCAGGTATTCTGTGAAGATGTAGTCGAACCGCGGTAGGACTCAGCTCATTCTAAGATATCTTCTCGTGTACTTACCTGCCCACTAGGTTCGGAACGACCGTTCCCGCGCAGCTCGCTCTTTTCAGGTCCAAGATATTTCCGCACTCGCCCTTCTCAGACTCGTCAGACTCCGAGGATGGCGATGCGACGCCTCCAGAGCTCCCCACCAAGCGCGCTCGGTCGGTGGCCGATCCCGGCGCGTTTGCTACTGCTCTGAGGAAGTCTTTGGAACAACCCGCTCGCTCCCGCTCCCGCTCCCTCTCGGTTAGCCTGGCAGAGGAGAGAGAACGCGAACAAAAGCAACGCGAAGGAAGTATGGGAGCTAAAAGGAAGGTGCTGAACCGCGAGGTCAGTATGAAGCGGATATTTAAGCCTCGAGAACGCGATACAAGTGAGCTGGAGCGCAAGGAGAAGGAGAAAGCGGAGGCGGAGGAAAAACAAAGGGCGGAGGAAGCCAAGCTTGCGGCGCTTAAGCAGCAGCAGCAGCAAAGTCAAGGCGTAACGCTCGTTGCCGCTACACCTGTGAAATCTAAATCGGTCAGACGCGCATGATAACACGCACTTTACGTGGCAAGATCTTGGGCGCTAGGATGTGCGTCAGGACACCGATCACCGACGTCACCCTCACCTTTTCCTCCAGGGCTTCGTCAATGTTATTGGCGGAATCTTCAATTCGTTGTTGGCCTTCCCCACTGTTAGCAATGTTATAAAGTGGCAGCTCCGTGGCTCTTGCTGTTTCAATTCAACGGACGGAATCCACAGATTTGAAGCGTTCGTGGGAGCCAGCGATTCCGCCGACAACCAGGTCGCTCACGGATGATTGGGCTGAACCAACTTGTCAGCCAGTTCGCGATCTCCTCTCCCAGTTCTCGAATTCCACTCCGACAACAATACCTGGTTCTTTTTCGAGGCTACATCCACCTATGATCAGAGCCTGCTGTCTCGTATGTCTCCTACTATCTAGTTGCGTTTTCATCTCGGCGCGACGCAATCACTCCCGGGCTTCGACATCGCGAAATTCTCCGTCGTCGCTGTCTCCCCCTTGTGAATTCTGGGAATTTGGAAACGCCGCTGAGGCTCTTCTAGAACTGTACACCCCGCCCTTTGACAAGAAGTGTGCCGATGCTGCGACTGTGCAGCTTGCCTATCTTGTCCACACCGCACCTCGATACTCCAGCGGCGCGATCTCTCTGCAAGCCGATGTGATAGAGCTTTGGTATGGCCATCCTGTTTCCGTTCTAGTTCAACGCTCATTGGTCGTAGGGCCGACTTTATCCACATGGCGCCGCCTTCATCGCCTACGCTGCCGACTCGGGTAACGCGACGCTACTCCAAGCCGCGCCGGCGGCCTGTTGCGGAACTACCCCGACAACACGCCAAGGATGAGCACAGGTTCCACGAGAGAGCGGGCTCGGCGCCGCTCGCGAGCGTTGCGTACTGCATGGCGGTACTGCAGCCCATGGTTTTCGGTGACTCGTATGTCGTGCGCGGACGGTATTCACAGGGAGCTCGGCAGGGACGGACACGTACGGTGGGCGGAGTGGTGATTGATGCCCGCAGTGAACCCGCACCACTGGCTAGACACGAAGCTGGATATGAAAGGGTCGCCCATGGGCAGGCAATCGCTGTGCAATGTACGCCGCATGGAGAGACTACATGATTGCGAGGATATGTAAACGGTCAGAGGCGGCCAAGCGGACGATGCACCGGACCCCGGTCTCAGAACTACATTTTATACCTTGCATCCTCTGATGACATTGCTGTCGCCCGGCCGCTTCAACGCTGACCTCGCAGACTCCGAGACTCAGGGTTTTGCTGAATTCCGCATACGCAAAGAGACGGAGAGATATAAACGATTCTACACGCAGTGTATACGTAGCAACTTGAGACGATTGCTCAGTCAGAATAAGTCGTAAACAATAAACATGAAATTATATCGTATGTATATCACAAACACCGCAACGCATCCACGCACGCACTCCAACAAAACAGTTCCACTCCGTGTTACGAATACATGTTGCACAGCTACTTGCAGTCCAAGGGCAAGGGGGGAGGAGACACGGGCATAGTATTCCAGTGCGAATCCAAAAGCAAACAAGAAGGTAGGTGAGGTATACGAGGAAGACCTCATGAGGGGTAGTACGCGTCTTCGTCCCATGATTCTGCGATGGATGGTAAGGATCAGATATAGCAAAGAGGCAAAGAACGCACCCTCAGTGATGCTCTTCCATGCGAGGTATAGCACCCCCACGGCGGCGGTCTCGAGGAAGGTCGCTACGAACGAGCCGTCGACTTTTGATGACGAACCCTGCGTGGGGTTAGTAAAAGTCTCGAGGAAAAGATTCAGGCGACGTACTTTGCAGATTACGCGGCTAAGCAAGAAGTAGTCCAGCTGGCTCAGGACGAAGAGCGCCGCGGAGAGGATGTAGAACCACATCGGGCGGACCTCGTTGAGGACGGCGAGGACGATGTAGGTCATTAGGCCGAAGTAGATGACGACCGTGCTGGGGGGGGCGTGTAAGCAACTTCAAGACCAGAAAGGGCAACTCGGGACACATACACCGCGGGCCAAATGCTCGTCAGCACGAATAGCGGGATGCTCCCTATGTTCTGTGGGGGAGTGGAGGGTCCAAAGACGGATGTTATGTGGAGGGCGATGTCGAGGGAGATGTACGTCGTCGCGGCGAAGAAAGCGATGGCGATGGCGTAAAAGGGTACGAGGCTGCTAGGTGTCCCGTCCTCGACGACCTGCGTCGCGACTAGGCCGTTGGCTAGCAGGGACCAGAATAATGCGGCGACAGTTCCTGCATGGACCGCCGTGATGGCGACCAGTGCCGTAGAACCTTGCTCGATTATGCCACCTACGGACGCGGGGATCAGGACACGGGGAGCAGGTGAGACGTAACAGATACAGACCAGTCGTGACGAGCTGGAGTGGCAGAGTGAGGAAGTATAATGAGAGGAAAGTCCGCAGTTCTATGCGACCTGTGAATTTCGTGGTTAGTTTGAGGTGTCCATCGAGTTGGCGAATATAGATTCATAGTGCCAGCCATCTAATCATTTAGACGCGGAGCTTGAAATCCTGAAGCCCATTTCTTTAGGAATTCCTCGATCTCTGGCGGGATCCAAAGGGACCGCACTCCAGTCAAATGGGAGAGCCCAGGCCAGATGTCGGATGAATCCAACGACGAAGGATTCCTTCCAAAATATCGCACAAGGTTCATCGACTCCATCGAGGGGCAGATCTTGGATGCACGAACGAAATAAAGAATACAAGCACTTACCGACAGCGGCCTTCCTCTTGTTCGTTACCCATATTAAAACAGCGACGAAAACCATGCTCAGTGCACAAACGACAATGTTCGCGATGTTTCCCAAGGACCCGTCATGACCCATTCGCGGGATCGTGCATATTGGGTTCACACCCAGTCCTGCCGAGACGGTGGGTAGCGATGCATTGGTGAAGACTTGCGGGGCCTTGTCCTTGAGCTGTGGACACCATGAGAACAATATCTGTGCGCGACGGGTACTCGGTAGCAGACCTGGCGATAGAAGAGATTGCACCAGGTGTAGGACGGGGTATCCCTGCACAAGACGTCAAAGTCGCCGAAGCGAGTCATGGCGGAGGGGGCTTGTCGTCGTGAAGGGTGTCCAGGAGAGGGAAGAGAGATTGGCGGTGGGAAAAACCTAAATCAAATAAGGCCAAATATCCCCGCGTGCAAAGCCTGATGGGAGCGTGGTTCCCGCACGCCAAGTTGTGCGGTCCAGCCGAGTAGTATGCGCACAAAAGTAAAGGAATGCAAGGCACGGCGCTAGCGCAGCTATGGTGGCACCGGAACAAGGAGGAGGACGGCGCGGGCTTCCCCTCTTGCTGTTCGGCGATGCTCGATCGAAGCCTGTGCGATCGCGTTTCTATGCGGAGCCAAGCGGCGGGATCTTTCTGTCCAAAATCTCTGATATAGGAAAAACTTAAGAGCGGCGTTTATTACTATTAGGGTCTTACCAGTGTTAATTTGCTGCTAACGCAATTGGGGTCGATATTATTGATGGGTGGACTCACAGCGGATTTGAAAAATGACTTCGGAAGATTTGGGGCGACTTTTGCTTTGAATGGTCGCCATGATCAGAATAAACGGTTAGGGGTGATATCCGGGCGTATGGTATGATGCTGCTCTGGCAGTGCTTGGATTCAGTCTCTTTTCGAGGAGCAAAGCCAAGTACCGAAATCCGAAGAGAAACGATATTTTGGCAAGAAATGAATCGAATGCCAGAGTGCATCCGTTCGGAAATGCATATCTCTATCGAAGCTCCCAGCTAGGACTCTTTCGTCATCGTGTTATCTTCGAAGTTGTGAGGACACAAAAAAGCAATGGCCAACTTGAATCTGAGCGGTGCACAGTCTTGGGGCAGTAAGAGGGAGCGTCGACGTCCACACATGGCCACGTCGTTGGGAAATAGGGGTCGACCGAAGCAACGATTTGAAATAATGGGGCAACGCGTCGATCTGAGGTTCCGGTAAATACGAAGAAGCAGAGCCGCCGGTTTCTGGCAAAAAGAAGTCTTTGGCGCGACGCGTGTCCATCGAATTCGACGGACCGCTGTGAAGGACGCGCAGAAGAAAGAGGTAGAAGAGGCGCAAATCCACCTCCGTTTATCTACAGCTATGTAGGTGAAACGCAGCAGATGAACGGAAAAGAGAGAAAAGGGTTTGATGATTTGATCGCGTGTAGCGGAGTTTAAACCTCGAGGTCACGTTGCCGTGCAGCGGGCGCTAAAAATCAGTTTCGAACTTCAACTTGTCAACTTTCAACCTCAACCAGTTGAACCATCTCGACATGACTTCGACGGCGGCTCTGTTCAACAAGATCTGTTCTCTTCTTGTGTCCTTTCAGTCGCCGCTCCTCTGGATGGATTTCTATTGGACTGCACAACGATTTGGCTATCTCTTCCGAAATCGAGTCGGATTGTTGTACTTCTTGTTCGTGCGTGGCAAGAGTCTTCTTATCTTGCAGGATTTCAACGTTCTCAACTTCAACCCAACGCCCTGAGTCGGAGTCCTCGTCCGCTAAAGAGTCCAGGATCACATCATCCGCACATCTCAGCCTCGGACATCTACACTGACGACGGCAATGTACGCCATTCAAAACGTTCCAAGAGTGTTCCATTTTTCAGCTGTCTGCTGAAGCAGCCAGCCTGTCCTATAAAAGGACACTGCGTCGCGTTTTGCCTCGCGAATAATTATGAAGAGTAGCCATTCTTCCTGTACAAAAAGACCTTTCTCCACCGGCCCTGCGTCTTACGTAGATAAAAAACAGTGATGATGACTGATATTTACTGTCAAAGCCCGCTTTTGGCTGCGTAACATCAGCCACGACACAGCTCGGGTCATCTCCCAAAGCCACATCTCATACACCTCTACGGGTTCTAGTTCAACGTTGACGCCGAACACTGGAGAAAAAGCAAAAGAAATAACTGTACGACGGCGCCACTCGGGAGCTTTCGTCACCCTAATTTTTTTTCACCTCGTCCATCTTAGATAGAGACACCGACAAAGACAGAGCCCAACTCAAGGGGCTCTCCAACGATGCATCGAGGTCCATCGCCTATATTCGATGTACCCGAATTCCCGGCGCTGCGGCGGGTGAAGCCCCTCCCAAAGCGCCGACGCACTGCTGGAACAGGTTCCGATGGCGACGATGCGGATGGCCCACTCGCAGGTCTGGGTCTACCGTTTCCTCTCCCTGGTCCGGACGCCACTGCAGAGGAGCTCATTGCACACGCGGAATCGCTTTCAGCACACATGGCCCTGCAGTCGTACTACATGCCCGGCCTCCAAGATATTTTCAGTCGTAGTGCGGAATTGGCGAACGGCAACGGCGGGAATCTAAACTTGGGTGGCGGGTACGGGGATGGAGACGACGGCGAGGATGGCGATGACGACGGGATGGAGCACCTGCAGCAGCCGGGAAACACCAAGAAGCGGAAGGTGCCGGCGAATGCGTCTGCGTCGCCCGGGCACGACACAGGAGACCCGCAATCCGGTGGCGAGGACGAGCCCAGTGACCGCGGGATCCCCACTGGTCGCACGGACGACGCCGCCACCGTAGACGTCTACCAGCCGCCGTCGGGCTCACCGTGGGCCGGGCTCGGCATCCGAAGGGGACGACCGCCGCGTATCACGCTCGCGGGCCTGCAGCACAAGGAGACGCTCAAGAGCCGCAAGAGGCAGCTCGCTGCGGTCCTGGGCGCGCTCTCGCACGGAGACACGCTTGCGCTCGACCAGGCGCTCTCCGCAAGCTACCCGTTCGTGACCCCCGGCTTCGAGAGCGCTGAGCCGCCACGGGTGCGTATTTCGCGCCGCCTGGGGCCCCGCCTCGCCCGTGCCGCTCGCTACTCGGAGAAGTACCGCCACCCGGACAAACGCGCGTTCTTGGAGTGTGCGTTCACGTTTGCGTGTCCGAGCTCGAGTGAGGCGTTTCCATGTTTCTTAGCCAACAGATTAACTCACCGCACGCAGCGGCGGATCGGCTGATTGCGACGAAGGAAGAGGTCGCGGTGCTGCGCGGGCGGTTCGAGGCGGAGCTCGCACGGCAGGCAGCAAAGGCGGCGAAACTGGCTGCCGCGAACAAACTCATGGCCGCGCTGCCCTCGACGACGGCCGCGAAGGGGACCAAGAAGCGTGGGAGCCGCACGCAGACTCGGACGCGCACCTCTACCACTACGACGTCCACCACCACCACGACCGCGCCCCCGAAGAGCGACCTCGACAGCGACCTCATGGGTATCGGCGTCAAGCCGCGTGGGGGCAAGAAGAAGAAGCGCTCAGCGCTCGCAAACGCATCGAATCCACACCACCTCCGCAACTACGTCCCCTCGCGCCTCCCGCACTCTGACGGCAACAACAACGCCACGAACGGGTCAGCGCAGACGAGTGGTGTAAATGGCATGGGGGTGCTCGGCCCTCTGCCGCTGCGCTTCCTGTCCGCGGACATCCCGCCGCGCCGCGTGCGCGGCAAGGTGAAGAAGACGGGGGCGGCGCCGCCAGGGGAGGGCCCGGTGCTGACGCACCCCGCTGAGGAGTGGATCTGTGCGTTTTGCGAGTACGATCTGTTTTATGGGGACGACTCGCGGCACCGGCGCGCCGTGCGCTCAAGGAAGAAGATCTTACGGCGGAGGAGGCGTGCGAGGGAGAGGGCTGCGCGGGCGGCGGGCGGGAATAGCGCGTTCAGGGGGAAGGAGGAGAAGCCGAAGGAGGAGGAGTATGAAATGCATCCCGGGTGGGCGCCCGGCGTGGATGATCTGCCGAAGCAGGGGAATGCCAAGTGGCGCGGCGAGCCCGGTGGTGGGCGTGAGAGGGTGGGTGAGCTCGGTGCCGTTGGATGACACGCTGCGGGCGGGCTGGGGAAGAGGCGCCGGTGACGCGGTAAGTGAATGACGCTCGATCTACACGACTCTACAATCCTTTATTTCATCTGCATGCATTTGATACAGCATACTGCAACAACGCACTGTCTTTTTCTTACACCGCCACCTTGAATGCATTTATATTTTCTGTTACCATTAGATGTTGCAAAACTACGCTGACGAGCTCGGTACTGTAAACTTCACGGCGGTTCTGCTACTACCGTCTGTCTAAAGGATGCCCCCATGAGGTTAAATCGCTTGAATGTTTTGAATCGACAGATCTAGAGTGCTGGAGCGAGGGAGAGGGAAGAAATGTACCACTATGTGCCAAAGTTTTCTTCTGGGAGTTGACGCGAGAGGACCTTAAGCGGCGTTAGTCTCTCTTGAGACAGCGACGCTCATAACCTCGTTCTACAAAGTCACAGTGGTGGATGCGACAATTCTGAATGAAGGCCAACCGCGAAGCAATCGTTGACAGGGAAGCTTCTGAGGTCCCTGAACACGCACCACACAAAAATAGAGCATCTAGAGATCTTGCGATGTGCACCGGGCAGCGGCGAGGACAATACCTCGTATCTACATAGCGAGGAAGTTTGGAATCGGGCTCCTGCTGGCGCGAGTCCAAGTCGGATTCCTCCCATTTAGCACTCCCGGGCGTGTCTAAAAATCGAGGATATTTCAGTACACCCTGAGTCATATATTGGAGCGGTTTTCGCGCGACTCGACGCGTGAACAGAGACAAGGGGTGGAGGGTCGAAGCCGAAAAGAGGTGTGACATCGAGTCATGTGAGTGTGATCTTACCCGTCAAGCACTGCCACAGTATGACATTTGACCCGCTCAACACTTTTGTTAAAAAACGCGTGCAGGCGAGAGCTCAGCACTGCAAACAGCTCGCCGACCTCGCCGTCAAACGCGGATAGTACGTGCCTAGTACAGTGTCGAAGGGACTTGGCATTTGCCGGCCGTACGCGACAAGGCAAGTAAGTATCATATGTAGATTTGCCGCTCAAAGCGAGTCGTTTCGAAGACCGTGGAATAAATGCGACGGAGTCGACCCAGTGTGTGGTTCTCGTGGGACTGCTTGAAGGGCCGATGAGGTTGCAAATTAGACTTGTCTGTTCACGAATTCGCTGAAGCGGACTTGGGTGCTCGTGGGACAAAGAGACGGGGTTTCGAAAGCCGGAACTGGGGGGGCATTTTGAAGCAGTACCGAATTATTAGAGGTATGCGTCGATTTCTTAGAGGCCATGCTCGTGAAGTGGGTTTGTCAAGACGTGTCTCGTCCGACGTCCGACCTTGAAGTTGTGAACTGGACGAGAGCTTCAAGCGTTCCCGGGCCATTGTTAAAGATCGCTGAAATGCCGCCTGAGGTCGATGCTGGGCAATACATAGAGCGGAATGCCGACTCTGGGCAGTCTCGAGCTCATACTCACGAACTCACACATAATTCGTATAGCGCGCCGTCAGAAGATTGATCGTGGAAAAAATATGCGACCCCAGACAAAATAATTGAAGATCCGCCGCCTGAACAGAAATCGAAAGGCAAAGCTGGCTAACCGAAGCACTTGCAAGTTGACCTCTGAGCAAGACTGCAGACAGGGTGGAGAATTATGGACACTCATGCCGATCAACAATTCAACTTTCTCGTCGGGCGCATGGTGTAGATGGTTTATCACGCCTGCTTAGCATCCCAGTAGTGCAGAAAAAAAAAGAACATTATACTTGCCGTCTATGCCAATGTTCCGAGTTATCTTATGGAAATAACCACGGGCATTGGCAGACTTCATGGGTTTCATAGTCACAGATCGGCCGCGGGGGCCCGCCTGCCTGAAGAATGGAAGTTGTGGATCTTTCCATTTGATAATGTCCTCTGTGCCGTCGAGCAGGCTTTGCATCGTGGAATGATCAGCGAAATCGCCACGAAGGATCGCAAGGACGCAAATTTGTCCAGGAAGATAAAGAAATGTGTTGCGGTACAGGGTAGGCGGTCGCACGGTGTAGACAATTTCAATTTGGTTTTCCGAATAGCCTTTGAAGACCGTCAGGTGAAATTCTGCGATAAACTGACCGCGTCCCTCGCCACGACGGATTATGATTGACTGGGCAATGGTAAGGAGACAAGATATCACCAGGGACATAAAGTGCGCACCTCCAACTTGAGATATGTCTGCGCTGGAGGGGTGAGAAATAAGGAGGAGGGACGGGGTCCAAATATGTAATCAATCTGGAATCCGCATGAATGCTGTAGGGACTGTTCTGCGGTGAGCGGGCGGGTGGAGATAAAGAAAGATCAAGAGGGACATACATTTTCCCAGCACACAGTATTGGTGTAAGCCTCTTCGATCATGAGGCGCACCTCCTCGTGCCCAAATACCATCCGCTCCAATGGCAATGACCGAAGCCCGTATCGACGTTGCAGTCCTTTGATCCACTTGGAACTTGTTAATCGCCAAGCGGGGAGCGAGAAAAAAATTGAATCACTACTTACTGAATACGTCAAGGGGGTCCACTCCTCTTTATCGACCTTTCCGTACTGGATTGCCTGGTGAGAGGATGAATGAGCTGAGAACCACACTTGGGACAAGAAACTCACGAGCCACAACAATGACCAGCGGAGGGCCCCCAGCGTTTGAAAACTCATATGTCCTTTCGGGTCGTTCCGGCTCTTGGAGCTGTGGACACGCTGTGTTAAATACTCATGAGCCCGCTCTACTGAATGTCAGTACAAGAGGAAGACAACACGATGGAAAATCTTACCGCTGAGGGAATCCTTTTGCGTATCAGCCCATTCGTTACCGATGAGGTGAGGATATGCGAGTTCAATAAACTTGTTGTACGATGACAAGGCTTCCAGGCGGTTTTGTATGGTGCGTAGAGAATGCACGATGGTTGTGGAGTCCTCCACATAATTTTCTTGTATGACGGCCTTGACCAGCGGGTTTGTCACGTTCGCTGCGAAGGTGGCATGGGACTCGTGTACAGCCTGCTTGGGCATTGTTGTGGTAGGAAGCAAGAGGCGTCGAAAATTTCCTCAATCGGGGACGTTCAGGCCCGCGTGAGTTGCACGTGAGCACCACGTTTGTCCTCCGTGAATGGTAATACTAAAGGCTGACAATTGAGCTGCGCAATGTTCGCTATACGGGCCAATTTCTGCCTCAACACCGATTTCCGCATAGATCTACAAGTTCACGAAAATGACAATGTTGCGGCGTTGGATGACTTGATTGGCTAATTTAAAGGCGAGCTCGGTTGGACATGGCCGGAAGGCAGGTCGAAGGGGTGGCGTCGATGCGTGAATGAGAGTGCCGTGGATTTACTTTGGCTTACAACAGGCGTGCACGGGAGGCCGAACTTGAAGGCGAGTCTGTGTTGTCGTTGTGGAAATATTAATGTCTAGTGAGTTGGCTGGAAGGGAATTGGCGGAAGGGAGTGCTGTGGATTAAAGCAAGGGGAACCAGGACCATGCAATGGCAGAACGATGCGCCAGGGAATGTCATGGAGTCTCCCGGAAAAACATGTGGCGATGCCCGGCGATGATTGATGTGATCGGTTGATTGCAAAGACCGGGCGGGATGAAGGAGCAAAGAACGGCTTGCTCGGGCTGCGGTGGCTGCGACGGAACGGGGGGGGGTGTGGGTGAAAGGGGCGGGAGGTGATGGCATGTTGATAATAATAAATAATAATAAAAAGGAGTAGTCCCCCATTTATTGGTGCTCTCTGGTTAATTCCAGAACACTTGGCCTGGGCCACCCCACTGCCGCTGCGCGGGAGACACTTGGCCTTCTCGCAAAAGTTGGGTCGCTGCGCGAAAAACACTTTGGGATCGCTTCGCGAGAAACAGTGCCCGAGGCATCGCTCCGTGAAAAATACCTTCTCGCCCGACCCTCGCTCCGCTCGGGCCGAGCTCAGCGTCTAACTGGAGGGGTTCGCGAGTTAAGACAGAGGTGTTGGGTTCAAGTCCCAATGTGTCCAGACCTCTTTTTGCTTCTACTACATTCAAATTTAGTGTTAATCGATCTGTAACCATTGCACCAATCGATGGGTCGTCCGGTAACTTGGGCTGAAAAAATCGCACGGTACACAATTTAATTTTTGGCCAGTGGCTTCAAAGGTGTCTGCTATGATCTCAAATCAGACCATCCTGGCTCGAGAAGATTAGAGCTTGTCCTGGAGGATGCCTGGTGCATACCATCATAAATAGTTGAACCGTGGGAACTTAGCATGCTAGTTCAACTTGCGCATCAAATTAATTCTCAAGGATTCTTTCGTCTCACCCGCCGCTTCTATCCGACTCGGAGTTTGTAGCTACCGTCGCTGTGAGCACTCTTCCCCCATTTAACCACATGTTTTACTTCTTTTCTCGCTTTTTGACACGATCATCGCCCCGTTACGAAAACTATGGGCGACGAATCGAGGGGACACCCCAAAATCCCTGATTCATTGAGCAAATAGCTTCCCTTCATCCCATCCCTCGTAAATTGCCAGATACACGCCCAACATGACGAATGAGCGACCTGTTTACCGTCCTCACGCGGGAAAACTGTTTCCTCTCAAACCTCCAGCCTGACCCTCCGCCGTATTTCTGACGGCATGGAAACTCGATTTGAGCCTGCATACAACGCAGTGCTTAAGTTGCTCTCGTAACATCGCACATGCTCAAGCACTTTGACTTCAAAAGTTCGCTGAATCGTTTATTCTCACGATGTGATCACGGCAAGTTGCAGTTTGATGATCGCCGATTGATGGCCAGGTCGTCCTTCCCCTTCCCTACATTAACCACGTTCCTCACTTTTCAAGGCCGTTGCTACCAACCTCCTCCCACAAAGACAAAGACAAAGTTATGGTCTTGACTCGTCGAGCATCCAAATCTATCGTTCGATGGCTGCCCAACGAGGTCATCTCGGAAATCATTCAGGCCGCACCACCACGCGATCGGGCTTCTCTGTGCAGAACGACAAAGCTGTTCGAAGGCCTCGGGGTTCCGATTTTGTATCGCGTCGTGGAACTTGAAACTGTAGCTTCTACAGAGGCGTTTTGCTTTACTATCACCTCCCACACGGCCAAGTTTGCAAATTTTGTTCGATCGCTCACAGTTGACACACACGCTCCTTCTCTATACAAGTGGGTCCTCATTCAGGGCGGATATCTTATAATTGAACGTCCTCCCTGATAGCCTCGCTGTGTCACTGTGGGAGTGCATGAAAACGTTGCTCAGCATTGAACAACTATGCCTCCGAGGATCTCTTGCATATGTGACCAGTGCACCGGAGTGGTTAGCTTTGACGTTCCCTCGTCTTCTCCACTGTAGATTATTCACCTTCGACCGACATTGGGCCTCTAACGAGGAACTCGGCACACTATCATCCTTCCTTGCTCGTCACCCGACCTTGAGGTCTGTTAACATTGCTGACTTCACTTTCAAACGTTGGCCGTCGACAGCCGCACAAATTCCGCTCCCTGATCTCCAGCGCATACGTGCTCCTGCGAAGATCTTCCCCAGGATTCTCGCCAATGATTTGAAAGAGGCCAGACTGGAGTGGGAGTTTGGCGGCAAGGCCGACATGTGGCCTCCCGAGCCGATATTCCTTGCTCTCAATGCAACGACCCGCCGAGATAACTCGTTGGTGTGCTCCATCTACTGTGGCCACTTTGAGTTTCTGCCAATTATGGATTCTGCGTCCATGCATATACCACACGCCAAAACACTGCGGGTGGTCACCGTGCCCGAGGATCCCGGCGACCCCGGCTCGGACGATCCACGTAGACCCGACGTAAGTCTCCCGTTCCCTTTCCTTGGTGGCTATACTCATTCCAGCCAGGATAAGATCCACCATGTGAAGAAATGGCTCCCACGCTTCATTGGTCTTGAATTCTTCGCGTTGGAACTATATTTGGACGAACTTGTGGACGGCCGTAGCACCTTTTGGGCAAACGAAGCAGAGGACCAGCTGACGGTGCACGGTTTTGGAGATTTATGTTCAACATTGCAAGCTTGTGGATTGGGTGCGTCAAGTAAAACCTGGCCTTCTCATCCAGATACTGATCTTTGCAGGTGAAAATGCTTGGAGGAGAGTTGGCGGAACGTGGGAGCGGTTCCCCGCGGCCGATTTTCTTGCACTCGCCGGTGTAACGCTCGTTGATTAGAGTGGGTAGCGCTCGACGCTCGCGGTTCCGCCCCAAAGTGTGAGCCCCCCTGCGCCTTCTCGTCGATGTATTTCTATTGACGGAATGAAGTAACACATTCATTTTTTCTGGCCAATTAATCGCTGGTGGTCAATTGCTCAACTACATAACTTTACTGCATGCGGTTGGGGAACTTGCTGTTATGCGAGATGTCCTGCCGGAAAAAGCCTGAAAAACACAGCAAGTCATCTTGCTGCCGAGCACAGATTCTTACATGCGATGGACTGGGATCTATGGAGAATTGACCGCCGAGAACTCTTCTCGTCAAAACGTAGAGGGAAGTGAGCCCCGCAAGGGACTGTAGATATGTTCTGTCGGGAACGGACTGAAAGAGGCAAAGAAGACGACCTCTGTCGGTATTTCGTTTTTGTCGAACCCCGTTCCCTGTGAAGTTGATAATTGAATCACGGAATAACCGTATACATCGATCAGTGTCCATTTCTCGGTTGTAGCGACAGTACATCCCTGGTAGGGGGTATTATTACAGGCTGGAATTCAGCCAAATTCGCGACAAAAAAATTGCAAAGGTCAGCCTGCTCCACTATTGCTTGCTTTTATGGCGAGTCAGCATAACAGACTCCGGTGTCGTGGAGATATGCTTACGAGCTCAGGGCTTGGTGAACTGGTCAAAGAACGCCATGACGATCGTGCTGGCGTCGATGGGGGTTGGGCCCTGGCCGGCCGCGATCTCGGAAAAGTCGAGGGTGGTAGAGGCCCAGCAATGTTCTGCAGGGGGGAAAGGCGAGGCGTCAGTAAAGGAGGCGGGTGTGGAATGAAGGCAAGAAAGGACTCCAAGACCCCATCCGAAGATAGCGAAGAATACAGATGTGGAGAGAGACATACTCATATCATCGACCTTCCAGTGCTGCAGCACCCCTTCGACGCCCGCGCAAGTCCATACAGAGTGCTGCACGTCGTCGTTAAAGAGGCTCTCGGTCGTGTTTCCGCCGCATTGATTACGCTGCGCCCACCAGCTCAGCCTTGAAGTGCCTCAGCATTCAAATATACGATCCATTTCATTCAGTCCCCCATGTGCGTACTCACCAATCCGGTATCGCTGGCTCGAACCCACCCTCGCCCTGACCACCAGCATACAGGACGTCAGGATCCGCCCCGCCGTGAATCTCGAGCATCGGGAGCGGGCTCCGTGCGGGTGCGCACCCGACATCGACGCCCGTGTTGTCGGTGTAGAACGAGCCAGACCCTGCTGCGAATGCGGCGAACTCGCCTCCGACGGCGCTGCAGGCGATGGTGTTGACGAAACCGCCGCCGATAGAGAGGCTTTAACCTCGTGTGAGTGGGAGTGAGAAAGGTGATTTGGTTTAGGTGCGCACCCTGTGGCGTAGATTCGGCTGTTGTCAATGCAGTAGTTTGCGCGAATCTCGGTGAGGAGGTCAGACACGAAGGTAAGGTCCTCGGGGACAGAGGCTTCGGAATAGTTGGCTCCCGCCCACGCGCCCTGTTTGCGGTTAGCGCACGCACTCCACACGGAACACTCGTAACACGCACTCCGACGCCGTTCGGGTAGACCATGATTTTCTGAGGGTTCTCGGTCAGCATCGAGCCTCACATACACGAGCAGGTACTCACTCCGGCACTGTACTTGCTCTCGCTCATCCCCGTGTCGGCCTCAAAGAAGAAGCCAATGCTGCTGGAGCCGTGAAAGCCCAGGACGAGTGGGTAAGGTAGGGACGCGTTATAGTCGCTCGGAAGATGAATGGAGTAGGACCGGTCGACGCCGCCGCTGGTAAGGCCGTGGTACTGCGTGATGCCGTTGAACCAGTGCGTCTGGCCACAACCAGCAGTTCCTGTCACGGCCGCGGCGCGTTGGTGGGTGTCCACGACGGCAGCGGCGGCACTTGCAGCCAGGCAGGCAAGGAAAGTGAGGACGGCGTGCATTGTGGGGAGGCTGTTACTGGCATGCTAAAGAGCGCTGTATTTGTACCCGATGGCGGGACCATGCGCAGAGAAGGCCGAGCATGCGGAGGTATCCACGGCTGTGATAATTATGTTGCCAGGATTACGGATGTTGAGACGGAGAGGATAGTTGCTTGTCAAGGTATGTTCGGCAGAGCACGCAGAGTCCACGCGAGCTCATGAGAGTAACTTTTCTGGATCTCGGTGCAGGGTGGATCAGGGTGGATCCAAAGGCTTTATGTCCGACGATCGCCGAAACCCAATTAGGTCGACTGACCGCCCGTTGGCCGAAAGTGGAAGGAGGCCGTTGTTGAGCAGCATTCCTTCCAAGCGTCGCATGTACAATGATTAACGGGTTCCCTTAATCCTGAGTTCAGCCGTTCGACCTTCAACAGTCACTCAGCGAAATATATCCACGGAAAGATTGACCTCGACAGCCAAATAAAGCCTGAAAATGAGAGAGGGGCCTCGACGTGGTGAGGTTTGATCTGGGTGAACGGTAAGGTAGACGCCATCCATCTTCGACGAACGTCACGTGAAATTTCCTATTTCGGTGAAACCCCGTCTGTAGCAATATGCAGCGTGAATTGAGTCAAAGCCCTCAAGCGAACTAAAGATATGTTCAAGTTTTGTTTTAACGAGATTTTTCTGGGTGTATACTGCGCCGAAGGAATATCTAGATACCAGATTGATTCAGCTATGGATTACCATCAATAAATGATGGTGGGAAGATGCTTCGTGAAAAGTGGGGACTATGGAGTGCAGAAAGATCGAGGTTCAACAGATTTTTTTTCAGAGCTTCAATGGATGTATATCTAAAACTTGCTCGAAGTGATTTCCTCTACCCCTCTTTGTTCGTCCAATATAAATGACTTTTCTGTTGTCCGCCGAATAAGGAAATTTCACGTGACGTTCGTCGAAGATGGATGGCGTCTACCTTACCTCGAGTCTGCCGTCCGCACTAACAAAGAGCCCGTTAAACTTGGGAACGTTTCGGGCTTGGTCTCGGATCATACCGGCAATCAAGCCTTTCAGCCGAGATCGGCTAAGCCACTTTGACAGAATTTACCACACGCCATTCGTGCCATTTCCACTACAAGTGCGTGAACTAACTGGTCCACCTCCGTGTACGCTCGGAGCTTCTGACAATCTGTAGCTCGACCGCATGCAAACGGGCAAAGACACTGAACTTCTCCAGAACCATCTTTCCAAAAGCGATGCCCTTTTATTGGAGACGGAGCCACTGCTCCAGAGCTTGGACACAAAGCTGAAGGACCTGGAATGCGAAACGCAGACCCTGGAGCGCAGGATCTCGACGATAGAACGTCTCATCCGCATTCGGGAAATGTACTCCAAAGTCGCCCTCAAGCTGCGAGGAATTGAAAAGAAAGGAGAGTTGGCCACTAAACGACTCGGCGCTGTTGTAAGAGAAAAGAAGTCTTTGCTGAGGCAACAAGAGCAACTTCACCGCCGGGACGCGGCACTTCGACCACCTCTCACTTTGGAGCTTTTCCGAGCGGCGCCCATTCGCCGCGTCTCTGTAGATGTCTTGGCCGAAATATTCATGGCGGCCAAATCAGAGGGTATCGAGCGTTTAGGGGAAATTCTCCCGGTCATCTCGCAGGTGTGCGGTGAATGGCGAGCTGTCGCGCTCGATCATCCGGTTCTATGGGCGTCTTTTGCGCTGTCTCTGCGGGAGACAAATCGCACAGTCGTCGATTGGCTAAAGCTATATTTGGAAAGGTCGAAAACAGTCCCATTGACAATTGAAGTGGATGCCAGGACAAGTCCCATAGATTACTACTCCGTAGCCCGAGCTATCGACCTCCTCGCGACTCATTCTGAACGCCTCCGTGGCCTTCGACTCAAAGGAAGCAAATGGGATTCCATCGGTGGCCCCAAAGATCGCGATGGTCGGAATCCCATATGCCTCTGAGCATGATGAGTGCGTGTAACGCCTCCGATATTGCCTGTGTATGCTCATGTTCTCCAAGAGTCCCACAGAATCTCCGTCTTGGAAATTCATTCATTATATCTGCAGCGTGACGCCACATACTTCGACCTCCCCAGATTCGAGAATTTGACCTCGTTAACTTTCAAGCTGATGCCTGAAGGGTGGAAGGGCAGCTGGGTAAACAAGCATGCTGTGTTTCCCAAACTATCCTGTTGGAAACTTACCCTGGTCGATGCCACGCCCCCTCCGAACAAGTTCTTCGACTACTACACAACGCCAGCACTCGAAGCTCTTGAGATTACCTACCTCGCCAAACCCGATGGGCTAGCAGCATGCATCCAGCGCTCGGAGTGTCAACTCAAATGTCTTGTCTTGCGGAAATGTTCAGTGCGAGTCGCGGATTTGTTGTCGATATTCAAACTCTCGCCTACCCTGGAGACCTTAGAGTTGGTGAAGGGAAACACGAGCGCCGTTACCGACGAGACACTCGAAGCACTGAACATGGATGCTGGTCGGACCAGCATGCTCCCACGGCTGACAAATCTGCGCATCTCCGGAAAGTATGCTTTCCGCGACGAAACCTTGATTGATATGCTAGAATCGCGAATCGCGACAGGCTTTACTGTGAAGCTGTCGTTGAGGGACCGGATTGTACAGGACGCAGAGGTGCAGCGACTGAGAAATTTCACCAGCATCCACGTCTTCTTGGCTTGTCTGGATGGCACCGGGAAACTTGTGACAGTACAACATGTGTAATCTGTAATTTCCAAAGTGTTTGACTTATCATCCGGAACGTTGTATTTCAAAACGAACCCACAGCGAAACGGGAGGTATATAGAGTTCGTTTTCATTCCTTGGTGTCTTTCTGGACCACTGTTTGCAGATTATATCTCTGCTTCAAGTTAAGTTCCATTCAATTTCAACTTTTCAACTCGTCCGAACGGCAACAGTCCCATACCTTTGTAAAGTAGATTTCGAACGCGGTCACTACCTCAGGTTGTTCGTTGCCGGTCGAGTCGAGGGCAAACTCAGGGGACAACGGCCCTCGGGATTTGGTGAATGGAGTTGAAGACAAGTCTTGCAATTGAAATCGCTGATCGCCGAAACCCAATTTGGTCCGCCAACCGCCTGTCGCCCAAAATGGCAGGAGGTGCGTTGTCAGCGCACCCACGACATTCTTTTCTAGCTACCTATCCCTCCATCGCCCCCGCAGAAAACTTTCATTGGCGCTCTCTCCATGCGCCACTGACACTTACGATGGGTCCTACTCCTAGTACGGCAATTTCAGCAGTCACGACGAAGCTGATAATCAAGTTATTGCTGGCGGCGATGTTGTCCAATGTCGAGTGTTTCGCTAGAGCGCTCAAGTACGTGGACCACGGTGGTAAGATGAAACACATCCACGATCGCCCTGTCACCGTAGCGGGGCCAATTTCGGGTTCGGTCATGGGCGAATCGGCGGATGTACTAGCAGTTCATCCGCAAGTCATGCGTGGATCAGAGTAGCAGCGGGGCTATTAGAGCCACGTCTTTTCGTCAACTCTTGGGAAGCCGCTCAATTAAAGCGCTGAAAGAGAGGAACGCCGTGCGACCGATGTGCCCCAACGACACTGACTTGCAGTAGGAAGCTTCACCAGCACGACACGTGGCGATCAGCAAACAGCGGTGCAGACGCCGGAGGGTCACCTGTGTTGTCCCGCAAGTTGTCGGCGAAAACTTCGGCAACACTACGGAACGACAGCAACCGGTTTAAGCTCGGTATTTTGTACTATAAAACTTTACACCAAGTAGCCAAAAACTTCGAGCATTCCTCTCCCTCACTCGTCGACCCCCCTCTGGCATCTAGCTATGATTGGCTCTTTTGTTGCTCTCGCGACCTTCGTCTCGGTGGCTCGTGCCCAACCCGCTGTAGACCTCCTCATTGACCACGGCTTCCCGTCGACTGGAACACTTAATTTGAACACGGTCTTGGCGGCCGTGACCGCGAAAAAGGGAACTTTCCACTTTGGTTCAACCTACGATACATTCGATGCCGACCAATCGTGGTTCGACGGTGTTTTCAGCACATTTTACCGCCACGTCGTCGCGGAAAATGGGTGCGGTTCTATTCTGATCTGGATATGTGCGATGGGACCCCTAATGCCGGCCTTCCCAGGTGCAAGTGGGACGCAACGGAGCCCAGCCAAGGAGTTAGCTCTCTCACAGAGTGTGTCGGCGCACAGAGTTTTGCGAATCAGTTCGGCAACACGTTCCGTGGCCACAACACAT
This sequence comes from Mycena alexandri, assembly GCA_029233265.1. Classification (NCBI taxonomy): domain Eukaryota; kingdom Fungi; phylum Basidiomycota; class Agaricomycetes; order Agaricales; family Mycenaceae; genus Mycena; species Mycena alexandri. Next base: position 165,355 of record JARJCM010000042.1, read on the forward strand.
TCTGGCATTCACAAACGCCGGTTCGTACACTGCTCCGAGTCCTGCCGGTGTAACTTGATAGTTGACGATACCATTCAGTCGTGGCTTCCGGGGAGCTTCAGCGCGTCTCAAGTAGTTGGAACGATTATTCCGCAACACGTCCAGGCAGAAATTCAGGGCATGGGTGCTTCGGTTACCTCCTGGGACGTCGTGAACGAGGTTGTTGGGGATGGTGTGTCGGCTGGGATGACCTCGCTCCAATGCGTCCAGAACAAAGGCGATTGGCCCACGGTCACTTCGGACGGTTCGGGCGTGCCGCTGGTTACGGATCTGTCCTTTATTTTCGCTGCGTTCAAAACCGCGTTCCAGTTCGCGGGCGCTAACACTCGTCTCGCGGTCAACGATTATAAGTGATGATCTTTCTCTTTTGCCTGGCCATTGGCGAATACTCATTTGCGCCTCAGCACCGGCGGCGCGGAGGCTAAGACTGCCTGTGTCATCAATCTCATCAAGAGTATTCAGGCGAACACGACCATCCCATTCAACAGGCGAGTCTCTTCCCTTGCAATCATATACATTATTTTTATGTAAACTAACGCAATGCAACAGACTCGCGGTTGGATTCCAGTCCCACCTCACCGCTTCGACTGGTGGCTTCGACTCCAAGTCCGCCCTTGCGTCCACGTTTTCTACCCTGTCGGCTCTCGGTGTCAGCGCGATGATCACTGAAATGGACATCGAAGTCAACGCTAACACAACCCCGAACCTGCGCTATCAGGCTGCTATCTGGGGAGACTATCTTGATGTTGGTTGATTCCTGCCACGCGTTTTTGGTTCAATAATATCCCATTCGCTTCTAGGCTTGCCTCTTCGCGTCCAACTGCTTCGAGTTCATCAACTGGGATCCCCGGTGAGTAGTGTCGTTAGATATGCCGAGTCCAGCCAATTTATTGTCCGGTTCTACTTAGGGACGACCTCTCCTGGCGTGGAAGTGCGGCCGCCGCGACGCTCTTTGACACTAATGGAAACCCCAAGCCGGCGGCATACGAGGTGGCTGCGCGGCTCCAAAACTTTGCCAATGGCGGCGCCGAGCCGTGTGCCACGGCGTCTGGGACGAGCGTCTGCAAGATTACCGTAACCGGGACATCTACCGTCGGCTCCACCACGACGACCTCTTCCACGACTACGTCTTCGACCCCGACTGGTCCCACCGGCTGGTATGTCCGATTTGGTTCGTTTTTTTTCTAAATCGGCTGAAAGTTGCATAAATCAGTGTATCGGCCGAGTTTGGCCAATGTGGCGGGACGGGTTGGACTGGGTGCACTTTGTGCGCCGCTGGGACGACATGTCAGGTGCTGAACCCTTGTGAGTAAATTCATACTATAGAACAGCTCGCGAGCCCATACTCATTCATATTCGTATCAGTCTTCTTCCAGTGTTTGACTTGAGTCCTTGGGGATCTCTATGGTGTTATTCCCAACTGTATACTACGTTCAAAAAAACTGTTGAAGTGCTCGACTCTTGCTCTTTTCCGTCACATGACAAGCACCGTCGTATCTTCTTTCACAGCGGCCTCTCAACAACTGTTTCGTTCACATTCCTCCCTGGAGGCCGAGGGCGGGCTGTTTCTGGATTGCGAGTCGGCCCATTATTGGTTTGGTGACAATACTAGAATGAGCTGCCCAAGACCATCCGTGATTCAACGCAAACCTCAACGTAGTCGCTCTCAAGATTTTCCCACCGCTAGACATACATAAAGCACTTGCTCCGGACTTGGAAGAAGACAACTGCCAGCGAGAAAGGTCCATCAGTGAATATATTGCTACAATGCCACTAAGTCACTGCGTTAAGCCGCCCAGTCGGCATGGGTTGCCGACGTCTGACGGCGTGTGACGACCTGTGCCGATCCTGGGAAACACAGTCTGCCGACGCCAGATCGGCAAACGTTCACACGTCGGCAGAAGTCCCAACCTGTGCCGACGGGGCCGCTTAACGCAGTGAGTGCATGGATTCTAGTAATGTAAAACTCGAGCTTGATTTGATTTGATTTGATTTGATCTATTCAGTTGGTTACTACATGTGGCCAGGTGGCTAAGGTAGCAGTACGTACGGGTGTAAGTAAAGTAGCAGAGTTGGGGTTATAAGTGCGTGGTTTTTATGAATTAAGTAAAGTAGCAGAGTTGGGGTTATAAGTGTGTGGTTTATACGAATGAGTGAGAGAGAGAGAGCGCTTAACATGAGTGCAGGCTAGTCACTTATTGCGTACTTGGATCTTTTGCGTAGAACATGCCCGTATTTTAACAGCACCTTGAAAGAAGATCAAGAAGTGGGCAATAAATGAGCCAAAGAGGACTTACTGCATACACTACCATGAGGAAGAAGGCCAGCCCAGCGAGCAATGCCGACCCGGGACCAAGGCCCAGATTATGGAAGAACGCGCGGCCAAAGAGGCTGAAAACAGAATTGTTGAGACGCAAGCTGCAAGGTGACATGGAGGTCACTTACGGAAAGACAGATGCTATCGCCGAACGGAATAACGCATTGGCGGCCAAGATCGGCGCTCCGTGGTTGGGATAAGCGGTTGTAAGATAGTTGATGACACTCTGGAAGACCAGATAGATCCCGGGCAGGTAGAGGGCAGCGCCGATGACGGGAACGATCCTACGAGTACATTCAGTCTTTGCGTGCTCCATGAGAAGCTGAGACAGCTCACCAGGGGATGCTGGCCTTTGAGGCAAAGCCGAATATCAAGACGCTCGTCGGGATGGAAATGCTCGCCATGAGGCCTAGCTCCAATTTGACCTCAGGAGCAAGTTCCTTATTGTCGGCAGCGGCGCGCGCAGTCCTTGGATCGAGATGGAATATTATGTACAAACAGTAGAACGCGTACTGTGGGTGAGGCGTCAGCGGGTAATAAGCGGGGGATGCGGCGCAGCATACGGTGATGGTACCAGACACCAGGAAACCGAGGAAAGGCAGCCCCTCGACTCCTTCATTGAAGTGATAGATATCTGTGAATACCAACGGAAAGGCTTCGAACCACAGGTAAAACATTGCATCTGCAAAGGCTAGCATGAAGGCATCGAAGTTGGGGAGCTGGACGACACTTACAAACGAAACCGATATAGATATCGCAGAATAACACTACCGGTTCGATGGAGAGAATCAACGGCTGCACAAGGGCGTCGTAAATTTGTCCATTGACCGTGCGCGCCTTTCCTGCGCGCTCAGTCGCAGTCTTCAGCTCTAGATTCCCTGTGAGCGTTCGTAGGCGCCTGGCGCGTCGGAGCAGGATCGTCGGCCCATAGGTTTCCGGCAGGAGGAAGCACAGGAATACGAGTGAGAACCCGCCAATCCAAAGGAGCTCCAGCATGGGCCATCTCCACGACTCTGCCTGCGCCGCGAACCCTCCGATGACGGGGCCAGTGATTGGCCCTGCGACGGCACCCAGAGCCCACACGCCGATAGCATAGGGGTTTGCGGGGAAGATGTCGCCCATTGACGCACCCTGGTAACGGAGTCGTTAGTATGAAGGAGAGCCCCGAAAGTAGGCGACGTACCCCAGTGGCGAGGGCGGGACTGCCGAAAAGCCCTGTCAAGAAGCGCAGCGCAAGGACTGTATTCATGTTTTTGGCGGTGATGATCGGGACTTGCAGTACAACAAAGAGGAACAGCGTCGTCATGTATACTGGATTGCGACCAAGTAAAGGAAGCTCCTGAAACGGCGTGAAAAACATGGGCCCGATTCCGTAGGCTGCGGAGGGAAAAAAAAATCAGCCGGGGAGTCTGGGTAAAACGATAGATTGCTCACCGAGGACATACAACGTGAGTCCAAGGGTCGCCCTCACGAGCGAAACATCAAACTCCACTATTAGGCCAGGAATGCAAGATGTGTAGATGGCACTGCCAATGTAGACACTGAAGGTCAAAAGGGCGATTGAAAAGCCAACAAAACAGCGTTTTCTGAAAGACCAGTTTCTGTCGGGATCGATTAAGAAGCTGGTCAGGCAAAAGAATAGAGAACTGGCTGTGGATTGTCAGGGTCATTCTCTTCCCAGTCGACGAGGAAGGGATCATGGACATCTTTACCGTCCTCCAGCTTTCCGGTGGCCGGAGCAAGCGTTACAGGGGATGATTCACGTTTGAGTTCGGAAGGGGTGGTGGCGCCCGAAAGTTGCTCTCCATTGTCTTTCGCGTCCGACGAAGCCAGGAATCGCCTTGGCACCACATATCCCGAAAGTTGGTCAGGGTACGGCAAGATGCGACCAGAAGACAAATAATTGACGATCTGGCCAACGGTCGAGTCCCGAATTAAATCGAAGCCCATTGCAGCGCGCCGAAGGTGAAAGAGGGAAACAATCGCTTATGTCCTCTCATTTCCTTCGCATTTCTATCACTCGGTCGAATACCTGGTTCTCAACGGGACCGCGCCGGTAATCTACCTACCTACCTACCTAGCATGACAGAAACAAAAGTGGTTTGGTCAGCTCAGAATTCGCCTCGGCTCCGATATCGGCCGCGGCGGTGAATGAGTGAGTTCTGCTGCACCAGAAATTAGCTGGAAACGGCTGAGGGGATCATAATACCCAGTCTCCACGTTTTAACCGCACACACATCCTAAATGGCGAGGGGAGGCGAGAAGTTTGCCAGCTTTTGCCAGTAGCTGAAAACGGCTAAGCAGATCATAATACACAGTCTTTTGACTCTTCACTGGCAGGTTTTAAATCGCCCGCACATCGGCGCAATCAAGATTAGACTTCGGTGACCATGTAGTGGCCGCTCCATGGGAATGAAACGTTCATCCCTCGGGTAGGTAACCGCTGCTAGGGGAAATTAGCGACATAAATTTGGACGGTGAAATCCCTCACTGCGTTTAAGACAAATCTAGCCTCAGTAAGCGGAGGTCATCCGAGTCCGAGTCAACTGAACCTCGGCAGACCTCTGCTAACGCAGCAACGGTTAGTAACGCTGTGTCAATTGCACGTCGGCAGACTCTATCGAGCTCTGCGTTCGTCACCTCGGCAGGACCTTTAGAAGACGGGTCGATTCTGATTCTGCCGAGGTCCGTCAAGGAGGGGTCGGCACACCTAGATTTGGCTTGAACGCCGCGCAGGGCCTTGGATCTGTTTCGCCAAGGTCATGAGAATGTGGAGGATTAGCCATAGGTTACGACTCGGCAGTGTGCCAGATGTTGAATCCAGCTCAACAAGATCACGATGGGTGTTGAAAGGAAGTCTATAAGGGGTGATTTGGTCCGGGCATCAAAAGAACAGAGACATCGTGATTCCCGAGACGGCCCGGCGAGTTCACCTCAACCAAACCTCAACTCAACCTCAACTTCAAGTTCTCCAGACTCAACATATCCCTCGTTCTACGCTTCAGCAATGATTACTTGAGGGGGAAGTTCTAGAACTTGCCTTGCACGGTGGTTGTGCGCGGACGACTTTCTTCATCCTGCGAGTGCGTCCACTACGGAGACCATGTTTAATCACTGCTCATTTCACGGTTGGCTTCATATAAATCTATTCCCGCATCCTCTAACCTAGTGGCTTTTATACTTGAAATCTCCGCCCTAAAATCACGTTGGGTTCTCCCCGGATGGCTCCATTTAAAGGCGAAACACATATATAACGCCGCTCGACTCCACTCCGATCGAGCTTGCTCTCAAAGCATCGAAACCCGAAGATGCAGTTACTTAGTTCAAGCTTCAACTCACCGCCCTTGTCGCTGTGGCTCTTACATGTACCTTTGGCCGTGTCTCCGCATATATATACCGGTAGAGGCAACACATCCCTTGTGTTCCTTCCGAGAATCACTTCCAATTGAACACCGTCCTTGGGACCAGTCCAGTGCCCGCTGACCGACTATCGGGCTGCGATCCCGTCGACCTGGTCCCTAACGGCGACTCGGAGCACTGCTGCGATCCCGTTTACGTCTCCTGCATGTTTCGATTTCTCCCCTCCTTCAGTAACTCTTTTTGCGCAAAGACGACTCGGAAGGGAAAAAGATGCAAGTCATGTTTACCGACCTGTGTCTTTACTGCCAGGGCACCAACCTGAGCTTTGGCGACCGGGTGTATTAATTGCTGAGCTGGCTCCGCTCGAACTCGGGAGCATTTATCCAGTCTGGAACCTGGAACCTTTGAGGCTCTTCATCGACCAGTTGAAGAAGAGGAGCGATTCGCACGAGTCCATTCGGTCTTTCAAAGTTCGCACCGGCGATCGCGAGCCGCCTCATCGGTACCTCAACTGTTTTTTTTTCTCGGATGCACTCACTGGCACACCACATCCTTTTTGGGGGAAGAAATCTGTTCACGTTGCTTCGATCGGCGTACTTGGATTCGGCCTCGATTATTCGAAGGAGGGATATAGGACAGGCGCGAGTCTGAAGCTTGTCCCAATGAAACTGGTTGACGCGTTTCTTGAACAGCGTCGGGTACAGCATTAGTCATTTCTTGGTTCCCCTTCAGCTTCAGTTTCAATGTGACTGCCAGTGAGCTTGCTAGAGCTGAATAGCCAGGGCTCATTAACTCACTTGCTCCCTCCACTAGAATTGATCGTATGCAGTGAGCGGTGCGACTGTCGACGCTCGAGCATCCGGAGTTGGATATGCACAAGGTAAGAAGGAAGAGAACGGTGTGTTGATTCACGGAAGGACTACTAGTACGCACAAAGGAGGTGGGTAAGTACGTGTCGAGTACTATGAGAGCAGCGTGAATCAAGGCTCTGTTGCTGCAAAGGGGAGGGAGACGGGGTAGTCGGTAGATATGCGTCCGGAGTCGTGTTGTTTCGAGACGCGGGTACAAGCATCGGAGTGCGGCCGCCGCCGCCGTTGTCGGGCAATTTACACCGAGGTCGTTGAAAAGCAGCGAGAATGACGCGCAGGTCACAAATTGTCACATCACACTCTTATACCATGTCCACGCCGGCACTGGCGTCTGGCGAGCTCGTCGACCTCGTCTCGTCCTCGGGCCAGGCCACCATCTATCCCAGCGACGATGCCATCCTCGCCGTCCTCCACTCCCGCTTCCGCGCCGACCTCCCCTTCACCCGCATTGGCTCCACCCACTTGCTCGTCGTCAACCCGTACAAGACTCTGGCCAGTGTCAACGACAGCAGTGCCCGCGAGTACGAGGACAGATGCTACAAGGACACCTCCCTGCCAGCTATCGACTCACCGAAACCACTCCAGCCCCACATCTACGACTTTGCCTGCAAAATTTATCTGCTTATGCGCAGACGGGCCGAGAACCAGTTTGTCGTCGCCCGGGGCATCACTGCGTCGGGCAAGTCGGCGTCGATGCGTCTCCTCGCTGCTCAGCTGCTGCGGCTGTCCACCCACTCGCGCAAAGAGGCCCGCCTCGCCGACCAGCTGCGCGCCATGACGACACTAGTCGACTCGTTTGCCAATGCAAAGACCCAGGCCAACCCCGATGCCTCGCGTCACTCCAAACTGTTAGAGCTGCATTTCAGCGACCGCGGTAGGTTTGCGGGGGCCAAGTGTCTTTTATTCAATCTCGACAAGTCGCGTCTCGTCAAGCTCGGCCACGAGGAGCGCACGTACCACGCCTTCTACCAGCTGCTGGCCGGTGCCACCACAAGCGAACGGGACAGCCTGCAACTCGAGGACCCCTCCGAATACACCCTCCTCGCCTCCTCCGGCACCTACCGCCTCCCGTCCGGCCCCTTCTCCGACGACACCGCCGCCATGTCCGACCTCCGCGCCGCCCTCCGCACGCTCTCCTTCAAACACACCCCCGCCCTCCTCTCCCTCCTCGCTGCCATCCTCGTCTCCACCAACATCCAATTCGTCCCCGCCGACAACAACTCCGAGGCCGCCGCCGTGTCCCCCGCGTCCCTCCAGGCGCTCCAGAGCACCGCCAGGCTGCTCGGCATCAGCGCCGACGAGCTCGAGGTCGCGCTCACCAACCGCACCGCGTACGTCCGCAAGGAGCTGTATACCGTCCTCCTCGACGAGGCGGGCGCGGCCGCTCAACGCGCCGCGCTCTCCCGCGACCTCTACGCCATGCTCGTGTCGTTCCTCCTCGAGAGTGCTAATCGGCGCCTCGAGCCCCCGAGCGGTACGACTGTCGTCGCGATGCTCGACACGCCCGGCTTCGCCGTGCCCCCCGGCGCACTCGGGCCCGCGGGGTTCGACGTGTTCGCGAGCAACTTTTGCGACGAGGTGGTGCAGGCGTGGATCTCGCAGACCCTCTTCGCCGACACCGCCGCCGACGTGGTCACCAACGAGCCGTGTGTCGAGATGCTGCGCGGCGTCTCTCTCAGCGAGCCCGCGCTCGTCCCCGCGAAAAAGTCGACCGAGGGCGGGACTGGGGTGCTAAGCCTCCTCGCGCGCGCCAGCACCGCACTAAAGTCCGGGCGCAGCACGACCGCGCAAGACCGCGACGACGCCTTCCTTGCGTCGCTCCTCTCCTCCCCGTCCCTGTCCGCGCACGCCTCCTTCGTCGCCACGCCCCTCCCGCCCTCCGCCGGCGGCGTCGGCACCGGCAACCTCTCCTCGCGCGCGCGCGCCTTTGGGATCAACCACTACGCCGGCGCCTGCGCGTACGACGTGCGCGGGTTCGTCGCCGGCGACGCGGACCTGCTCGACGCGGCGCTCGTCACGCTCCTGCGCGGCTCCTCCGTCCCGCTCATCGCCAAGCTGTTCAAGGGCCCCAGCCTCGCCGCGGAGGGGCACGCGCGGGACCCGAACACGGTGGTGATGGCGCAGGTGTCGGGGCGGCCGCTGCGCGTGCCGGCGCTGGGCGGCGGGGAGGAGATGGCGCGGCTGGCGAGGGAGAAGACGTGGAGCGCGATGGCGCAGGTGGACAGCACGCTCACGGCGATCCTGCACGCCGTGCGCCCGCCCGCGGCCTCGAGCACCCCAGCGGCGCGGCTGTGGACGCTCGCGTGCGTGCGGCCCAACGACTCGGGGTCGGCGAACTCGTTCGACAAGCGGCGCGTGCGGACGCAGCTGCGCGCGATGCTGATCCCGGCGCTGGTGCAGCGCGTGAGCGGGGGCGACTGGGTCGTGGAGATGGGCGCGGAGGAGTTTTGTGCGCGCTATGTGCCGACGATGCGCGGGAGCGTCGAGGAGCGGGTGGAGCAGTGCGCGCGGGCGGGCGGGTGGCGCGAGGGGGACGAGTACCGGTTCCAGGGCGGGCGGGTGATGCTGGAGTACGAGGCGTGGAAGGGGGTGGAGGATGTGTTGAGGGCGGCGGAGAAGGAGCGGCGGCTGGCGGGGGGCGGGGGCGCGGAGGAGTGGGCGGACGAGGACGGGGAGGGGGAGGCGTATGAGGACGAGCCGCGGGGGCATGGGTACGAGGAGAGCGCGGACCAGCACGTGAATGCGAACCCGTACGGCTCGGGCGGGCTGGCGACGCCGACGAACCCGTTCGCGGGGGGCGTGCCCGCCGTGCCGGGGAGCAACGGCGGGGGCGCGTACCCGGCGTCGGTGGACTACAAGGGGAGTCCTGCCGGGACGATGGAGGGCGGGTACCCCGACTCGCCGCTCCCGGGCGGCTCCGCCGCGGACCTCAACCACCCCAACCCCAGCACCGCGAGCGGGTTCGTGCAGCGCGACGCGCTGCTGGCGAACAACGCCGTCGAGGAGGTGCCGTCGTCGCGCTCGCGGCGGCTCTGGCTGTTCCTCGTGTGGGCCGTGACGTGGCCCGTGCCCACCGTGCTCCTCAAGTGGCTCGGGGCGCATGAAGCGCCCCGACGTGCGGCTGGCGTGGCGCGAGAAGCTCGCGATCTTCCTGCTCATCTTCCTCCTCAACGCCACCGTGGCGTTCTACATTATCGTCTTTGGGAAGCTGCTGTGCCCGAAATTCGACAAGGCGTGGGGGGTGAGCGAGGTGGGGGCGCATACGGCGACGAACAACTATTGGGTTGCGGTGCAGGGGGGTGTGTATGATGTTACGGACTTTGTGCAGGGGGACCATAGTGATGTGTCGAGCGAGACGAGTAACAGCCAGGATGTGCTCGAGACGTTGGCGGGGCAGGATTTGACTTATTATTTCCCGGTGCCGCTTATTTTGGGTGCGTCTTTTCACTTTTCTTCGCGGATGAATACGAATACTGATTACCTTTCTAGGCTGCCCCACGCTCGTCAGCGACGGCTCGCAGATGCTCACGTTCAAGAACTTTAGCGACGTCGAGCCCACGGCGGTGCACGTTAGCGGCCAGCTCGCGACAGAGTCCAACTCGGCGCTGCATCAGAGCAACTGGTACACCAACACCTTCCAGGCCAAGATGAAGAACTACTACAAGGGGCCGTTGGTGTACACGAGCGGGACGTTGAAGGCGTATGCCGCGGATACGGATATTGCCAAGTACGTTTCTGCTCCGTGAAAACAAAATATATACTGACGAATGTGCGGCGCACGAAGGATCTGGGGCCAATACGGGCAGCGGATCTACGATCTCACGGACTACGTCAACACCATGGCGGTGAACCTCAACAACGACAAGTACAACTTCCTCAACGAGGATCTCGTGGCGGTGTTCAAGCAGCAGTCGGGGCAGGACATTACGAAGCCCTTGAACGTCGTGTTGGACAAGATGGACGCGGCGACGAAGGGGCTGAATATGGAGTGCTTGAATAACGTGTTTTATATTGGGGACCATGATTTCCGCAAGTCGGTGCGGTGCTCGGTGCAGAATTACCTGCTCATTATCGCGTCGGCGGTGATGATGGGGTCGATGGGGCTCAAGTGTACGTCGTGATATTTCGTCGTTTTTGCAACAAACATATCACTAACCGCCGACATAGTCCTCGCGGCGCTGCAGCTGGGCAGCAAGACCAACCCGGAGATGCAGGACAAGTTCGTGCTGTGCCAGGTGCCGTGCTACACCGAGGGCGAGGACTCGCTCCGGCGGACGATCGACTCGCTCGCGGCGCTCAACTACGACGACAAGCGCAAGCTCATTTTCATCATCTGCGACGGGAACATTATCGGGAGCGGGAACGACCGCACGACGCCGCGGATTGCGTTGGATATCTTGGGGATCGACCCGCAGTTGGATCCGGAGCCGTTGTTGTTCAAGTCGGTGGGGGAGGGGTCCAAGGCGCTCAATTATGGAAAGGTGTATTCGGGGTTGTATGAGTTTGAGGGGCATGTGGTGCCGTGAGTCTTTTCTTTACTTTCTAGGGGAAGACAAGGCGCTGATGAGTGATTTTAAGGTACATGGTCGTCGTCAAGGTCGGCAAGCCCACCGAGCGGTCCAAGCCGGGCAATCGCGGCAAGCGGGACAGTCAGATTTTGCTGATGCATTATTTGAATCGCGTGCACTTTGACGCGCCCATGTCCCCGCTGGAGCTCGAGATTTACCACCAGATGCGGAATGTCATTGGGATTGACCCGGCGTTTTACGAGTACATCTTTACCATCGACGCTGATACGGTGCGTTTTCTGTTCGACCTTTTTACTTGCTTCGACACCAGGCTGATGGATGCATTGGACAGAACGTCACGCCCGACTCGTTGAATCGACTGGTCGCGTCGGCGGCGGACGACTCGAGCATCATCGGTATCTGCGGAGAGACCAAGCTCCAGAACGAGGATGAGTCGTGGTGGACGATGATCCAGGTGTACGAGTACTACCTCTCGCACCATCTCTCCAAGGCCTTTGAGAGTCTCTTCGGCTCCGTCACCTGTCTCCCCGGTTGTTTCTCCCTCTACCGCATCCGCACGGCCGACAAGGGCCGCCCGATCATCATCTCGAACCGCATCATCGACGAGTACGCCGAGCCCAACGTCGACACGCTGCACAAGAAGAACCTGTTCTCGCTCGGGGAGGATCGCTTCCTGACCACGCTCATGATGAAGCACTTTCCCACGTTCAAGACCAAGTTTTGCCCCGACGCGATCGCGCATACGATGGCGCCCGAGTCGTGGAAGGTTTTGTTCTCGCAGCGGCGGCGGTGGATCAACTCGACGGTGCACAATCTGTGTGAGCTGGTGCTCCTGCCCGAGCTGTTTGGGTTCTGCTGTTTCTCGATGCGGTTCTTTGTCTTTATCGATCTTTTGGGTACTTTGGTGTGTTTTTTTTCGTTTTTTTCCACAGTCGTTTACCGCTGGATGCTTACTTGTGGGTGTTTGTAGATTCTGCCCGCGACCGTTTTCTATGTGCGTCCTCTGCTCGACTCTGGAAGTGCTCGGTACTGAAGTTTTTATGCAGCTTGTGTACCTGATCATCACTGTGGCTACCACGGCTGCCCCATTCCCCACGATCGCCATCGTCATGATTGGGGTAACGTATGGTCTACAGGTACGTTACCGTGCGCCGGTTTCTCGCTCGTTTGCTCAACGCGCCACAGGCGATCATCTTCATCCTCAAGCGAGAGTTCATGTTGGTCGGATGGATGGTGGTGTACATTCTATCGTCCGTGCTGTTTTCGTTGTGTCCTTGCAATTTATTGACGCCCCCGTCTGTTCAGATATCCGGTTTACAGCTTCTTCTTGCCCGTCTATTCCTTCTGGTGTATGGACGAATTCGGTTGGGGTAACACTCGTCTTGTGATCGGAGAGGGCAAGGATAAAAAGGTCATTATCAACGAGGACGAAAAGTTCGACGACTCGATGATCCCGCTCAAAAAGTTCAGCGGTAAGTTATTTTTTGGAGTCGTTGCTTATTGTTTGCTCATGCTTTTCTTCCAGAATACGAGGCTGAGGCATGGGAAACCGGCTCACACCAAGGCTCGCACCACTCTGAGGAGACTGGGTACAGTGGCAAACCTCGTTCTCGTTCACGCGCTCAGCCTGGACCTGGGTCGCGTGGGCAGTCGCCGCATCCGTATCAACAGGCGTCTCAGTCGGGAGACTACTATCGCGACACAAACCTCACCGGCTCGAATCCCAATCTGCGCTCGCAGGCGTCGCTCAGCAACCTCTCCGCACGTAATATGGAGCAGCAGTATTCGGCGCCGCAGCTACCGTTCATGCCGTTTGGCGGTGGCCCTGGGTCCATCGTGGGCTCCGACCACGGCCAGATGCCCATGATGCCTCCGATGGGCTACCACAACACGGGCGGCAGCATGTATGGGATGATGCCGCCGATGATGAACAACATGAACATGTTTGGCGGCAGCTTCAGCGGGTCGCAAGGAGGCTTCGCGCCGCCGGTGATGCCTGCTGCGGGTGGGATACCGCGACCAATGTCGACGCTGTCCATGGCGACGACAGCCAACATGTTTGCGGGCCCTAGTCAAAACCCCAACCCGTCGGACGACGAGCTGTTCAGCGCCCTGCGCAACTATCTCAGCACCCAGGACCTCATGACTGTAACGAAGAAGTATGTCGTCTTTCTTGTGTCTCGTTCTTCCACTGATCGTCTTTTTCTTTTTCTTTTCGCAGAACCGCGCGGGAGGCCATTATGGCTCGATTCCCGAATGCGGATCTTACATCTCGAAAAGAGTTCTTGAACCACTCCATTGACACGATCCTTTCAGAGGCTTAGATTTCTCTTTCTTTTTATACATCATCACACGGACTATCATGCATTATGACTCTTTAGTTATCCTGTTCGATTTGCTTTGCATGGTTGGACTTGCTTGTCGTTCGTTTATGGACTGGTGAACTATATATCACGCGTATAATTTTGCTCGATGAATCAATATTTTGGACCATCTGGTAGTCTGTCCCACATTCTTTCAAATGAGCTTCCGATCGTGTATTTTCAAGATGTGGAGGCGAACGTGGATCTTCTACCCCGCCGACCTCAGCACCTTCTCACCTCGCATTGTCCTGCTGGACGAAGACGTGGGCACTGTAGGGATCTTCGCGCAGACGACTACGACGTCCCTGACGACGGGGTACACTGGCCCCGTGGTAAGGTCGTTGAGTCGGGGGACCAGCTCTTTTGCGCAGGCACTGATCGGTGTGGGGATGTTGCGGTGCTCACTGCGGCGGAACGTACGTTGTGGCCGGCCGCGAGGAGTTTCGAGGTCGTTGTAGACCAGGGCAGCGCCATGATATGAATTTGGACTTTTTCGCCGATGGGCCGTTCAATATATTTGTTCGGTTTGTGAAACAGTTTTCGGAGTAGTTTTTGTATCTTTGTTCCCAGCCCAACCTCTACGATGTGCAGGCAAAGTTACCGTCCCTCGGCGTGGGCGGAGAAATTGTTCTTCTCGAGTCAATGTAAGCACATACTACATACGCACTCATTGACGCTTAAATAAAACCTTCCTCGATACTTACACCGCGATGCATGTAGCAAAATTCTACGCGGGATTCGCTTCTATTGGTGGTACGCGAGGAGACGCGGCAGCGAGGGCGACATGAAGGGTGGATGCGGCAGCCGAAGAGCGGATGGGATGTGTTAGGGGCTAGTTTAGCGTGAGGACCTCGAAAGACCACTACTCAGTCTGGGAGAATTCGAGGACGTGCAGAAGAGCTTACGATGAGGCGCAGGTACGTCGTCCGTAAGTCGATGGTATCTACGCGCGGGGTACTGGCGCGCTCATTTCTGTGCGGCAAGTCAGTCAAGTTCGGCAACGTCGAAAGGACGAGACAAGAACAGAAGCGGGTATAAGAGGCGAAGTATGTTTAGAAAGGCAAGACGTAGGACAACGACGAAGGGAGAAGATGGGAGGTGGTGTGGTTAGTGTGGTCGCCGAAGAGAATGCAGAAAACCGAGAATGACAAAGATGAAAGATACACACTCCATATGATTGATGCGCCGACCTCAGTGGGAGCTCATTACGCATCACGGCCCTTCCCCGTCGCATTTCGCTCGGTCGCTGTCCCTAGATATCTCATACAAGGGTATTTCAGAGGTACATGTATCTATCCCGGAAAACCTCGGGGGAAAGGAGCAAGAAATGAAGAAGAAAAACGCGAAATCCCGACCAATCGGCCCAATAGTAGGGATTTCTACTATGGTACTGACCATGTATCTGGGACACGAAACGGTTATACACTCCCCATGCGCACGCCGCATTCCAACCACGCTCTCTTGGACTTGAATGAGTTAGGGATCCCAAGTTTTCAGACTTAATATTCCATGGCTTCAGCGCCTGAGCTCCGAGTCTGGACGCGAGAAGGGAATTGCAGCGGAAGTTGTGTCGGTACCTGGCTATCCGCCACGGCCCCACTGCCAGAGGCACTGGAGACGCGATCCGCGTCAGGCACTTGCGGCTCTATTGCCGAGAGGAGGATAACGGTCAAGGAGCTCTTGTGGTCCACGTGCGGCACCACGTCGAGCGCGCACTTCAAACACTCGTCCGCCATGAAGATCTTCTCACTTTCGATGCATCCGATGCAAAGCAGCTTGGCCTCCTCGCTGCTTGTAACGGGTACGTGCACTCTTGTGCCCAGCTTGAACTCGACGCGGGACAACCGTGCGTACTGCGCTAGTTGACTGACGTGTATGTCCCGCCACGCCTCATTTACGTTCACATCCGCCGTCGAAACGGGCGCGCCGCACGAGCATGCGATCCTCCAGTACGGCCGCATGAGCCAGCGAAGGACGATGAGGGGGCTGAACGTCGCGAGATTGATGCCATCGACGCGAGTCTGAAATACCGTCGTACGTGGGTCGCCTGCCCAGTCTGGCTCGACGTCCACTCGTAGCACTGCATCGCTTGCAGCCGCTGAAATCGAGCTCTTGTTCGGAACAACCGGCAGAAGTACGTTTTTCGCGGGGCGTGTCGCACTCGAGGCCCGAACGTAGCCACCTTCGTCAAGCGCGATGGTGCACATCTGGCCCAGTTGCACATGGCACATTACTGCCGCCCGTGAAGAGACTGACGGTGCGACGACAAGATCGAGGAGCGCGGCAACTCCGTTTGCTTGCATGCCGAGAACGGCTGAAACGCGGTCCATATTTCCCGCTGGACCGACGCTGGGCAGATTGTGGGGATGCGCGCCGCCCGTGGCGAGCTCCATCAAAAGCGCTGACCAATCTTCCTGCGCAGCACCGTTCACCAGGGCTGACCCGACGACTTGTGCCCAAGATTTGATCTTGCGCTCGTACAGTATCTCCGGTGAAAATGCGATGGAAGTCATACGCGTGCTGGGCTGTCCGTCCACGAGGAGTGCCTTGCTAGCGATTGCATACACAGTGGCGAGGATGGCCGTAACCGCAATGTGCCAGACATTGAATCCTTCGCCGCCGTGATAGAGCATCTCGTTTTGAACGGGAACTTGAAAACGATGGACGCCGTCGTTGAAGGTGCGCACGGCTTCCATGTCAATCGGCTTCAGGATGTATTTCTGAAATGCCTTGCCCATTATGCAGCTCATGTATTTTGACCATAGACCGACGATCGGTTTATGCACCCCGGTACATTCTTGTGCGATATCCTCCCGGAGGGAAACGCAGACCAGGCTGGTCTCGCTGTCGTCCAGATAGGGTTCATCGACACCTTCCGCGGCACTGTCGAACGCGAACTGCCAGACCTCATAGAGATGGTCCACTGTGATGTAGTCGTCCTTGTAGTGATGCCCAAGACTGGAAAGATGGCGAAATAGAATGAGGGGAATCGCTTGGATAGGGCAGTATTGCGCCTTTGTCCTAGCGCCAAATTTTGGAATATCCGATTCACCAGGATCTGTGTCTCCGACGGGAGCGGTAACTAGGACTACCTGGGAGTGCCCGCCGTAATGCGCGGTCGGCGATGAATGCTGCAGGTACACTTCTTCTGTCGCGGCTGGCGTCGGATACGCGTGAATGTCGAAGCCGATGGACTCGAGGACAATGGCAAGCGACCAGACGCGCATGCTGCGTGTAGGATACCATTCCTCCTTTCGCTTGTGGGCAGATGTTAAAACCCACCTGATGAGGCAAATCATCAGGTGTCCGTCGCCGTCGAGGATGTTGTCGGCAGCCATGTCATCCGGGCTCAAGACTTGGGTAACTGTGCCGCACATTACTTGGACTCGTTCCAGCAAACGCTGTCGAAGACTGTCGCTATCCTCTTCGGTTTGTACTGTGACGATGTACTGGCGCAACGCTGCACGCAATGCACCGTCGATCGGAATCTTCACGTCGTCGAGATCGTAGCGGAGGAGGAAGTCGGGCATGACATTGGACACGATCTCCGTAACGCCTTCCTCTGTGAAGAAGCAGAAAAGGGCAGTCACGAGCGCCCGAATGCACATCGCGGCGTCGTCCTTGGCAGTGGATGCATTTGGGAGCTGCACGCTCGAGAGCGCACCCTGCTGAACCATGGCCGCTCCGCGGACGGCGGTACCTTCGCGTGCACTGAGATAGGTTGTGCGATTGAAAGACGTAACTGTGGTGAGATGTGCGCCATTCGTCTCCAGTTGGTGGGCCAGCGACATGTGGCGCTCGCGCGCCTTCCACCAGCCATACGCCCCAACTGCGAGGTGAACGGCAGTGTCAAGTCCGAGGATCGGGAGACTAATCTGCGTCAAAGGGCCTCTTTTGACGGAAAACCCAAGCTCCATGACCGTGGAGAGTAAGGGACCTGGTATGATATATGTGGTATTAGCGTGTCTCTCTATGGTAAACTAGCCATCTATAATTCTAAACCGTCTCAGCTAAGCGCTGGCCCAGTTGACGTTTCAAGTGCTCTATCATCTTATCCTCGTTGCCTGCCTCTACGACAGATATGCCAGCTGTCATCGTCTTGCGCTCCGGACGATGCACCGACTCGTACGGCTGCATCCGGCGCATGTGCCCCATTCTCCATAGCTATGCAAGAAAATTAACGTGAGAATGGCCCCAAAAACGCTAGTTGATGGTGTGCTCACCCGTAATTGTTTCACGAGCGACTCTAGCTCGTCGGTTACGGCCGCTGCGTCCTCGCCCCGGGCTTTCGCCACGGCGCGGATATCATAGTCCCGCAGGAAGTTGAGCCACGTTCGTTGGGCGTCTGGAAGATGCAGGGCCTCTTTTTTGGGCTCGGGAAAGGGCCGGATCCCCAGGAAGGCATCGAGTGTGCGGAAGGTTAGGCTTTGACCGCCTGATATGCCGTCGATGCCGCCGAGGGTCCAGCCCTGGTAGCCCTGGACATATGCGAGCCAGACGTGCTGAGAGAGATTCCCTTCTACTAATGACGTGAAAAAGAATTTGAGCGCCGTTTTCAGGATCTCGTTGGCGGATTTCAATGCGTCGCAAGCAGCTACTATGTTCCCTGCGTCTAAAAATGTAATCGCGCGCGCGAAGAAATGGTACACCGGAAGAACCTGGCGAAATCAGCTCAAAAAGGTATATTCAAGAAAGTAGCGAGAATATCGCGCACCCGTTCTTCCATGCCGACAAGAAGCTTTGTATTCCAGTATTCGGTCGTTTGGTGGGCTTCGGGCATGCCGATGGTCACCGTGTACTCTAACCGGTCGTCTTCTCGCAGGTTGGCGTACATGAGCGAGGTCATGCAGCCGCTGGGAGATGTTGTTCCGAAGTGTCGCTGAAGACATTTCCAAGGCAGTTCGAGCTGCTCAGGAAAGTCGACGGACTGTTCTGACTGTGCCTCACTAACAATCGGTGTCACTCCCCATCTATTAAATGTTAGATAGGATAAGCTTTTGGAAATAACGCACCGGTAGGAATGTCGCAAGAAAGACATGCACAGAAAGTATCCAAGCCAGGCCGACTGTGAGCACGACTCGGGGTCAGATTCAGCGCTTTCCAGCGCTGACCGAACGGCCCCCAAATTGATGTGTTGCTCCAGTTGGCAGCGCATTCGCGAGCGGAAGGAATCGATTAATTTTCGGTTGTGAGTGCTATCGACAGAGGACTCGGCTACAGGGAACGAGGCCTCCATCGCCCGGTACACTGTGTCATATGGCCGGAGTGGTAAGGGCCAGGAATTCCGATATGTCGCTCTTGGTGGCCAAGAACCACCTCCGCCGACTACGACCAAGTCGCGAAGGTAGGTTAAAGCTTCATGTTGCAGCGGGTCGTCTAGAATTTCCGCGCTGGCTGACGGGATTTGGGCGGTGAGTTGGCCCCAAGAAGGGAACATCCAGGAGAGCATTTTGGAGAGGTGAAAAAGTAAAGTCGTAGATCATTTCCATCCTATTTAAGCTCGAGACATATGCGACCACCCGATATGGGCGGCTAAGCGTCGATCGCTGTTTCCGGACCTTATCCATTTTGTTTTACAATCAAAAATTGATTAGATTTTGTTGTCGTGGACCCTAGATAACCCGATGTGAATGCACTCCTCAGCGCTGTTCATTATAACCGGCTTGCTGCTTTACTCTGTCGCTGAAATCTTTGCATCCCTCGCATTCCTCAGAAAAAGGATTGCGATGACGAGTCATCTAGCGCGTCAGAGAGCCGCTCGACCGCAGAAGGAGACTGGACTAAAGGATATCCGCACAAGTAAGCAGTGTGCACAGACATACAGCGGCCGCAGTGGACACACTCTATTGGCCGCAGTGGATCCTGGGGCCGCAAGTGTGGCTGCGAGTCAAGCATTGCAACGTGAAGCCACAGAAAGAAGCCTGGCAGGGAGTCTAGCTGGTTCCAAGTCAGAGCCTTGTGTCTAGATTGCTATAACATGGCATCTTTTCTGAGGCGTCGACGACGGTATAGCGTCATGGCAGATGGAGTATTTGGGATCCTGCACAGTTTTGGAGTCCATTCAGTTGTGAAAATCGGTATGAGATGAGTGTGGAAAGGAAACCAGGAATGTCCCGCTCTGTTCCGCTGAATCACGTGATCGTGTAAGCTCAACCGTTTCAAATTCCTGTCATTTTTCCTTGCGACCTCAATCCTACATGAGTCGTTGCCGGCCGAACCAAGGGCAAACGAAACGTATTTCTCTTAACTTTTGTGGGAACTGGGGGGCCATTCGGCGCCGACATTGGTGTTGTTCCAAATTTGGTTTAGATTCCCAGCGTCTCTCCGAGCATCCCAATGTCACTTCAGTCTCTGCAGCCTTTCGTATATAATTCACTCCCGGGACGAGTCATTTTCGGTCGCGGAACCCTCTCTCAGGTCGGCCATGAGATCCAAAGCCTTGGATGCAGCAAAGCATTGGTTCTGACGACGCCTGGTCAATCTAAGAAGGGTGAAGCACTCAAAGCAGATCTCGGGAGCCTAGCCGTTGGAATATACACCAATGCGACTTTGCACAATCCAACCCATGTCGCCGATGATGCTGTTGAGCTGGTGAAGGCGCTTGGTGCCGATTGCGTTGTTGCACTCGGTGGCGGTAGTACCATCGGGTTGGCGAAAGCAATTGCTCTCCGCACAGATCTCCCGCAGATTGTGGTCCCTACCACGTACTCTGGATCAGAGGTACCCCCTACCATTGAACGGCTAGATGTTTCCCGCGTCTGATTGTTGGCAGGCCACCCCGCTCATCGGCCAGACAGAAAACGGGCTAAAGACGACCCAGAAGACACTGAAAGTCCTCCCCGAGGTCATTATTTACGATATCGATTTAACTCTTACCCTTCCTGTGCAAACATCTATCACATCCGGTATTAACGCTATCGCACACGCACTTGAAGCGTTATACTCGACCGAGGTCAATCCCATCACAGACATGCTCGCTGAGCAAGGGATAGGGCGCCTCGTTACTGCGCTCCAGGTCCTCCACAAGGACCCGCAAAACATCGAAGCACGCAGCGACGCCCTGTTTGGTGCATGGGCCTGCGGAACCTGCTTGGGCGGTGTTAACATGGCTCTGCACCATAAGCTTTGCCATACGCTAGGTGAATGCATTCGTCTTCAATGAGTACCTCAGTTTATTTATGCTCTGATTTCAGGCGGCACATTTAACCTTCCCCATGCTGAAACGCATACCATTCTGCTCCCTCACACCATCGCATACAACGAGCCCTTCGCGGTTGCGGCGATGGCCAAAGCTTCTCGCATTCTTGGTGCTCCCAGCGCCGGCAAAGGTGTGTTCGACCTCGCGAAGAATCTGGGAGCACCTTCTTCGCTCAAGGATATCGGGATGAAGGAAGAGGATTTGGAGCGAGCGGCTGATGTTGCAATGAAGAGTCCATACCCCAACCCCGCACCGCTCGAGAGGGCCAAAATTCTTGGACTCTTGAGAGATGCGTATGGGGGCAGGCGTCCGGCGTGAAATTCTTAGCTTCTTGTTGTAACCTTAGTGTAAAATCAATTCCGCCTTCTCCCATTTGACGCATTCAAACCTCGACCACCGCCTGTTATTAATAAGCTCAGCTATAGCAGGAGGCCGTAATAAAGGAACCAAATTTGCACCGCCACAACTTGGCCACAACTTCTGCACTCCGCTATTATGTGGCTTCCTCCAGAGATCTGGATCCATATCTTTCTGCTTGCCGCCAGCGCTGCGTATACCCCCCAACTGTATGAAATCGATTATATTCCCTTCCACAATCCACCACGAGAACAAGAGCGCGTAATGCTCAATCTGGCTGATCAGGCCATGCTGGCGCTCAGCTTGGTCTCCCGCGAATGGCACCGCTGGACGATGCAATTTCTATTCCAGACCGTACGGCTTAGCTGGTACGGCTCTCGAAGATTGCACGAAGGCCTACAGCGATCCGTCAACGGAGCTCATTGCGGACAGTGGACAAAACGACTGGAGCTTTCAGTCATCGAGCACGAAGATTCCAGTTACCTTGTTAAACCCGCCGACATCCTTCTCTGCTGTCCCAACATAGAAGTTCTCGTCAAATACGAGGACGACTTGCTTCCTCATTCTGCAGAGGGGGTCGACCTAGCGCGCCTCCGGCGATTCGACTGGTATTATGCTCGATATCGCGACGGCGATCACCAGTTTGCCACCGAGGATGACGATCCTTCGCGCGGACAAGATTTTCTGAGAGAGGTAGTGCGGAATGCACCCAATCTACAGTATCTATCTCTCGTCAAGCGCTTCCGCGGCAATCCTCGACTCGGCCCACCTCCGTCTTCTCTCTTACTTCCAGCTCTAGTGACTCTACATGTCCAGTTAATCTCGCTGGATGTGTGGACGGAAATCGAAACGTGGTCTTTTCCTCGACTGAAGGTCCTCAGGGTCGATGCTGCCTTTATCAGCCTAACGGGGTCGTCCGACCGAATGTGGCCCACTGTGGAAGTAGTCGAGCTTCTCCAAGACCAGGGCTCTATCCCATCACCGTCCAAAATACCCTGCATACTCGCCACATGCCCAAACGCCATCGAATTAAACTACTATATCGAATATGTTCAACCCCCGCGGGTAGATGACATGGTTGCGGCCTTGGTGCAAGTGGTGCGCCTTCATTTTGCCACCAACTACGATCTCCGCTTGCCGATAGAGGATCCGGAGGAAGACGAGCTCTGGAATCATATCTCTGCACATTTCGACATGCTAACAGGACCAATGTTCCCTGCACTGAACCGGGTCGTGCTTTGTGGTCCTTGGAATTTTGTCGTGGAGAACGAACGGTATGGGTTATTCAAAAAGACTCTGGTCGGTCGAAGCTGCAGGTTGGATTTAGAGTAGCGATTCGCAGTCGACAAACCCCGAGTTTCTTTTGAATGTATAATATGAATCATGTCCGCAGGGTTCGTTCATCGCTCGGCCGAGAAAAACTGCCAATTATCAGGGTTCCCAATTTTCGGGCCTGCGGCGTTTACCTGCCAAAAGATTTGAGTTGCTGCCGACAAGGAATAACTCTTGCTGTTTAGTGTGTCACCGTTTCCGCCCATAATAGTGGCATTGAATGTAGGAGAGCGACGAACGATGTATATCCTCTTGCCGAGTTCTAGAGTGTGAAACCATACAAACGATGCGCGCGCTACCGTCGGACAACTTGCATTCACTACATAAACATACAGCTCTTTTCAAAAAAGTATACCAGTTTGATCGCGCGGTGGGGCCTCAGATTTGTTGACCGCGGTTTGGCCGTGAGTCTCCTTCTGTCCCCTTTCGTCTCCGTTCCGCTCCCCAATCCCTCGTCATACCCTTCAACACGGTGTTGTGACTCCACTCAACTACTTTCGGTAGCGCCCCAGGATTTTCTGCACCGAACTGGGAGATATCCGTAGATCAAGTGCGATGTCGGTCTGCTTTCGGCGGCGGTTGTAGTACATGTGAATTACTGTTTTCTTGGTGTCAGAAGAGATGTCTTGCTTGTTCCGCGCGCCATGGTAGTGTGAAGCAGCGAGAGGCCTGTCTCGGTAACCCAGACGTTCCGGTGATCCGCGCCACGCGAGTTCGGGTAAAAATGATGGACGCAGGAGTCACCGGAACGTCTGGGGCAATTCGTATAGGCGCACCGCCCATCCTGTCACGTCACACTCCGTCGAATTTCGTGCTGGGGTCAACTTGAAGGGCCTGAATATTGCTCGGGTGGTGCATATGTACTTATACATAGCATTTAAACTGTATTCATTTTTTTTCCCAAATTTATTTTGAGGTTCTGTAGCATTAAAACGGTCGGGCCGCCGTAAACCACGCCAAAAGTCGACCTCTGTGCGCCATTTGCAGGGGTCCAAATCGGACGGGGAAAATTCAGAGAAAAAGGGAGAAGCATTTTAAGATGCTCAGGGGGAAGCAGCAAAAAAATCGAGGGCAAAAATGGGCGGGGGAGCGGCGGGGGATGGGTGTGACAACATGGGGGTGAGGCAAGCCAACTGCCCCAGACGTTCTAGGAGCACTTCCGTCCATCAAATTTACCCGAACTCGCGTGGCAAGGATCAATAGGATCAATACCGGGCCGTAGGCACGGGCGGAAGTGCCACCAGAACGTCTGGGTTACCGAGACAGGCGAGAGGCATCGAGAGAGCTTGGAGCATTAGCCGGTGAAGTGACGAGTGTGTGGAGCGGAATGGAGACAAAAGGGGACTCACGGCCAAACCGCGGTCAACAAATCTGAGGCCCCACCACGCGATCAAACTGGTATACTTTTTTGAAAAGAGCTGTAGCGCGGAGCTGCCAGATTTAAATGAGTGCGTAGTTGTCCGCGCGGCCTTTTGAAATGAGATATCCTTGGGACCGGTTAGCATCGGAACCCTTCCTTGTCGTCTGAGCGCCTGTTTAAAGACTCGGCTAGGATGTTGCCATGTCGGGAGTCGCCAATTATCGAACTATCGGCGAAAGCCGGCTTGAATTGACTCTTGCCAAGATGTTGACCCAGACCTCAGCTAATAAATGCATCCAACGAATTCCAGGATATTACGGACTGCGTGTGGCGCATGACTGGAAAAGAGGGCGGGCAAACATGGAAGAGACTCATTTTTCCTCGCCATAAAGTTCGAGAGAGAAAGCTTTGTTGCGGATTTGTCTTCATTTGCATCCGAGGCTCTAGCCAAATTGCTTCTTCCTTCTCGGCTCCTAGTCCCACAGAATTACGATGGAGGCCCACTTGCGAGAAGTCAGTTAGGCTACACTACTGCGCTTTCCTTTGGCTAATGAACGACTGGAAGTGTTCAGCTTATTCCCTTTCTTCGTGACCGAAATCCCCAAGTTCGGCAGATCGCATTGTCCAACCTTATGCCGCAAACCCCCAAGGACTCTACTCACAGAAACATATTTTTTACCGGATCGCAAGGCGGTGGTTTACAAAAACCTAAAGAAAATGACATTGTCCGCGATCTGAAATTACTGTGTCGAGATCAGCTTGTCCGCGCCTTGACTTTTTGCCAGTTTTTTCTGTTGACCATACCTCACAGAGCGTTGCCCACGATGCGTTCCGTGCCCTCGTGAATCTGTCCGATTCACCGATGTTGGTCACTGCGCTATCTGAGCCTTCGTTCCTCACGTTTATTGTGTCGTACATCATCGTAAGAGCCATTCGTGAATGATGCGATTTTAGCTCAACTTAACTCAGAACCCACAATCTGTGCTTGCAGATCTTGCGTCAATGCTCCTCTCAAACTTGACAGCATCCACAGCCGCCTGTGCAACCGTGTTATCGCTCGAGATTGAAATTATCCACGAGTCCACCTTTCCGAACTCGTTTTATCCTCCTCAATCCCGCTGTGCAACGTCTGTCGCGCCGGTTCCGTATCCAGCTGGTGAAACTCGTTCGACGGCGGCGCTACCTCTACTTGTAGACGCATTTGTCCAAGGTGCAGAGTCGGGGGACGCCTCGGCCAGAATACGAAAGGGGAATTTGCATTTCCTAGCCAGTGTCTTTGCCAATCTAAGCACCGTGAGTCCAATTCGTTCTTGATATGGCTTACTCATCTTCTGACAGTCCCCCGCTGGTCGCAACTTCTTCCTCTGCCCTCGCGCAGCCAACGTGATTGGGCCGGATGGAGCCCTAGAATATCCTCTGGTCAAACTTCTGGCTTTCACCGAACACCAGGACACCATACGCAGAGGCGGTGTCGCGTCAACAATAAAGTGATAATTTACACTTCATCCCTCATGTATCGTGCGCTGATGGCGTCTCAGAAATTGCGCCTTTCACGCTCCAGGTCACAAAGCAATCCTGAGTCCAGACACTTTAGCTATTTCGGTTCCTCCATCTACAACTGTGGCACCAGGGATTGATGCCCTCCCGTACCTGCTTCTTCCGCTCGCAGGTCCGGAAGAGTTCGATCTTGAAGATCAAGAAAAGCTTCCGGACGCACTGCAGTTCCTTCCCCCAACGAAAGTACGCGAAACTGACGGCGCAATCCGACTCATGCATGTCGAGACGTTGCTCTTGCTTTGCCATACTCGATGGGGACGCGATTACCTGCGCGAGCATGGCGTGTATGAGATCGTTAGGGCTACTCATGAGAATGAGACGGTCGAGAAGGTCGGCAATTGCACGTCATCTATACACCATCCCTTGACTGACTTTCCAAAAGATATCCGAGCACATTGAGCGGTTAGTCAACCTGCTGAAAAATGATGAGCCGGAAGGTAACACCTTGGACGACGACCTCTCGGGCGAGGGCGAAACACGCGAGACCTCCGTCCACCCATCATTATCAGCCGAGTCCGACGACGAGGACAGTAGGATCGAAGAAGTGTAGCGCTTTGAATTCAGTCATTTGGAGCTGGCCGATCAGCATCATCCCCTTGTTCCAACTCTTAAGATGCACAAACATAGATTCGGATTCCGTTTCGGCGTTTTCTCACTCCGTCGGGTTTACTAAACCGCAGCTCCTCGCGTGGCGATCAGTCTGGACACCGTGGAAGCGCAAACCCATGCTTCGAAATTGTCCCAACCTTCCGCATTCCCTTCGCTCATGCATACCTCTGGATCCGTCTAATCCGGGAACTATTCTTCATCTCCGTGTTCTCCTTCCATGTCACGCTTCAAAACTGCTTCAGAACCAGCTTTCGGGATTTCCAGATTCGTTGCCTCGCAACCATTGTTGGCCGTTCGGCAATTTTGGGGTTGTATCAAAGTGGGGCTTTTTCGTGCGTGCGCCCCTGATAGATCCCAGTTTGGAATTCCGAAATAGAGTGACGCAATTTTATCCCAGGTATTTAAGAGAGAGCGCAGTTTAGCCGATTCTTCGTTCTGTTGTTCTTTCTTCTATCACATCCCCCACGACCAGCGGTCGTTTCACTCTCCGTCTAAGCAAAGCTTGTCGTTGGCTAGTCCTTTCACACTATCGTGCAGAGCACTCCACCTTCACCTCTTTGATCAATCTACACCACTCTTTCTACGCAAAATGTTGTTCCAAGCCACCGTCCTTCCTCTTCTCCTCACTCTCGCTGGCTCTGCCATTGCCGCCCCTCACCGCATGGATGCGTCGTTGATGGTCTGTATTTATTTCCTTTTTTCGATCGTCTTACCGACTTTTTTCTGCAGGCCCGCAAACAGGTAGATTATAGCCGCGCTTCTTGTTTATTGTACTCACTCTCTTTCTAGTCTTCAGCCGGGTCCGCCGTCGTAAGCCATCTTCATTCTTGCATTAGCTTTTAATCTTGGCTAACATCCATACTGCAGGGTGCTTCGGCTCTCAGCGGTAGTGCTGTTGCCGCCGTCGGATCTGCCGCTACCGCGGACAACTCCAGCGTCGTTGACAATAGCACTGTCGTCGACAATAGCACTGTCATCGACAACAGCACAGCCTCTGCCACCGCCAACAGCACCGACACAAGCGCGAATGCGACCGACGTATCCTCGGCGGCCACCGTCACGGAGACCGTCACCGTCACCGTCACCGACAACTCCGCTGTAAGCTCGCCCTTTATATATATATAACTCCATCCGCTCACACATTGCTCCTGTAGTCCGCCACCGGTGCTGCGAAGGCTGGTAAGAAGGGCAAGGGAGGTGCTGCTGCAAAGGCTGCCAAGAAGGCGGCCGCGAAAAAGGCGAAGGCCGCTAAAGCTGTACGTTGCTTTCTCGGACAGATTTTCCGCCTCAATCTCACGACTGCCATCTCCTAGGCCGCTGCTGCTGCCGCTGCCGGATCTGCCGGAGCATCTGCGAGCAACTCGACCGCGGACGCTGGGACGGCTGCAACTGCAAGCAACTCGACTGCCGATGCTTCGAGCACTGACGCTTCGGCAACGGATTCTGCGGCGAACGCGACGGCGACTGATGTGAGTCTACACGCTGTGTTTACCTGACTATCTTCTCATGAACGCAGGTGACTGGTGCTGCCGCCTCTGACAACGCCGCGTCCGGCTCCGACAGCGCTGCGTCTGGCTCCGACAACACTGCATCCAACGGCGCTGCTAGCTCAGGCCTCGCAGGCATCATCGCCGGTCTTGAGGCACAAGCCAAGGGTGCTGCGGGCTCTGCGGCTGCTGCCAAGGGTCGTCGCGCTGCTCTCAACCGCCTATAAGTAGATTATGTATCATTAGGTTTTGGATCGGATTGGACCTTTATTAGCCAACCCATCTTTATTTACACTTTGTAGCCAACATTTGTGATGTTTTATTAGACTGAACAACGATCATTGCATTTCTCACTCAAGTGAAAGAGCTCTGAACATCGTTTCGAAGTCCCGGTAATGGAGAATGAAATTTCACGTATTAGAGCAGTCCTGAAACCGGTACAGGCCATATTTCTTGTGAAAAACTAAGCGAAAGTTGTGAAATATGAAAACGACGCTCCTGGTCCCCTACACTGAGACTTCTCCCAAGCGACGATGGCCTTCAGTCGCGTCAAACAATTTTTCTGCCATGTCCTCACTCTAGTATTGGAGATGGGGGATGAAAAATGAACTCCACAACCGAAAAATACCGGCGCGACTTGTGATGAAAAAAACTGCGTTCTACCGGTTTCAGGACTGCTCTATTCAGTCTCCGCAAATAGCACCGTTGTCTCTATTTTTCGCACCAACGGCGCTGAGTGGACAAGTCAGGGAGTACTGATCTCCATTCTATTGTTATATGTTGTCCCGCAAAATTTCCGTTATATTTTTTAAAATAAGCGTACGGACGACGGGCAGTGTGGAATGAAACGATACGGAAGGGAATGTCGGTTGTGTGCAAGGGGAAATGTATTCCGTTCAACCACCACCGAGGGTTGCATGCATATTCGCTAGAATAGTGATCAGCTGGACCTCGCATGATGCTGTCACAACACACCTTGTCGGAATTTACACTTTCCTTGCTCTTCGAGATTTCAGTATAACGCGGAGTAGAGCCATACGCAGACGCACTGAGGAAAAAACAGTTGGGCGAATAGGGACAGACATGGCCGTAACAACAGTTATCCCCAAATTTGCATTGTCCGCCTGAGGTAAAGGGTTGTCAGCCGGAACCGACGTCACATTTGGACCAACTAACCAGAAAGAGCGGTCGGACAGGGAGCTTTCTTATTGAATTTGGCAAGCTCATCTCGCTGAGCGTCAGTGAAGACATAGTCGTGCGCATACTTGCACGTAGAGCCGAATTTACAGCTCCCCTTCAAGTAGAATAACGTGCACGGGGCCGGTTTCTCTACAGCGCTAGTCAGTCCAGTACCATGTTCAGAATAAAACGACCCACGTTTGTGTATGGCCTATGAGGTCAACGTTAAAGAGGTTGGATCGCACACGAATGAGTAAACTCACGACGTTTGGGACAATTTGGCGTGAAGTCACAGGAGGGGGAGCGTTAAACCCTAAATTAACATTTCCACTCAATGGTGGTGACTTGTGGCTGGGAGAGAATGGCGTGTCGTCGCCGATTTTCTGCAGCATAAATAATTCCGGGATGACCAGCGAGGGCAAGCTGAGCGTGGCAATTCCAGCTGCCATCTCTGTGTAACTTTTGAGAAGGATGAGCTTCTCCTTATAACCCGCGGTGATCTGCGAATATAAATTCGCGACATATCCATTATCATGACAACCTATATGTCCCAGCGATTTAGCGGATTCAGGACACAATAAAAAAGAGGTCATTGACCACCAAAGATGATTTTGAACGTCTCCGGTAATCGAATTTCGTCCTCCAAATATACTGTTCCTGATCTGAGTAGTGCGCGATATTGAAGACGAAGACCGACCTTTCAGTTTGGCGTCCGCAGCCTCTTTAGTGTTGCCAACGTCCACCATGAGGAATCGTTCAGTGGCCTGGTTGAATCCGAGAACAAAATCCTCGAATTTGTTAATCAGGGGCGCAAAGCCGGTGCGCCGGAAGGCGTCTACCAGGCCGCGTTTATTGAAGAACACGTACACCCAGAGCTGTATTGCTCTGGAGTCATAATTTGCTGCGAGATGCTGCAAAGTTGAATCGGATAACAGCTGCGCAGCAGCATGCCCGCCTTTCTGACCTTGCCCAATAAACTGGGCAGAGAAAATGGCACCGTCGCCATCGAGGAGCATCACGACCCGGTGACCCTAAGAGAGTAAGATAATTACTTGCGAAACTCGTATAATACCCTCACCTTATCCTGGTTCTTGAACGACTGACACTCCTTTTCCAGTCGTTTGTTGAGCGCCTCCGTTTCTAGTCGTTGGAATCGGGACGCCTTAAGTTCCGTTTCAACATCGGCGAACGCCCGTTTATACACCGACAACTCCGTCTCGAGCTTATGAATCGCTTCTTTATGCGAGGCCTCGTTTCTCAAGATATTTAACACTTCGTCTGTGGGGGACATTCAGTCTGGTGTCATGAAGTAACGAAGTCATTACCCTTCAAATTATCCAAACAAACTTCCCTGCGGAACAATTTAGGGAAGGCTCGGGCGTTGCAGTAAGTACTGTACGTACACAGCGTGCTGTGGGGCGGCGTTTGGGTTGGCGCCGGCCGCGGGCAATGAGCCCTCCATCGGAAGTTCACCAACCAGGAGTGGAAAAGGTATTGGAGATATGCAGGGCGTTTAACGAGCCATTGACACTCGAGTCGTGCTAACAGTCAGGAGCAAGTCAGGAGAGCAACGCAAAAAGCGGCCAGTAACAAGGCCAAAGACCGGCCCGTGATCCGCACACTCTCCTAACTTTCTCTCAACAACCGCGATGTTGACTTTGTTAGATTTGCCCGGCGATGTCCTGTTGCTCGTTATATCAACCTTCCTGGATGTTCTTCATGTTCTCATATTGCGGCGGGTAATGCCTCTCTCTCCTCCTCCAATTTCTACTTATCCATCGTCTTAGACGTGTCGCGATGTAGAGCACTTGACTCGCGACAAAAGCATCTGGTTCACCCATCTTGAGTACCTTCGAAATCGCGGGGATATACCACTCCCGCCTGTCGCGTCTGACCCCACGACTTCCGTTGATCTCTCGTCATCCGCCCTCGAGTCTATCGTCGTCCGGGCGGTCCGCGCCAGTGAATCTTGGCCACTCCCAAGAAACATTCAGCCCATTCTGAATCCCACAAATGGCCAGTCAATAAACGGGCTGAACATCTTTCTGGACATCTGGCTGCTCATCGTATGCGACGGTCTGGTGTACCTCTGGGACATTCGACCGCGCCGACCGCGAAAGGGGTATTGCGACACTCTGGACCTCAGAGGTCCTGGATTAAGGTGGTCGTCATATGCTGCCTCGCTGGCCCTCGGAAGCGAGCAAATCTTTTTAGCCATATCCAGTGGCATGACAATGTGAATTTGACTGTTCCTTTTCCGTCCACGATAATTGATGCGGGTTTCAAAGAGGGTCTCTCAAAACAACTGTACTGTATTCAGTCAACATCGGAACCTCGGATTTCACGGGTACTGCCTTCAACCTTGTAGGAACATTTGGTTCTCCCAACCCAAGAACGGTCGTCGCTCTCGACCCAGACCGCTGTCTGATTGTTCTTTCCTCCTCTACACGTACACTGGATATCGTAGGGTGGGGCACAAAAAAGGCGGTTAATTCCAGAATCTCATTGGATGATGATGATACGGAGGATTCGGTATGTGTCCATTGCGAGCTCGTCCACTAATTACATCCTCACGATGCGAAGTACAACGGTGTCGTTGCGCTGCGTTTCCTCGGCTCCCATTTTCTGGCCATCCGTACGCATACTATCGAACTACATCTCTGCGATGTCGAAGCGTTACAGCCCTCGTCGGATGACCAACCACTCAAACACCGTCTTCCTCATCCAATTCGTGAGGGGGCGGTGTCTATCTCAGACATTCTCTCCACCGCCATTTCTGAACTTGGTACGCGCATGAAGCTCAATGCCCTCGCATACGACGGACATACTCTTGCTTGTTATGCAATCACTGTCGATATACCCAGAACGACTATAAACTTGCCTCCTGCGATGGATGTTACACTCGTTGGCGAAATGCGCCCGGCGCGCGTGCAGCCCCTGACACCGATGCGCTCATCCTGGTTTGTCAGCGCCCACGCCCTTGGCCGTCAGGGAATTCGGGCGATGTGGATTGAGCGAGACAATCTGACAATGACCAGACATGTTAAACTGTGTACATTTAATCGAAACGCGACGTGGCATGAAATGGACACCGCGGTCAATGCATTTCTACTACCGTCATACGACCTTCGAGGTCTGTAATTCCAAAACCATTCCAGTCTCCAGAGCTCTAATTTATTTTGTCATAAAACTCAGAAGATTTGACGCATTGCGCGCTAGGGGAAGTTAGCGGGCATATTGCCTTGGCAAACCGCTGTGGACAGGTGTTTCTACTGGCCGCCACCACGTCCTAGGTTAACTTTCGTTGCAATACATGTGCAATATCCTTTTGATTCCAGAACGATTTTAGAATATTGCATATGTGCGCGAGCTAAAACACCATCTATCAGCGACAGTCGAAGGAAGACACGTTGCAAAGCTACTTTTGGCGCCGAAATTTGCATTTCCTGATTCTAGCGCCGGGGTGTGTCGTCAGTCTCGCCGCAGTAAAACAGCTCCTCTTCCAGAAAACTCTCATTTCGCTACTCTTTTAGTTTTTCGCCAACCTCCCCTACAATGGCCAACCGTGCTGGCTCTGGCTTTTCCAAACGTACTCCGGCTACTTCGCCAGCCCTTGGGACCTGTTCGAGCGGTCAGATAATGCCTCGTGTGCTTTGTGCGAACAATCATGTCTACGCGCAATGCCTCAACCCTGCAACGATGACCTGCGGCAAAGTGAGCAACCGCTCTCGTACGATCGTCTTGAGCTGAATGGTTCCAATTCATTATCAGTGCTATCTGGTCAAGGTGAGTTTTTTTGCCACCGACCCTGTGAACGACCTGACACTGAAACTGCGTAGTATTGTGGCTCAGGGTGTCAGGCCCAACATTGGAAGACCCACAAGAACGACTGTAAGCATCCGTATAATAACTCATCGTGGCAGCCGGCATGGGCGGCAGAGAGGCGATCTCCAGTCTTTTTCACCCAAACGAACAATGGGCCGGCACACACCTTCTTTGGGACGTTCAGAAATTATATATGGGGAAATGTGCCCGCCATCAACTGCCTTCAGCTTTCTCGGAATGAAGGCAACGATGCCGTCTCTATGGATTTGAAGTTCTGCTTTGCTGGTGAGTGCTCACTACTGACACCGATTACTGTACTATGCTCATTGGAATCGAAAGCATCCGGAGATTTAAGAAACCTGATCATGACGGTCAACGATCTCCCAGACAATTACCAAGGCAAATGCGACATCTTGTGCAATGATCTCAACGGTATCGTCGTTAACCGGAACCTCGTAATACTCTTCGTCCTCCTCGAGGCTGGGACGGATGTTGCGGAAGCCGCGGAGCTAGCGGTACATCTCATGTATTCCGCAGCGCTAACTCCAGCGATGGCAAATTATGTTGCCCAATGCACAGAGAAAATTTATGGTACACATGGAACAGAGAGCGCGGTGTGGGATACTAGGGGCATAGGGAAATTGCGCTCGTTGCAATGGATTTCGGATATCCAGCCTGCTCTCCGGATGTTTCGCTCGAAATACCACCTTGTGGATGCGCTCACAAGCATGCGTTCGATAATGTGGAGTCCCGAGCGGGTCGATTACCGTGATCGCTATCTTTCTTCATTGCAGCCTGGCCATCGCCTGGCGTTTTCTAGGTTTCGCACCACTGGTATACTGCTGCCGTTCGGCGTCGACATTTGTCATTTTACGGAACCCAATCGGTGAGCGGGATTATATTACTGCACGGATCCTGCTCATTGAAATTCACTCAGACTTCTCTTCTCGCCGGATGGCCGATGGCTCAGCATGGATGATGCCAATCCTCTGTTTGGATGGGACCTTGGGCCCGTCTTCGATTGTGGGCAGCGGAATGGCGCGACTCGTGCTGACAGCTACGGATGTCTGTTTTTCTACCTGAAAGAACAATTTCAAAAGTTCGCCACTCGCGCTGAAAAGTTCAAATTAAACATTACTCTGTCGCAAGCTGATGCGCGGGTACTTGGTCAAAGTATCCCCGCCGGCTTGGTTCAAAACTTCCGCGACGCGCGGTTTGATAGAATAGAAACATCTAACCTGGCTGATTACCTCGGCGCAGGGCAAATTATCAAGAGTTGGGGGACGTTGCTGAACAAGACGAATCCACACTCCGTTCTGTTGATGAACTTCATGAACTGGATGTTGCAGCAACCGGATTCTCGGGTCCGCGACGATGCGCGCAAACTGAACAAGAAATTACTCGATCAAGCAGCTGCAGTCCTGGTTCGTGAATGCAGTTCAACCAAGCGGGATGTTTATCTAATAAACCCGTACAGGGAATTTCTCCCGTCCAGGCATTAGCTGGTGGAATAGAATCCCCTCAAATGATCAATCTCTCGAATGCGCGGAGGCGTTCTACGACAACGAGCACCAATTCTCCGACTTCGTCAGAAAGAGCGGTGCGCTTCAGGCCGCTGCTGCAGCTGGAGTACGATTACGGGCAATCCACCGCATACACCCAAAGGTAGCTTCGTAGGCTCCTGTGATCCACGCCGTTACTAAGGCCCAAATAGCGCTCAGGGCTGATGCTAGACAATACGAACCAAACAATCCCGAACCTGACCAAAACTCAATTCAATGATCTTTGTGAGTCTTTTCTTTCTCAAGTATTAAACTCAGGTCCGCTCATTTCAATTCAGTCCTTCTTGGGGGAGCAAATTATACGGATCGTTTTGTAGAGATTGAGGTACAAGTTTGAATTACCAGATTGAGATGAAGTTGTAACGTAGTAAGCGTAGGTACATGTACGAGCTCGTTGAAAATTTCTTGATTGTAACTCATTTTCCTTCAGCAGTGTTTGAATTATTGGAATTGGACTAAACCGCAACCTACGATGATTTGAGTAAAGTTTCCTGCCTCAGCCCAGAAATCAATCTTCGAAAGTTCCCATTCTACTAAGACAGACGCTCTATGAAAAATGCGCTCGTACCTCGCGTTATAGATTCTACTACACTCCTGGTTGACTCCC
Source organism: Mycena alexandri (assembly GCA_029233265.1). Lineage (NCBI taxonomy): Eukaryota > Fungi > Basidiomycota > Agaricomycetes > Agaricales > Mycenaceae > Mycena > Mycena alexandri. Next base: position 199,905 of record JARJCM010000042.1, read on the forward strand.
GACAACTCCCGACGTCGATTCGGCAGGATTCGGCGATGCGCTTCGCTTTTGACGCCGGCGCCCACGAGAGGTCTGTTTATTCTGTTTCTATAAATCATCCGCTCATGATTCGTCGACTACATGTTGCGATTTCATTGGCCTCAACATATGCTCACACGGCAATTATGATTTTGATGCCCAAGGATTTGGTGAGATCCTTCAAGTTCGATTTTCGAGTCATTGAAAACGGGGGGAAAAACCTACATCGTATACTTATGGTCCGCCGGGGTTGAAGGACTCCAGTTTGGGTCAATTTCCATCGCATAAGTATACTTAGCTCTTCGGCACCCCGGCCAAGCGGATGGCCGTGCGTGTACCTAACAAGAAAGGTAATAATCTCCGGAAGGGGTTGCCGAGCTCCCGGGCCGGTATTTAACCGGCAGAGTTGGGACTCCCACTTGAACGCAACTTAAACGACGCATCCAACTACCAGGGAAAGCCCCACCGACCAACAACCTCCAACAGCCATGAGCTTCTGCAAAGACTGTATCACAGGTGAAGCTTCTGCCTCGCACCGCCAAACTCTATCTAACCATACTATCTACATAGGCGTTACCCACGAAGGAACGGCCGAAGGCATGTTGCGTTTAGTGAAGTCAAAACATGCTAAAATACATGCTATCAGGCAAGATCGAGACCATCGGCGGTGTCGAATGCTACGTCGCGACCCCGACTGTCGATTATCCAAAGGATAAAGTCATCCTGTTTTTCACGGATGTCTTCGGTGTGCCTCTCATCAACAGCAAGGTGTGTCTGGTCCCCAGCCTTTGGAATGTGACGCTGACGAGGAAGTAGCTCTTAGCCGATGACTTTTCCCGGAATGGATTCAAGGTGTGTCTTCCAAACCTAATCTGAACAACGAACCGAATTCTCGTCACAGACCATCGTTCCCGACATCCTCCACGGCGACCCCATTTCCACGGACGCATTTAACCCCGGCGTATGTACTTCAGTACTCTGTGCGTGACGTGCGTTAACTCCCTTGTAGTCAAACTTCGACATAGGAAAGTGGTTTGCGACACATGGAGCGGACCAAACTCGTCCGATCAGTAGGTGTTCCACTTTTCTCCATGCACAGGGATTAATTATATAAACGGCTAGTTGACAAGGTCGTTGCTGCACTCAAGGCGGAGGGTGTCTCCAGCTTTGCCGCCGTCGGCTACTGCTTCGGGGGTCGCTATGTCTTTGATCTGGCCTTTGATAATGTCATAGCCGCCGCAGCAGTAAACCATCCGTCCCTCCTCAAGTCTCCTGATGATCTCGAGGTGTGCTTTAACTCACTACTTAACTATATGACCACCTGACCATTAGCAGAAATATGTATCCTCCTCGAAGGCGCCGCTCCTCATCAACAGCTGCACGGTCGACCAGCAGTTCCCCCTCGAGGCACAAGCCAAAGCGGATGAGCTCTTTGCCAATTTCGGACCTGGTTACAAGCGCGAATATTTCGAGGGCTGCACCCACGGTTTCGCCGTACGTGGCGACCTTAGCGACCCCAAGGTCAAGGCGGGCAAGGAAGGCGCGTTCAAGGCCACCGTTGAATGGTTCATCAAACATGTTTAAATGGGAGTGATATGTATGCCCATTAGAGATCCAAATGTATGAGGCCACTGTACTAGTATACGAGTTTTGATGTCCTTATTTTTCCAAATATTCAAGGTCCAGATGGAACTTTTTGTGTGTTTGAAAATTGAATTTGGAATTTCCGAGTTTGATGGAGCAGTTGCCCCTATTTCCTTTCAATGACCTTTCTTTTCAACAAAACCGGAGGCGGACTAGTCTCTCGTTCGCATGTTGTAGAGGACTAACCGAGGTAAAGAAACCGAATATGGCGCCATAAGAGGCCATAAGGCTGAATCTTCCGGCCCCTCATTCAGTGGAGCCCAGTCTGGTCCATCGCTGACTCAAATCAAGCTCCAATTAACGGACAAATGTGAGGAAAAGAATAGACGAGAGCTGAACAGGAAGCGTCCAGGATACAATTCATGGCCGAGATGGCTATGAAATGGTGTTTTATTGCTCACGAGAGCCTTCTTTTTGAAAGGAAACGTGTGCAGTCTTACTGCGCGTAAAGCCTGCCTTGTTTGGGGGTGAGCTGGCCGTTCGGTTCGGTTCGACCGCAAGCCGCAACGTCCAGCACAGAAGTGCGGAAGGGTTGGGACATGGCTTGAACTTCGAGTAAGTTTAACATTCAGTTCAACTTCAACTCCATGAGATGATTTCTCCAGCAATAATACAAAGCAACCTGGTCCGGCCAACACTGAGTGAGGGGAATAAAAACCGAGATGAATGTGTAAAACTGTACAGTTAGCGGTTGATGAGCTCCGCGCGTAAAGGCGCCAGTAGATCCAGGCGCACCTGAACTAAAAGGATTGCCAATCATGAACTAACCCCATTTAGACACTCATCCTCGCAGCCGTAAAAGGCAATGAAATCAGACGATGGGCGTAGGTAGGCTTGAGTGGAGAAAACAGTAAGAGCGGTCGAGACGATAAATGAGAGAAATTAATCTTAGAAATGGCCGACATGGCTATGAAATGGTGTGTCCGGGAGTCAACCATATTTTTCTAATGCCTGCATTTGTTTGCTGCCACAGGAGACTCTGATGCACCACGCGTATTACCATTTAGAATTAGACTCGATACCAGTCAATTTTTCGCTGGAAGATATTTGATGACAGTCGATCAATTCGCCGGCGAAAAAGAGACTGGAAGATAATCACCGGCGGTTACCACGGTCGACTGATTTTGATGGCGGTAGTTGGTGCAATTTTCGATTCATCGAAAATTCAAACTCTTGTTCGCAAAATTCTGAAGAGACAGCCTTGTTCTAAATCATCCCAAAGGTGTATTCTATTGAATTTGAGTCGAACGAGTACAATGGGACTAGGCTAATGCGAATTTACTTCTCCCCATCATCTGTCATGCGACCTGACTCATGTCTTTTCAAGCTCATGCAAACTCATCCAGCAAGCTATAAAATATAAGGTGAACATGTATGTGGTCTCTAAGTCTTATAACAGTGTTTTCAGTGAGAGATGTCATTTAAAATACCCTCAAAGGCACATCCGACCATAAGGAGGAAGTAATAGGGGTAATCCAAATGCGGACATCACGACTTGAGCTCGCTCTAGCACTCGCAGTTTCCACTTCCCTCTGGTGAAATGAATAGACCGAGCACTTGGGACTATACTCAAGCAAAGTGTCTCTTCAGAATCTCCCGACCGGGACTTTGAATTTTCGATGAATCGAAAAATGCACTAAGTCAAATATACCGCCATCAAAAACTGTCGACCGTGGTAACCGCCGGTGATTATCCTCCAGTCGCTTCGCCCGGCACTGGTTGATCGACTGTCATCAAATCTCTGTGCTCTGGGCGAACTCCGACTGCGCTCGAGTCTAATTTAGAATTAACTTCATCTCAGTTTTATGCTTCATCTCGGTTTTTATTCCCCTCGCTCGGTGTTGGCCGGACCAGGTTGCTTTGTATTATTGCTGGAGAAATCATCTCATGGAAGAAGTTGAAGTTGAACTGAATGTTAAACTTGCTCAAAGCTCAAGCCAAGTCGTTCAAACTTCGTACAGAGGGTTCCGTCCAACTGAGAAGCACTGATAAAGTTCACAGCCGTGGTCAAACCAGATTCATTGATGAAAAATTGAGTGGGCTGCAACTTAATAACCCGGGACAGCCAAACCTCACTTGGCTTCGGCGAGAGGCCTGAATTTGCCCATAGGGAGGCGTGTTTCTTCTCAGCTTGCCGTATTTACTTTGAGGAACCTTTCAAGGCAGACTCTGCTGCGCGTCCGTTCTTCTACCTTCTGATATCCATGGTTGCTAGTAACCTCACAGTCCCTGACAGCTATCGTGTTTACTTACACCAACAGGGCTCAAAACTTCAAAGCTAATAACTTCAAGTTGTTGAGTAGACAGAGCCTCCTCCCAGCGCTTCTAAATGGCCGTTCGTCAACTCCTAAACCAGTAGTTGGGTGCCAATTACCAAAAGCTTCAGTGAAAGCATTATGCTAACTCGCCAATTTATCTCCCCAGGCAGACTATAAGTCTAGCGTTCTTTTCTGGGACAAATGACACCTATCTGCCAGTACCAAATTGATGAACATCTCCTGACTTTCTTCAAACAACTTTCCTCTCCAGTGAAATTTGGGTCTCCGGGATCCTAATCCATCTTCTCCTTCAACTCGGGCACTGTTTACCAGAATTATTTGCTCGTTGGCGAGGGTCGGCGGCGCGGCCGATGTTGTGCTCACTCAGGCTTCCCGAGGAAATTTGGCGGCGTTTTTACCACTAGGATTAATAATTGGCTGCAATCCACATCCTAACTAAACCCAAGCTGAAGTTAAGCGCACACCGCTCTAGTCACAGGACCAATCTGAGGTAGGGCAAGGACCGAGGTAAATTTTACACATCGTTTGCGATTCGAATTTATTTGACCAGGTTTATTTTTTAAATTCGACTCGGAAGGTCCTTTTCGATATTGGGACGCCATTTCGGAAAATGCGTGAAGGTAGGTCTTTGCTGTGATTTTACTGCCTGGCCATCCATCGCAGGCTTTTTCTAACGCCTAAGTGAAAGCATGTGTCTTCGTTCTAGGCCCACTGAACTCTCTTGGGAAACGACTAAAATGTCCAACAGGTCGGTCGTCATCCCAAACAGGTAACTCAAGTTCTAAACGGAGACTCCGAGAAGGGGTTTAGAACGTAATCTGAAGCTTGCGCCTAGACGAGACGTCGAAGCACTGAATCTGCATCACCTGCGGAAGATATAAATTCCCGCCGGGCTGTTAGGTCCCTTCGTGCCCCCGTCTCACAGTTATGGCGGCGAAACCTTGGTATCATGCAGTGCTCGCTGGACTCCGAAGGCTGCGGGATAACAAGGACGACAAGGTCGAGAGCCTTGAGAGCCTGATGTCCTTCGGCATGGGGTCTGCCCCCAGTGGCGGCACCGTCTCCCACTTGATGTGCGGAAATATCACTCGCGGAAGATCTTGCCCAGAACAAGGTTCGGACGTCTGTACAAATGTATGTCACCCCGCAAACACGTCGTTTAATAATCTAAACTCTTACCTAGTGTCGTCTTATTAAAGTGAATCTCAGCAGGTGTTATACTCACGCAGTCAGCTCATCGGACTCTTTCTTAGTATTGCTCAGAGAAATGCAAGATGCAGCATTATCCCAAGCATCGATATCGCTGCACTCATCGATACCTCAGCGAGTCCTGGCAGCCCTCGTGGGTGTCCGAGGGACGGGACCCCACTTTTCTGCATCCCTCAGACTCAATGACGCTCTTCCGGCCATCAGTTGATTTCTGGGGCGACCTCCCGGCAATGGACTGCCTTCAGCTATCGAACAACGAGGGAACGGGCGATCTCGAACCTGTGGGCGACCTGAAGCTATGTTTCGCTGGCGAGTCCCCTTGGGTTGCTTACTGTTGGTTGCCTTTAATTATGATTCAATTGTAGCGTCGGGAGATCTTCGCAATCTCATCCGCACCATAAACAGTCTGCCCTCTGATTATGCAGGATACTGCGATGTTTTGCTGAACGAAACCAACCCTATCCTCGTGAACCGCAACCTTGTTATTTTGTTCGTGCTATTGAGCTCGGGTCCCTCGCTAGAGGTATGGACGTCGCTCCTCGTGCAAGTCAACTCAATTAAATCCTCTGTACAGGAAGCTGCCGAACTTTCAACGCACTTGATGTACTCTGCTGCCCTTCCCGGAGCCGGCGCCGAATACGTCAAGCGCTGTGTCGAATTCATCTATGACTCTGGCGAGTCTGTATCGTTCAATCGATGTCTCGACACCAGAGGGGAAGGCAAGGTTTATTGCGTCAAGCCCTCTGCGGGCATCAAGAAGCTCCTCGAGATGTTTAATTCGAATTACCCTCTCAACACCGCGCTGAAGAGTATGAAAGAGACCACGCTGGCGCCGGACCGTCTGGATTTTCGTGAAAAGTACTTTGCAGGACTTAAGCCCTCCCATCGGATGGCGTTTCAGCGGTTCCGCGAGAGTGGCATCTTGGCGCCATTTTCGCTCAACACGTCCAACTTTACTCAGCCCAACAGGTAAGCAATCTTTACTCAGCGCAAGTGCTCGCTCACATTGGACCAGGTTTCTATTTTCTCCCCAGGGAACTTGGCTGGTGGCAGAAGATTCTAATGCTCTCTTCGGATGGGACGTCTCTGGGGTCCAGAACTCCGGTATCAAACATGGCGCGAGCCCCGAGGATATTATGGGCTGCCTATTCTTTCACGTCAAGGACGAGCTTAGGGAGTTCGCGAAGCGAGTCAAAGAGTTCAGAATCGATATTCACGTTACCTCATTTGACGCCGGAATCCTCGCGAGGGGCATTACCATCGGCGCTCTACCGGCTTTCGAGGACGCTACGTTCGATCGAATCTTAACGTCGAATTTGGTGGACACTGTCGGGCTTCGGACTTGCCTTTCCGACTGGGGGCCACACCTCAACCGTGATAACCCCTGTGCGAGCATACTGATGCAAACCAAAGCTTGGCAGCCGCATGCGACGGTACAGTGGAGTCCACATGCTATGCAGGTCCTGGTGGACAAGTGTAATAAAATTCCTGGTCTGGTGAGCGGCCCACATTCTTCCGATCGCATGTCTGAATTAAAGCCGCTGCAGGATGTCAAGATGAAGTCGATTTTTGCCCAGGGAGTTCGATCACCCGCACTCTTCAGAATCTTCGAATCCCTTGATGCCTTCCACGACAACGAGTCTGCTTTTCAAGAGTATCTGGGTGAACAGGATACCGAAGAATCCGCGGCAGCCTTTGATTTGCAATTGCGCACCACGCACCGAATACATCCAAAGGTAGTTTCTATTGAGATCCGACGTTTCGTTTGTTAACCCTTTCATAGCGCTTGGGGATCCCTTTAAACGCTCCTCGATGGCAGAAACTGCCCGATCTTTCGAGTAACGAATTTTACGACCTTTGTAAGTTTAAAGTCTTTCCCTGGCCAGCTTGTCCTCATATATGCGTTCTAGTCACGATCGGCGGGGCCAACTTGCCAGTCCGGTTTTTGGAATTTGAGGGTATCGAATATTACCAAGCAACCTCGGACTGCACTACAGATTTTTTAGTAGAGTAGATTACTCTGTCCGCAGCGATCCGGTGACGAATGTAGACGAAGTGCCTGTGAAATCGACAGCGATGAACCTGTCCGGCGACCCTCGAGCGCGCCAAACGGCGGTCGTACGCGTTCCGATATGATTTTTGCGGTCCTCATCGAAGGGGAGGCTATATTCCACAAAGAATACTAGTGAATCTCCGCCGATGATACAGGAGAGGGCGATCATCTCCAGAAACTTCCAGCACCTCGACGCGTGTGACTTGAGCGATGAAAAGCTCCGAGACAACCTCAGCGGGCGCAGATTTGGGCGGGGTTCCTTCTTCGTGGCCCCGCGAGGGAAAGGGAAGATCGTGGAGGGGGACGCCTCTCGACACCAATTTACATGAAATAGCGCCCAAAGATCCCTGAATAACTGGGATTCCTTCTGCATTCAAAAAGTAGGGGGTGGTGGAGAATGGGTGGGGATGGAGGTCGGGTCGCGAGAAACTGGTCGCAATTGACGCCTGGCCCGCACACAACAGGTTTATAACCATGTCCGACGGTGAATTGGACGGCGAGGAATTTAGAGAGGATGCCATGCGAGAGGGTATGCGTAACGCGAAGGTGACCAGTGGAACAGGATCCATGGCTATTGATGTGAACGACGAGAGGGTTGCGCCATGATACATGGGCTCAGGCGTATCCTCGTCCGTACGAAGTGACGCGTCGGGAGACATGAAAGACGTGACAACCGCGACTGGTTGAGCAGTCTCCCTGAGAAGCGACCGTAGTCGGCTTTTGGTGGCCTCGGCGCCAGCGCTGCAGCTTGTCGAGCATGAACGGGCCAACAATTGGCGGAGCAGGTTTGCCATGACCCGATGACATGCGAACAAACATGACCCAACAACACAGAAAAAGGTCTCGGGCAATCGCACCCCTGCAAAAAGCAGAGCACGTGCCGGGTAAACAACCGTCCACTCCCATTGTCGCTAACCGAGGCTCTGTTTCTTCCCTTGCCGTCATGTCCCCGCCTTTCCTCCTGCTCCTCCTTAACCCATCCCTCAACCCATCTTCCTCCTTTCTTGCTGTCACCGACCCATACTTGTCCTACTTCGAGTTCCCGGGCTGTGGCACTCCGAGTCGTGTGATTGGGCCAATGTGCGTCTTGACTCTTGATGTGGTGGTTGTGCCGCAACCACTCGTCTGGTGGGCCGCGGGCGGCTTCCCCTCAAGTTGTGTCCCCCCGCTTGCATAATGCGACATTAAGACGTGGCACACGATGTTGACTTTCTACAGTCTATGCCACCGTTTTCTCTTGCCTTCCTTCCTCATCAGAATCCTCACATGGCACCACCAGGGATGTAAATACAGTATGTTCAATCTTGCATGTAGATCATCCAAGTGCTAGTATTCTATTTCTTGTGTAATATTTATTAAATATTTATCCATTACTCTTGTGAGCGGCTGGCTGGCATTTGCAAGTTGTACGCGTTCACATTCACGTTCACTGCACTGGGACTTGGGCCTCGTAACAATGGAACAATAAAAGGTGGCCTTCACTCAGACAATGAAATCTGGTACGTGCACGTGCTCTGTTTTTTGCAGGGGCGCGTTTGCACCTAATCAGAAAAGGAATGAGCGACGAAAGACAAATTATTTCGTTCGTCTAAAATAATACACTGTATACATCCACTGGTCCTATATATTACTTGAGCTTGACAAACATGCTCTTCGACAGCTCTACCGTCGAGATTTCCGCCTCAATTGTTTTCCGCTACAATAAGTCAGCGAGTTGCCCAAATCCGTCTTTAGAGGACTAACCTTTTCAGAGTTCGCGAGCCGCACATCAGCGGGAACGGTGTTCTCGTAATCGGGCTGGCTCTCCAGCTTGACCATCTTTTGAAGGTTCATCTTGGAGAGGTCGAGTTTCTTGTCACACTTGGCAATCTCGACGTCAAGATCGACCAAGCCCTGCACGGCAGCACGTTAATTAACATACAAGGAGTCTTGCAGGAAGGGAAGACTCACACGGACAAGGACATGGACTGCAATCGTTGGTGTAACGACGGTGCCACCACAGCCCTCGGGGATGTCCTTGACTTCGCGGACGACCTTGGCGCTTTTACAACCCTTGGTCAGGGCGACGATGGTCGAGAGCTGTGGCTCAAAGAGGGCAGCGTCCTCGTTCGTTTGTACATGCAGGAACACTCCAAGTCGAAGTGATCAGATAAGAGTCATAACCGAAGGGAATATTCTCACGTTGGATATCGCTTTGGAGGTTATATGACGCAGCCAGTGAGCGGCCTGTCTTCAAGGCAGAGAAGACAAGGTTGAACTGCTGGTCAGCGGATTCAAAGACATATGCCTTGTCCTGCAAGTTGGCTCAGATGAAAGCTTGGTTGCCGCCCTGAGCTAGAGAAACTCACGAAGACAGGGAAGGCGGACACCATGATAGATGGCGTCGGGTCATTCGGCCGCCGGGGCAGACGCTGCCACAACTCCTCGGTAACGAAGGGCATGAAAGGATGTAACAACCGCAGGCCATGGTCGAGGCACGTATACAACGTCTGCTGAGCAGACTTCCTCGTAGCAATCGGGGCGGCTTCATCTGTCATCGGCTTCATGACCTCCTGCAAAGCAACATTAGATATGTCGAAACTGGGCCCGGGGGAACACGTACGATGTAAACGTCGCATAGCTCATAAAGCCAGAAGTTATACGCGGCCGTGGTGGCCAGCATAAAGTTCCGGTCAGTGAAGTGCGTGTTAACTTCCGCTGCAGCGACATTGAGCTTGTGCAGAATCCACTGCTCGACGAGACTCTCGTTCCCAGTCGGCTGCGGGAGGGGAGTTGGTTAAAGAGGATCACGAGCTGATTAGACCGACGCACCTTCGCTGAAGGTTCGGGGACGAATGATTCGTCCAGCTTGAGCATCGCAAACTTGGTAGCATTGAAGATCTTATTGCAGAACTTGCGGTACCCCTCAACTCGCAGGATTTCGAGATTAATGTCACGTCCTGTGTAAACAGATATTGAGAATAAAACACCCAAATGGAATGAACGTGCACACACCTCCTGCAGAGTACGCACAAAGTGCAAAGCGCAACGCGTCCGTCCCGCACTGAGGAATCCCCTTCGGGAAGTCCTTCTTCTGCCCTGCAGTCGCTTTGACGATCTCCTTCTCGTCGAGATTCCCATCCTTGAGTTTCTCGTGAAGTGCCTCAAGGGGCAGCCCCTCGATAACATCGATCGGGTCGATCACGTTCCCGAGAGACTTGCTCATCTTGCGCCCGTGGGCGTCCCGGATCATCGCGTGGCAGAGGACCTCATTGAAGGGAACCTTGCCCGTGAGCTTGATTCCGAGTAACACCATCCGCGCGACCCAGAAGAACAGGATGTCCCATCCGGTCTCTAGCAGCGAGGCGGGATAGAATGTTTTGAGGTCAGCGGATGCCTACAAGGAACGGCGCGTTAGGTGGGAGGAAGAAGGGGGAAAAAGACAAGACGTACGTTGTCCGGCCAGCCCATGATGGAGAATGGCCACAGGCCAGAAGAGAACCACGTATCGAGGACGTCCTCATCCTGCTCAAGTGAAAACTTCCTGTTGCCTGCTAATGCCTTAGCCCGCCCCGTCGCCTCCTCAAGTGTCCGCCCGACAACCCAGTTCTTCCCTTCGTTCTTCTGTGACACTGCACGTTAGGGTCGCAAGAAGAGTGATAAGTGAAGGATCATACATCCAAATCGGTCCCCTCGATATTGACGAAGTAAGCCGGGCACCGATGTCCCCACCACAGTTGGCGAGAGATGCACCAGTCCTGGATCCCCTCGAGCCATCGATACCAGTCATTCTCCGATTGCTTCGGCGTGATAACGAGCTCGCCCGCGCGCGTGCGCTGGTCACCGATAAATTCTGGTGTCAACAGAAACATGTAAGGAAAGTACCTTGATCGCCTCATCCGCCAATGGCCGGCAGTTGACCCACCACTGAGGTTTCAGGACGGGCTCGACGACGTCTCCAGATTTACTGTGCTTCGTTGGTAAATGAATAGGAGTGAGAAGACGACCAACCTGCAAATGGGGATTTGCATTGGGTTGTCCTTGGTCTCGATATAAAGCCCGGCATCCTTGAGGGCCTTAACGACAGCAACCCTCGCGTGGAACCGCTTCATACCCTGTAATTCATGTAAGCTGACTCGAACTCTCCCAAACTCCAATATAAAATATGCCTACCTTGAACGTCTCGCCAGCGTTAGCGTTAAACGTCCCATCGTCGTTCAGAATATTGATGAACTCGAGTTTATGGCGCACCCCAACCTCGTAATCGTTGGTATCATGTGCGGGGGTGATTTTGACGGCACCCGTACCGAACTCCATATCGACGATGATATCGTCGGCAACGATGGGGATTCGGCGGTCGACGAAAGGGTGTTTCACGAATTTGCCGTGGAGATGCTGAGGAGCGTGAGATTACGGTGGGTCAGGAAGGAAGGATAAATATGTCACCTTGTATCGGGGATCGTCTGGGTGGACCGCGATTGCGGTATCTCCGAGCATTGTTTCGGGACGAGTCGTGGCGACGATGATCTTCTCATCTAGAGCTCTCATTAACGAATCGTTTTATCCAAAACGGTTTGGCACATACCTGAATCCTCGATAGGATAGGCAAACGAGACCAAGACACCGAACTCGAATCGTTCCTTGGCATCATAACCAGGGACGTTGAGCATCGTCCGGCCAGTAAGTTGTTTTTGGTCGACCTAGACCCAAATGTTGGTACAGAGAATGGCGCAGAAAGAATACTTGCCTCGAGGTTAGACAGAGTCGTGTTCATCTTAACACACCAATGGACGAGACGGTTGGCGCGGTATATAACGCCATCCTCGTGCAAACGACAGAAACTCTCTATAACGGCTTTATTGCGTTTCTGATTTCCAACCGTGAGGGAAGCGGATGATCAGAGGAAGATAAACACACCTCGTCCATGGTAAATACCGCACGAGTCCAGTCGTAACTCCCGCCCAACCGATGTAACTGGCGAGTAATTCGACTTTGATAGCTGCGGAGAAAGGAATGAGGCTCCGGCTTGCGAATAGACTGACTACGCACTCGTTCTTCCAGTCCATGACGGTTTCTAAAAATTTCTCCCGTCCTAAATCATGCCGCGTCTGGCCACTGCTTTTATACAGCCGCTTTTCAACGACAGACTGCGTGGAGATACCCGCGTGGTCAAAGCCCGGCGCGAATAGAGTCGTCTTGCCCAGCATCCGATTCCTACACATATGAGACAAGGAAAATGTCCGACGATGCACAGGACTGACCATCGGACCAAAGTATCTTGAATCGCGGTCGTTAGCGCGTGGCCAATGTGCAGACTCCCAGTAACATTCGGCGGAGGCGCGGGGATGACGAAGAGGCCTTCTGGCTTGACCTTGCCATCGGGTGTAAATTGCGGCGCGAAAAATCCCTCCTTCTGCCACCAGTCATACCACGCCGATTCGACCGCGATTGGGTTATATCCAGCGGCCATGGGTTCGGAGAGATCTGAATAACGTTGGCTACTTCCGCACAGATCGCGCGCAATCTCACCTTTCTTCTCCCCAGGCGGTGTGTTGTTCACGAACGGCGCCTCGACGTCCTTCTTCTCCCTTTCCTTGACTTTCTTGTCGGCCCCGGGTGCAGCTGCGGTCTTTGCAGTCTTCGCAGCGAGCTTGGCCGCCTTTTCTAAACGCTTCTCCTCCTTTTTCGCTAACGATCATGTACCGCGTCAGTCATCGGGTATGAAATTTTTATTTTGCGCATTCCGACCTGCACTCTTCGAGTTGGGGGCATCGCCCGCAGGCGTGGCAACAGTGGACATCTTGGATCGCAAGGCTACGGGTACTGGTCTTCGTGGTGGGAGAGAAAGTTTGATGAGTCGACGATGAAAACCTTGCATTCAATCGTGACTCGTATGTGACTCGGCGCGTCCAATATCCAAAACAAGCCCCGGCTGCATGAAATTCTAAAAATCAAATATCGGTGGTATAGATAAGTACATTTTCTTCTACTGATACCACCGCTCGCGCAGCCGCTTCCGTCTCACCATCGGCTTCGCTATTACAATCCCCAGCGCCAGCCCACACACTGTGAGCACCAGCTGCGCCTTGTTAAAGCTTTTATTCAGAATGTCGAACGTGTTGGACGGCGCGACACGCGTGAGGAAGAGATCCAGCCCATAGGCGAAGACCAGGGAGGTCGACTCGAGGAGGGCGGGGGATGTGATGATTTGTCGCGTGTTGGCGACCTGGAGTAACGTTAATACGGTCTGAAAGCATATTGAATCAAAAGGGAGCGAACCTGGTAAGTGTGCGAAATTGTCCGCCGCGGGTCATCCGGCATAATCACATCGTAGGGAATAAGTTGCTCTTCCTGCTGCTCCTCTGGCGTAGGTTTGCGATCCTTTAAGCGCCGAGGATTGAGCATACGGCGGGGGATAGCGTGGATTTTGTTGTTCTGCGTGGCCACTGAGACCGCCAGTTATCATTAAGTGGAAGACTGAGAAGGAGAGCGATTAAACAGACCAATTATATCCTTCGAAGTAATACCGAATTTTGTCGAGGTAGTGGTAATGGCCGTTATGCCATGTGCATAGACATACGACTGCTCCAGCGCTTCGACCTGCATGCTGTCCGCCGAGAACGCTGACATGTCGGAGCTGTGAAGCACACCATCAGCATTTTTAAGTGAAATAAAAGAATAAATAATATGAAGCTCACCTCCGGGTCTTCTCATCCAATCCGCCCTCATACAATTCCACAGTAACGATCCTCCACCCTTTCGTTTCCCCATCCCGCTCACCCTCACCCTCATAATAATGATAAACCAACCAATTCTCCGTCAACGTCGCATGTAAATCACACCCGGCGCGACCTTGCACAGGAACCGGGACCGTCGCCGAGTACAGCACGCTCCCCTTCGCCCCGTCCACAACATACACTCCGCACCCGCTGCTGCGACTAGTGGACTCCTCTGTCCCCTCCGTAAGAACGACAAACATCCTTGGGTTAAGATACTTGTACAACGTCGTCCGATTGCCCAGCACCTTCCCCAGCGACGCCACTGGCCCCACGCGCGGCTTCACGATGCTCTTGACGCGCGCGCCCGCTGGGAGACTAAGGCCCCAGGTGCGGTACGCGAGGTACTTGTCCGACAGGTTCTGATCGAGTTTGAGCCCGTGCCCGACAATGCGCGGGCCGTTAGAGAAGTTCTCGATGAACGGGAGGTAGAGGTTCGGTGCGAGACCCGCGATAAGCGCAACGGAGGCTTCGGTGTCTGGGTACAGGTTTATCTGGTGTGGGTGAACGTCAGTTAGAATTGAGTAGGTGGCAAGTCTGGGGTCTGGGTACCTGGAAGAACTCGTCTATCAGAATTATAACATCCGAGTCAGGTATCCGGAACGCCTGTGTAAGAGGTCCCTGGATCACATCCGTCCCCTCCAGCAACCCATTGGTATTCTCCTCAAAAGGTGACACCGACGCGCCGGTCAGAGGGTCAATTCGGAAAACAACCGTGTCAACCAGTTTCTGTCCAATCATCAGCGCTGGATCGAATCGAAAAGGGAAGGAAAAATAACATTATTGGCCCTCCGCTGCGCAATCACCACCACGTCCTTCCCCTCCGACTCGCTTTTCCCTTCAACAACGTAGATTTTCACCGGCTTTACAACACCGCCGACGCCATCCCCAGCCCACCCGAGCCCAAAGACCCGCGTCCATAGCACCGCGCCTGACGCAGTGTCGAGCCCGAACAGAGACCCATACGCGGTCGCAGTAACCAGGATTTGTTTGAATCCAAAGGCGTCGCGCGCAAGGGCCGCGGTGCGGTCGTGCGCCGAGACGACGACCTCCTCACGTGGTGGAGCGCCAGTGACGAATCGTTCGGCGAATGCTGCTGCGTAGGCGGGGAAGTCCTGCGGCCAGTATTAAGTTGCAGGTAAACCGGAATAGAGAGTGTATAAATAGACCTGGGTGTCCTCAATCTGCCTGATAAGCCGGGAGAAGAACGACTCGTCCTCGAGGTTGACGTGAGCAATGCGCTCCGGTAAAGGCAGTTCGACGAAGGTGGCGACGTCGATCGTCGCAAGGGATTCTTCGCGGCCCCATACAAGCTGGTCTTTCTCCCAGGCTTGAATGGCACCTGTGGAGGTAGTTATCACCAAGCGTAAGCCATCGATCGCGAGCTAAGAGTCGTGATGAGCCGTCAAACTGAGCGATAACACAAAATAACATACATGTGCGACCGTTCCGTGCTTATGCGTGTTCAGTGGAAGGGAGGTCTTCACAACCTCCTTGCCAGGAGTGTAAATCTCCACTGAGATCGTCTGCTCCGATTGAGCCTCGGAATCGGCGAAGAAAAACACGAAATTGACCTTGGGTGTGCTAGTCCACAGACGAGCAATATAAGGCTCGCCCGCTTCGTCCAAACCACCAGCAAAAAGCGCCTGCGGTCCATCGTTCACAGGGAAGGCATGCATCGACTCCAAGACACCTCCTTCCTGCACTTTGAGAACCCGCGCCTCCCCGTTAGTGAGCACGCCAACAAACAATTCCTTGTCTCGCAGGTCGACATCCACGACCGCCAACCATTTCAGAGTCTTCTCTGTCCGAATGGATTCCCTGAGGGATGGAGCCAGATGAACGAACCCTAGACTTTCCGTGGCGGGGACGACCCAGATGACAGTATCACCCGAAACGACGAATGACGAGACGGAGGGCGGCAGGTGCTTCCATGCAGTATTAATCTGAGCTCCGGTGACGGGGTTGACAGCAGCGAGATGCAGAGACGCAGTGTGTTGTGATACACCGACAGCATAAAGGGCCGCGCCAGTGTGCACGAGTTTCGAGTAGGGCATGCTACACGATGGGTGAGAGAATGCATTTACATGTTTTAAAGATACGCACTGCTTATCCGGCGCATCCCAAGTCCATTGTACCTCACCAACACGGGTGATGAGGTGCGTATTCAGCGCGAACATGGCACCGGTATTGGGCTCGAATATGACATCTACACCAGTCAATTCAATCGTCGGCGCCTCCAGCCGCTTCTCGAACGACAGGAATCCGGTCAGAGACTCGAAAGACCGCATCATAGTTGCACCTGCGCCAGATAGCGCGACGACCACGTCGCCATTGACGTGAAAGCTCGCAATCCCGTCCGAATCGTCAAAGACGTATCTCCACACTACCCTTCGCGTCAGATGTGTTGAACTACCTTGGAGAGTAGGATTGCGTACCTACAGACCCGTCGGTGGCGTTCAAAGCCGCAAGGAGATTGCTGGATGTTGGAACAAGTAAAACACGCTGAGTGGTCTTGTTCATCACTGCATAGTGAACTACGGGGGGAGCAAGAGGGACACCGATGAGTTTTTTGTGCCAATCTATTAAGCCGACGTCCGATTCATGGATAGCCAAGGAGAGAGGAGTGCATAGCAGCAACGCGACCAAGAGAGAGCGCAACATCAGAGACCGTGGTTATTCCAAGTAACCAATTTGCTACAGGTTTTCCAGCGCCAGTCGGTTTCTTTCGGCTTCCCTGTCGATATTTGGAGCACTGGGGGCCTCTTCTGCCAGCCGCCTCTCTATTTAGACGGTTGGAACGCACGACGCGGTGTACGTAAATGCAAGATGTTACAGCCTAACGTGAGCAAACAAGACCCCTATTTCAGAGCCAACAAGTTGAGCGGGACCCGCCTTCGGCGCGTAGGCCCACAGCACGATCTGTGCTCGCAAAGACACAGTGGATTCCGAGCTTACCTGTTTTTGGCCCTCGCTAACGCTCCGGCATTGCTCGGGCATCTCGTGGGAGAAAGCATGTGACTTTATCACATGATTTCCACGTGGTGGCAGTGCTCTTCGTGTTTTAAAGTAAAGGATCTATCGCTCAAACTACTGTACAGTCGTTCATCATCGTAAAGTACATAAAAGCACATGCACGCAGAATTTTCCCGTCTTTCATACAGTCTCCGCGCGCTCCTCTGCCCGCGTCTTCTCGAACGACCCCGATGCGGGACTTTCTGGTGTAGCATCCTTGCGCTGCAAGCGCGTCTCGTGCACACGCGCCATGACAATACCATGCGCCTTCCACGGCTTCATTCCCGGCTCGAAGAGCTCCTCCATGCGCTCGAGCGGTACCTGCTTTGTTTCGGGTAGGATGAACTAGGCGTATAGTGTCAGATAAACCCCCCCAGAGCCGAAAAAGGGTACGCACGTATACGAACGGTATCGATATCATCATTAATGAGGCAAAAAATAGATAAACGCCGAACCCCATCGCTGTAAACATCTGGGGCGTGAATCGGGTGATGATGAAGCCCCAGAACCAGTTGGAGGCAGCCTGGCAGGCTTGCGTGAACGTCCTGACATGCTGGGGGAACATCTCAGCTCCGATCACCCATCTAAATAAACATCCCAGTCAGTGATCTTAATGTCAACAACACAAACCACTACGCACGGAGTCCCATTCCATGTCGGTGAGTAAAATATCGTCCAAATGTAGAAGAACGCAACTGCATAGAGAACTCAGTGGATACTTCGAGGCTATGGAGAAAAACATACTAGCACTTTGCCCACCCGGCCCGATTTTCGTCGAAGGGTGTTCCGCGGGCTTCGCGACGGCGATGTAGGCACCGATGTAATACATCGACAGAGCGCCACCGAGGGATCCAACGAGGAGGACTCCGCGTCGACCGAATGAATCGACGAGGTAGAGGAGCCAGATGAGGGCGCCGACGAGCTTGACTAGATATCGAGGTCAATATCTGCTAGAGTACCGGGATAAATTGCTTCGACTTACTGAGGCCATAAACCTGGGAAAAGGTTGTGAGCTTCACCATAATTTAATTAGGAAAGCGATAAAACCTACTCCAGTAGTCAAAAGGCTTGTACTAGTCCCTGTAATCCCAATGGACTTGAAGATCGTCGGTCTAAGTCACACGATGAGCCTTGAGTATCCTCTCACTGTCAGAAAAAGTAAACACCCACGAATAATAATTAATCGCGTTGATCCCGGTCCCATTCTGCCATATAAACAAACTCGATCCCAACAAAACACGATACATGAGCGTCCGGCTCCGCATGACAGTCTTTAGCGGCCCAAAGAAACCCGCGCCTGCGAGGCCCCGCTCATGGGCGATCGCAGCCTCAATCTCAGCGAATTCCTCGAGGACGTACGGCGCGTCTTCAGGGAGATTGCGCAGCTTGGCGAGATTGGTAAGGGCGGCGGCATTACGGTCGCGGGATACCAACCACCTAGGTGATTCGATCATCGCGAAAGAGCCGATGAAGAGCATGCCGCCGGGCTATTGAAGATTAACAATAGCTTTGAAGGCTATGGAAAAGGAAACGTACGATTAATTGGATGGCAAAAGCGATGAGCCACTGCTTATGGCTGGGAGGGACGTGCTGGGTAACACCTATTTGAACGTCAGAATCTGTTCCAAAGCTGCGTGGCCTCCAACCAACCATAGTTGATCCAAAATCCGATAACCCCTCCGAACTGCCAGCATAATTCGTACATGCCAATGAGTCGGCCACGAATGGCTGGTGGAGCAATTTCTGCGACGTAAATGGGCTGCGACAGAAGAGATTGGTTGAGATTAGATGACGCTAAGTGGCAGCATACCGCCAAGTTGGAAGCAATCCCAATCGAGAATCCCACGACGATACGACCTGCATACATAATGCCCAGGCCAGTCGACGAATTGGACCCACATTGAAGTCCGGCACCAAGGAGGAAAATCGCGCTCGATAGCAAAAGTCCGTACTTCCGTCCCAAAAAGTAGCCGGTGAAATATCCAAAGAACGCGCCGAAAAAGCAACTGCAAGGAAAGGTGAGCGGATTTACGACGTTTGGCCGTAGGCCGAGAGTACCCAGCCTGAAAGACAGAAACGATATTGGCTGAGATGAAATTGAACTCTGTTGTTGACTTGGTAGTCAGGCCAAATTCGTTCTTGAAGCTCGGAAGACTAATGGAAGTGCCTGAGATGATTGTCAATGAGGTGGCCCACCTATTCCTGAGGATCTGAAGACTCACCAATGAAAGCGGAATCATATCTATTACATTCCGCAATAATTAAGATGAAGAAACCAACACAAGGAGGTGAAGAACCTACCCGATCCTAAAGTAATCGAGTCAACACTTGCGTAGGAAGGAGAGCAGCATACGAACATCACCGCCGCCCAAGTTGCGATGATAGAATTTGCATAAACCTTCCAGTTGTACACCTCTTCAGGGGTGGGACGGTCCTCGATGCGGGCGAGTTTGGCCATTGATGTGGGGGGGATGGAAGGCGGGGAAGCGGGGTGGAAGAATTCACTTTAGCGCTATATAAATCGCACAAAATCGACCCGAAGTCCCGCTCATTGTTGACAGCCTGAGGGAAGAACTTGAATTCAGGAGATCAGCAGGGGTCAGCCCGGCGGCCGGATATAGCCGAAGCCTTTCGTTTTTCCGCGCACCTTCAATTCACTTTTCACCGGAACTGGGTTTTTCCTTTCTCTCTCATTTCTCTCTTTCCAGTTTCGTGTCTGGGCAATAAAGTTCCTTGGCTAGCCCCTCACCTACCTGTCGACTCTCAATGGCTCCACCCTCAAAACAATTCCATCTCTTTGGTTTCCCTATCGCGCATTCTGCGGCCCCCGCTTTACACAACCACTGCTTCAACTTACTGGGCACTGAAAGCACGTACACAATCTGGTCTACTAGTAAAGTGACGCAAGAAATGTTGGCTGTTATCCACGACAAGGATTGTGGTGGTGCGGCGTAGGTTCACTCAGTTTCAAGCGCCAAAACAGAGCAGTAACCTGGAGCAGAGTGACTATGCCAATCAAGACTGCCATCATCCCATTCCTCGACGAGTTGTCTCCTGAAAGCCGAATCACCAACGCATGTAATACCATCGTCAAGGTTCCGACGGCGGACGGAGGTGTCAAACTTGTTGGACAGAATACCGATAGTACGTGGCGCTACATCTTCGGTTTCAACGATGATCGACGATTTTTCTAGTTCTCGGTGTCAGAAATGCCCTCTTGAGCGCCCTGAAAGACCAACATCCGAACCCACCCATCCCGTCTGATGCTTCGGCGACTTACCCTCCTCCCCCCGCATCTTCCGGTCCCTTGGCGGGCCTGGTAATCGGCGGCGGCGCCACAACGCGCTCTGCAGCACATGCCCTCACACTACTCGGCCTGGCTCCCATATTCCTCATCAATCGCGACGTCGAAGAGGTGCGTGCGGTCATGGATGCGATGCCGCACTTGAGTTCTGCCGGCGGTCTGATTCATCTGCGCGATCCGGCGGACGTGGAGACATATCTTGTCGGCGAGAACAAGGCCCGTATACTAATGGCAGTTGGATGCATCCGTAAGTTAATTTTTCCTTTACCGTGCCGTTGCTGACGCTGCGCAGCGAGCTTCGCGCCTCAGACAGCGGCCGAGCGCATGGTATACACCACTGCGTCTGCTGTTCTTACCGTCCCCTACGTTGTGCCTACTTTGCCGTCCCTCGTTCTTCCATATCCCACACGGCGCCTGTTCTTGGAAATGCCGGTACGTTTGTTTTATGCTCATGAAAGCTTTAATTCACCCTCGCACAGTATAAGCCTCTTGAAACCACAATGTACAAGGTCGCAGCCGCACACGATTGGCATGTCATTGACGGGATAGAAGTGAGTCGACTTCGACTAGCTTCTCTCTTTCTGAATCATCATCCGTAGGCGATGATTGAGCAGGGCCTCGCACAGCAGCGCATGTGGCTTCGGGGTGTCGCGTCAGTAGCTGTAGGCTCGGACTCTTCGATAACGGGAGCTTCCCTCGAGCAATTTGCACGCCAAGATACGAGGAGCCGCTTGACCGCCCAGAATCCTGTGTCTGCAGAGGCTATTAACGGGGAGGTGGACCGCGCAGCTGGCAAGGAGAGCGCAAGTCCATTAGACAAATAGAACTGAATGAAGCGATCCAAACCACTTGAACGTGCACCACCGGCCCGTTCGGAAGTCGTGCTCACCAGCCCCTAAGTATTGGAAAATTCCAGATCATTGATCAATTTGAACAACGGCAATCAACTAGAATGCCTGCACCTTTCGTTGTGCGCAAGCTGCACGCTATTTCGCGAGCTCTTGTCCATTTGATCAGCCTTTCACTCAGGCTGCCCATGCCCCTCAAATAGTTTTCGCAGAGCTGTGCCGGCGCAAGAGGTTGTTCCA
Source organism: Mycena alexandri (assembly GCA_029233265.1). NCBI lineage: Eukaryota > Fungi > Basidiomycota > Agaricomycetes > Agaricales > Mycenaceae > Mycena > Mycena alexandri. The sequence continues at coordinate 221,270 of JARJCM010000042.1, forward strand.
CGCGGCCCGCTTTCAACTTGAAGTTGTAGCAGGTCCGCTACCCCTCTCGGGCGGGGATCTGAAACTTGCTAGAACAACGAAATGGATGGCCGTCAAACCGATCTGTTGCGGACACCCGATATTTAAGGTCCTCGCTGCAAGTGTACTCAGACTTTCATCCAACTTCTCGTCTTCCACTTCGAAATAAGAATGTCTTCCAACCCATTCTACAGGTTTTTCTCCTGTTGTCGTTGCCTGGCCCCTGTTCATCTGCCTACTAACAAGAGAACCTCACTTTGAAACCCTGCAGTTACATGCTGGTCAGGTCGTCGACTCCGCCACCAATGCGCGCGCAGTTCCCATCTACCAGTCGACCAGTTTTGTCTTCAACAGTGTTGAGGTACCGTACCGTCTCTTTTTGGATGGATAATCCACTGTTGATTGGGACGCAGCATGCAGTCAGGATGAACACCTTGCAGTGGGTGTCAATACCTTCATCTGAAGGCAAAAAAGACTGACGTTGACCAAAAAGAGAGGCAGGCAACTTGTACTCCCGCGTCGCGAATCCGACTGTGGTAAGTAATTATTATTCGTTATATCGGTTTCATCTGCTAAACCTTCTTAGGACGTGTTTGAGAAGCGTATGGCCGCGCTTGAGGGTGGGATGGCTGCGGTTGCGGTTGCCTCTGGCCAAGCTGCGACCGCCCTCACCATTACTTCTCTCGCCGCTACCGGCGACAATATTGTTTCCTCGTGGGTACATTTTGATGGCGCTCGGTCTCCTTGCTCATAGTCGCACAGATCTCGGTTATATGGAGGGGTGAGATTTTGTGTTCTCCAAGTATTCACCATGCTTACGCAGGCCCTTCCATAGACGTACAACCAATTTAAAGGTTTGTCTTCTGTGCAAGGTGCGGGTGCTGTCACTGAAGAAGACCCCCTATTATTCAGTCACATTCAAGAGATACGGAATCGATACCAAGTTCATCGCTACTACCGACCCTGCTGATTATGCTGCCGCGATCGACGAGAAGACCAAGGCCATCTTTGTAGAAACCATCTCGAATTCGGACACCGTTCTCGCTGATATTGCGGCTCTTGCCAAGGTAGAACTTCATTCAGAAACAAAATGCATGCATAGCTCAGATCCTCTTGTTACCAGGTCGCTCATGACGCCGGCATCCCGCTCGTCGTCGACAACACAGTGGGTATGGGAGGATGGCTCATCAGGCCCATCGCCCTTGGCGCAGATATCGTCGGTTCGTATGGGACTTCAGCGATACATTTCACTTACTAACTTTATTCCAGTACATAGCGCGACGAAGTGGATAAGCGGACACGGAACCACCCTCGCGGGTGTCATCATCGACTCTGGTTTGTTTTACAAGAAGGTTTTCCGATAGCAATTCACACCGCTGTCTGTCTCAGGTAAATTCGACTGGAGGAAATCAAGCAAGTTCCCGATGATTGCTGGAAATTCTGCCTCCTACGGCGGTGCGCCGCTCGCGGACATCTTCTTCCCTGTAGGATTTGCTCTGCAGGTTCGACTCGAGGTGTGTATATGGGTCTCGGTAAACGACCGTGTAATTTGTAATTGACCACATCCGCAGAACCTGCGAGATCTTGGTCCTTGCCTCAGTGCGACCTCCGCATTCATGGTGCTTCAAGGCGTTGAGACCCTGAGCTTGCGTGCAGAACGCCACTGCCAAAATGCCCTCGCTGTCGCCAAGTGAGTTTCAGCATCGCCCATGCCCCTCATTTCTGATTCCGTCTCTTTGCTTGTAGATTCCTCGAAGCGCACCCGCGTGTTATCCAGGTCACCTATCTCGGGCTCCCTTCCCACCCTTCACACCAGCTCGCTGTGCAGACCCTGCGCGTCGGTGCCTTTGGCGGATTGTTGACGTTCCGCGTCGAGGGTGGTTTCGAGAAAGTGAAAAAAGTCATTGAAAACCTCAAACTTGCTTCCCACCTCGCGAACTTAGGTGCGTGAGGCGGCTGTTCCGTTTTCTTACTCTTACGAAGATGCCACGCAGGGGATGCCAAAACACTCGTTATCGCGCCGTTCGTTACCATCCAGTCGCAACTAACCCTCGAGGAGCGCGAGAACAGTGGTGTTACAGACGACATGATTCGCGTACGCCCACTTTGACTGTGTCTGTTCAAACTAAATGTTCACTCCTAGTACTCCGTTGGCATTGAGAGCGCCGCGGACATCATTGCGGATTTGGAGGGGGCATTCAAGGTTGCCTATGAATGATTGACAGGAGAACTTGACCTGTATCCAGTAGAACAGAATTACACCCAATTTTCCTCTCCTTCCCAAACGGCGGGCCAAGTTTTTTCAGGACAAAGTTAGTTTTCAACCGCGGCATTTATTTCGCGTTTGGGGTTGATCATCACATCAAGTTGCATTTTCTGAGTGCATTTTTCGCCCTTTTGACTTGCTCTGAGTTACAAGTCCCAAAGGCGACTGGATTTGTCAAATCGCTGATGCATCATAGAACCAATCTGAAGTGGGAAAACGTTCAGAGAAGCTTTTCCAGTGGGAGTAGGCAGATTGGTAGATGCATCATCGATTCATACACCAGTTGCGACACGTCAAAAGTTTCTTCAAATCCCCTCACGAACCAACTCTTCTCGTATCGGCCAGACTTTTTCTTTTTTTTCTTGCTTGGAGGTCGGTATCAAACGGGAATTTTTAGCTGGATTTTTGCTGTGGAGCTCAGCGAGGGGCGTACCTTTTTTGCTTTTTCTTGTTTTTTGAGACTGACATGGGCAGGTGATGCGCCGTGACAGCGGGTGAGAGCGGAACGCACTTTCTCCGCTCGATCTCTGTGCAACCCGCTGACCCTAACTCGATTTTCGATTTCTAAACTCAAACCACCATGATTGCAGACCTCAGTGCTCAGTATACTCAATGTCTCCAAGATCTTTCCCTCGCATCAAGAATTCTGGCGCGTCATGGAATAGGTACGGTCGGAATTGCTGTTGGAATGCTGGGCTGACGCGTACCACAAAGTGGATGGCTTTGGACACGTCTCTTGTCGCGATCCGCGTTCCCCTAAGGAAAATTTCCTTCTTTCCCGCAATCTCGCCCCTGCGCTCGTCCAACCACTTGATGTAGTTGCTTGGCGCATCTCCGATGCCGAGTAAGTTCACCATGATTTGCACTTAGTGAATTATCTGTCATCTACTTATTTTAGACCGGTCGATCCCAACTCTCCGCGCGGTTTTCTAGAGCGATGCATTCACAGTGAAATCTATAGGCATCCATCTCTACCGTTTCTCGCGGCACCCTTTGAATGTCCTGCAGGCAGTTCGACGACGTAGAGGCAGTGGTTCACTTCCACTCTCTCGATATAATCCCATTCGGTCTCATGAATATTCCATTCAAAGGTGAGTTTCACCGCCACCCGATAATCTTGTTATAAACTGGGTAAAGCCGTATACCATATGGCCTCCTTCCTAGGTTCCCGTCAAGCCTAGCGGTCGCCTTTATGTGCTAAACAAACACCATAGGCTGCGAATCTCCGCCCATCTTTGACATCGCCGATACCGTTGGGCCCGGAACGGATATGCTCATCCGCAACGCAACCCACGGGGCAGCGCTGGCATCTTCATTTATTCCCAACTCGACGTCGTCTCCGACCCGTCCCCTGGTTCTTATGCGTGGCCATGGGGCCACTCTCACTGCCGCATCTCTCAAGCTGGCTATATTCCGCGCTATCTATACCCAGAACAACGCAAAAATCTTGACCAGTCTCAGTAGCTTAGCGGGAGGAGCGAGTCATCTCCACTTCGCAAAGTTCTTGTCTGCTGAAGAGTGTGCGGCGTCGGAGATAAGCAATTCTGGACAAGTTTCGCGAGCCTGGGATGTCTGGTGCAAAGAGCTTGAGGATTAAGCTCCGCTCGAGGGCAACCAAATACTGCACGGTTTACCGGAGTTGATTAAATTTGAATGTACAAGACGAAATAGATCCGGTTGAAGACCATGTACAGTTACTGGATATCGGCGTTCATCTTGTTCGGCTGATTCTTCTTTTCTTTCTGGTATTGTCGCGAAGCATGTTCGATGCAAGGCTGAAGTTGAACATTAATTTCCCTGGTCAAAATTCGACATGCCAGTCGGCAGGAACCATTAGAACAATGGGGCAACTTGGGTCAAGCTTTATTCAATTTATAGATTGAGAGATGAAATTGTGTGAACGGCTCCTCTTCTTCAATTGGTCGATGAAGAGCCTTACATATAAAGGTTCCAAACAACTAGATTAATGCTCCCGAGCTCGAGCGGAGCCAGCTCAGAAAACACCTAGTGGCTAAGGCTGAGGTTGGTGGTGCCCTAGCAGTAAAGGCACAGGTCGGTAAACGTAACCTGGATGTTTTTTCCCTTCGTCTTTGCGCAAATAAAAATAGAAACACAATGAAGGGAGAAATCGAAACATACAGGAGACGTAAACAGGAACGCAGCAGTGCTCTCCGTTAGGGAACAGGTCGATGGGGAGCGCAGCCCGATAGTCGGTTAGCGGCCACTGGACGGGCAGGGAGTGGTCCCAAGGGCGTCGACTTCAGCTGAAGGGTGGTGTTCAATTGGAATTCTGGGAAGCAACCACAGCGGATGTGTTACCTCTACCGGTATATGCGGAGACATGGCCGAAGGTAAGAGCCGCAGCGACAAGGGTGGTGAGTTGAAGCTTGAACTGCATCTTTGAGTTTCGACAGCGAAGATGCCTCTCAGTCGAGCCGCATTTTATACATGTTTCGCCTTTGAATGATCCAGGGAGAGCCCAGAGTGGTGTTATGGAGGAGATTTCAAATATTAAAGCCACTAGAGGATGGGGGATTAGATTTATATGAAGCCAATCGTGGAATGAGCACAGCCCTGATTGAGAATGGTCTCCGTAGTGGACGCACTCACAGGATGAAGGAGATTATCCCCTCATAAACACCATGCAAGGCAAGAGCTCCCCGCTCTCTCGGGCGCGGGCCGCTCGAGTGATGCTGAAGCGTAGAACGGTAACAGGGTTGGTTCTTGTGTCCGCCAATATGGGGAATCACGCATTTCTTTCAGGCGAATGCGTTCTAGGATGTCAGCTGGCAACTGAGGCTGAGGCCGCCGCAACTCCCCCCGCCAGAGTAGATTGTTTACACCGCTTGTTACCGTAGTCTGACTCCTAGTCTGAAGGAAACAGATATGGCCCTGGACCGGAACTTTAAGCCCACGAGGTGAGGTGTACAGAGCATTGCGGAATGAACCAACTGAATGGCAACGAGGGAAAAAAAACAGAGGACTCGGAACGCAACAACTTGCCAGTGTTGCCACCGTGACTGGGCCTGGTTGAAGGTGTCCGAGCTCGAGACATTTGGAGGAAATAGTAGCGGTAGTCACTTATAATCTGGAAAGGCGTGGTGCATTAATCTTGAAGTCTACGGCGGGCAATAGACTTCGGTACGAGGTTTAAGAGGTTTAAAGTGAGAACTCGCCGGGCCGTTCCGGGTATCACGGTGTCCATGTTTCTGATGCCCGGACCGCTACTAGACTTCCTGTCAACACTGATCTTGTTGAGCTGGATTTTGGCTGGATTCTTGCTGGATTCCCTCTGGCACACGCTGGGTCATAAACGTTGTAATCTATGGCTGATCCTCCACATTATTGTGACCTTGGCGAAACACTTGGTTTTCCCGCCCAAATGTCACTAATCGGGCAGCAGGCCCTTAGACATGTACATACCCAGGCCCGAGCTATCCGCTTATATTAGCCGTTTCCAGCTAATTTCTGGTGGAGCAGAACCTAGTAGAACTGGCAAATAAACGTGAAGACTGGGTATTACGATCCGCCTAGCCGTCTTCAGTTGACGTGAAGACTGGGTATTACTATCCGCCTAGCCGTCTCCAGTTAATTTCTGGTGGGGCAGAACGGGCAGAACGGACAAACGGGACCGCGGTAAGCCACCAAATTATCCTGAGTCTTACTGTATCCTTCGCCAATTATCCGCCGCTGATCTCGCGAATTCTGAGCTGACCAAGCCTCTTTTTTGCCTGAATCATGCTCACCAAGCATTAATTCAACCCTGTGATAAAAACGCGAAGGAAATGAGAGGACATAAGTGATTGTTTCCCTCTTTCACCTTCGGCGCGCTGCAATGGGCTTTGATTTAATTCGGGACTCGACCGTTGGCCAGATCGTCAATTATTTGTCTTCTGGTCGCATTTTGCCATACCCTGACCAACTTTCGGGATATGCGGTGCCAACACGATTCCTGGCTTCGTCGGACGCGAACGAAAAGGGAGTGCAACTTTCGGGCGCCACCACCCCTTCCGAACTCAAACGAGAATCATCCCTTGCAACGCTTACAGCGACGCAGGCTCCGGCCACCGGAAAGCTGGAGGACGGCAAAGATGTCTATGATCCCTTCCTCGTTGACTGGGAAGAGAATGACCCTGACAATCCACAGTCAGTTCTCGATTCTTTTGCCTGACCAGCTTCTTAATCGATCCCGACAGAAACTGGTCTTTCAGAAAACGCTGTTTTGTTGGGTTTTCTATTGCCCTTTTAACCTTCAGTGTCTATATTGGCAGTGCCATCTACACATCTTGCATTCCTGGCCTAATGGTGGAGTTTGATGTTTCGCTCGTGAGGGCGACCCTTGGACTCACGTTGTACGTCCTCGGTGAGCAATCTATCGTTTTACCCGGACTCCCTGGCTGAACATTTTTTCCCCGCAGCCTACGGAATCGGGCCTATGTTTTTCACGCCGTTTCAGGAGCTTCCTTTACTTGGTCGCAATCCAGTATACATGACGACGCTTTTCCTCTTTGTTGTACTGCAAGTCCCGATCATCACCGCCAAAAACATGAATACAGTCCTTGCGCTGCGCTTCTTGACAGGGCTTTTCGGCAGTCCCGCCCTCGCCACTGGGGTACGTCGCCTACTTTTGGGGCTCTCCTTCATACTAACGACTCCGTTACCAGGGTGCGTCAATGGGCGACATCTTCCCCGCAAACCCCTATGCTATCGGCGTGTGGGCTCTGGGTGCCGTCGCAGGGCCAATCACTGGCCCCGTCATCGGAGGGTTCGCTGCGCAGGCAGAGTCGTGGACATGGCCCATACTGGAGCTCCTTTGGATTGGCGGATTCTCACTTGTATTCCTGTGCTTCCTCCTGCCGGAAACCTATGGGCCGACGATCCTGCTCCGCCGCGCCAGGCGCCTACGAACGCTTACAGGGAATCCAGAGCTGAAGACTGCGACTGAGCGCGCAGGAAAGGCTCGCACGGTCACTGGACAAATTTACGACGCCCTTGTGCAGCCGTTGATTCTCTCCATCGAACCGGTAGTATTATTCTGCGATATCTATATCGGTTTCGTTTGTAGGTGTCGCCCAGCTCCCCAACTTCGGTGCCCTCATGCTAGCCTTTGCAGATGCAATGTTTTACCTGTGGTTCGAAGCCTTTCCGTTGGTATTCACAGATATCTATCACTTCAATGAAGGAGTCGAAGGGCTGCCTTTCCTCGGTTTCCTGGTGTCTGGTACCATCACCGTACGCCGCGCCGCATCCCCCGCTTATTACCCGCTGACGCCTCACTAACAGTACGCGTTCTACTGTTTGTACATAACATTCCATCTTGATCCAAGGACTGCGCGCGCCGCTGCCGACAATAAGGAACTTGCTCCTGAGGTCAAATTGGAGCTAGGCCTCATGGCGAGCATTTCCATCCCGACGAGCGTCTTGATATTCGGCTTCGCCTCAAAGGCCAGCATCCCCTGGTGAGCTGTCTCGGCTTCTCATGGAGCACGCAAGGACTGAATGTACTCGTAGGATCGTTCCTGTTATCGGCGCTGCCCTCTACCTGCCCGGGATCTTTCTGGTCTTCCAGAGTGTCATCAACTATCTTATAGCCGCTTACCCCAACCACGCAGCGCCGATCTTGGCCGCCAATGCGTTATTCCGTTCGGCGATAGCATCTGTCTTTCCGTAAGTGACCTCCATGTCACCTTGCAGCATGCGTCTCAACAATTCTGTTTTCAGCCTCTTTGGCCGCGCGTTCTTCCATAATCTGGGCCTTGGTCCCGGGTCGGCATTGCTCGCAGGGCTGGCCTTCTTCCTCATGGTGGTGTATGCAGTATGTCCTCTTTGGCTCATTTATTGCCCACTTCTTGATCTTCTTTCAAGGTGTTGTTAAAATACGCGCATGTTCTACGCAAAAGATCCAAGTACGCACTAAGTGATTAGCCTGCACTCATGTTATGCACCCAAGTTTTATATTACTAGAATTCGTATTTAGTGTTATCCCGAATCTTTAGAGCATTGTAACAATATATTCAGACCTTTGTCGCCGGCAGTTACCTTCTTCCAAGTCCGGAGCAAGTATTTTCTTACATTGCCTGAGGACCGATAGCGTACGCAACTATCGGTACTGACAGTCTCGGCCCTATCTTCTGACCTTAGCAACCCAGTCGCCGAATCCGCAGACGGAGAGCGAATCGTCCGGAGTATCACGTCTACCCGGGCGTCCACCCTCTTACGTTACAGTGCTTAGAGGCACAATCGCCGCCTAGTTCGAGCAGGCAGGGCAGGGTGAACAATATTTGGCAGCAAAGGCGCTAATTACGAATCGATTTTTGAAGAGGGTCGACGGAAGAAGGTCGCATGATTCCAAAGAATGGGAGAAACACTATGGGTTTACATAAGATACCAAGCCCACCTTCCGGGGAAAGATTAGCCTGCGTTCGACGACAAAAATACAATAGTTCGTTCGTTGATACAATCGGTTGGTGCCACCCACCAACAACTCTGGATATAGACAATTGATTACCTGCACACAAGGCAACTGCGTTGAGTATCTGGCTGCGTCGTAAAAACGGCTTACAGTAGTCTAGCAGTGGTGTCAACCTAGGAAGTTTTACCTGCGTGTGTAACATTCAGAAAACCAACGCGCACAGATAAATTAGCTGACCGATCTTGGAAGCAACTATATCTTCGGCAAAAGCCCACACAGACTCATCGGAGCTGCCCAATGAAGCTTCCCAATTCTCAACGACGTCCGAGTCCGACAATATCAGGAGCCGGGGGTCGTCGATTTTCGCCAGGGCTAGCGTGTCCGAAGCAATGATCATAGCATCGTCATTCCCAACGAGGCCTAGGCAAACAACGAGGGAAGGGCAGGAGGCAAGGATGTCGCGTAGTCTCGGTGTCGCACCTTCCGTGTAGCGATCGAAATCAAGAGCCAAGTGGGTGAGATGGGATAGATATTCGATGTGTAAGTGTGAAGCACAATCTAGCCAGTCCACCAGTTCGAGATATTTAACTCTTGAGAAAAAAGGGTGTTTCAAGTCGGGTTCGCAGGGCGAACCGTAGAGAGCGGGCACATTTATGGAAAGGCGGATGGGGCGGAGCGAGCTGACGCAGGGGAAGAGCGGGGTGTCTTGAGGCGGGAGCCAGATCGCCAAGTTGATGACCCCTTGGCACGCCTTAAGGACCCGCTCGGCGCCTAATGGCTCAATGTCGCCAGGGACGCACAGGGATTTAACGTGGGCAATAAAGAAATCCGAGGGACGGGCGTCGAGCGTTCGGAGGAATTTATCGCAAAGTTGCTGGTTCGACAGTGTCACTGTTTTATAAACGAGCTGTTCCATCCTGTAACCGGATTTTCGTCAGACGAAATCTGCGAGTGGATGAGGAGAGTCCCACCAAATCTGCGTTCTTCGAGCTACTAACATGAGGTTAACAGCATTTCCGGGAAACTGAGCTGTCATCTCGAATATTTCACGTTCAATTTCGGGAGGAAGAAGCGGCGTGAGCTCGTTGGGGTCTTGCCCCTGAGCGGGTTCTGGTCGATGCATCGCATAAGGAGCGCTGGCTGAAATTAATCAGTTTGAGAGAGTTGTGAAAGAGACCAAGCCACACTTGTCCACTGCCGAAGTGGTGATGTTTTGGACGCGAGATGAGCATGTCACGCGGGTCACTCGCGGGCCGCCTGTCACTTTCATGTCAATCGTCTTCCACCATGTCTCGAAAAGGCTGACGATCCAGCAACACTTACTAGCCAGACAGAAAAGCTCCGCTGCGCCTTTCCGCGTCAAGACGGCCGAGTTTCTTGCAGCCGCGTCCGCTGCGGACCAAATACCAGCTTTAAATGGACGCCCAGAGGTAGCCCTCAAAGTCTGAATTCTGCAAAGCGAACTCAAGAATTCCAGATCATTGTGACTGGTCAGCGACCCCATTAAAATGTACTCGACAGCTTGAAATGAACTCTCGGCGCAGGACGTGCAAACTGCGGCAAGTCGACCCTCTTGAGTGCTATCCTCGGCCAAAAAGATTTGTTTAGAACGAGCAAGAAAGCGGTTGGTCTCCGAGGTGGTCCTCAGAATATGCCCTAATTATTTCCAGGGTTGCACTCGCACCTTAAATTTCTATCGGGTCGGTGAACATCCAGGCTCGGTCGTTCTGGTAGATGCCCCTGGTTATGGTGCGCGAGGGCGTCCAGAGTGGGGTGACCTTTTCAACACGTATATCGCGACTCGAAAGCAGTACGCAGACCTTCCTTGGCACTTCTTTCGCTGAATTTGTGGAACTAGGCTGAAACGTATCTACATTTTATTTAATGGGAAGCACCCATTGAACCCAGCCGACTTGGAGATGGTGGCGAATCTCTCGGACACCCTTTACACGCGGGAGGGTGCTCAACCGTACACTCTGCAGGCGGTCATCACCAAAGCCGACTGTATTCCGAGTCATTCGCTGGGCGAGGTTCTTCCCAAGATTCACAAGCAAATATGGGAGGCTGCGCCGTTGTGTCTGCCACCAATCGTGACGAGTGCCATGATGACGCCGAAGTTTGGGATAGACGAGGTCCGCTCAAATATCGCAGAAGCCTGTGGACTGGCAATTCCCTCGGAATCGGCGAGTCGGGGGAACCTAAGCTGGTTTGTAAACTCCTTGAATAAATGACATTGTGTTATTAAATATTCCTGGGGAATGGCTTGCGTCTTTGCACAGACGATCGGAGGACCAGTCGCCGACTCTGAAGGACTCGAAAAGGATTTGATCTTGGAGGCCGGAAAATTGCGGAGCTGTTGTTTAGGACAATATAAATTCCACCCGTTGTAAGTACGAGAGAGGAATTCAGGACGATGCTTGCTGGGAGGGAATAAATTTCAATAAAATGTGTGGCGATTACTTGGCGATTACCTTTTCCGGTGTCGATATTTGGCGTTGTTACTACGCAGTGTCATAGGCCTCCAACCACTTCTCCTCACCGCTCATGACTTTTCGGTGAATGTCGTCTGTTGGACTCTCTGGTACGGTGCCTTCATGGCCTTCTCTTTACGATCCGGGTATCGAGCTCCTTCGCATCACCCACAATGACCCTGTTCAGCCAGGCGGTGCATATTTGACCCATCCTTTGGGTAGACCCCTCTCTTTATTTTCATTGACCAAGGTGTCCTTACCTTGTCCTTCAGATATCTTCCGCTTCACGCTATATTGGAACCTAGTTTTCTACATCCCCATATTCCTATTCTGCGGGCTCTACGCCTTCTTCAATCTCACTTTCCCTCCAACGCCACGCACAAGGCTATCGAAGCGCGAGCAACCCTCTGACGATGCTGCATCCTACCCTCTCATGCTACGTCCCTACTCACCCCGCGACCCCTCCATGCCCCTTCTACGCCGCCCGAAACCGAAACATAACCGGCGCCGTTCGCGTACCACATTCGCCATCCTCGTATTCCTCACGTTTGCTTCTTTGAGCCTCGCCGGCGCAGCCCTTGGCTCTGCCGTTGTTGGATTCATCCTCGCCGGGATATACAAGCTCGCCAAGTTCAACATGTCAACGTACGTCTGGCGATCTCACCTTACCTTAACACGCCAAATCCAAAACTTCAATATCCGTTCCAGGTGGATCCCCTTCTTATGGTCCGTGATATCTGTCCTGGTTGGGCTTCTCAGGTGGGTACAGAGCATCTCCTCTTTGTCCTCGTTTAATTCGGCGAATAGCTTGTGGCCCTCAGTTATAGACATTATTTAATGTATTTTTTTGCATGTCATTCTCGTTTGTACCAAACTCGTTATTGAACGCTTCACGATCACTTGTCCGTCTCAGGTTTCAGAATCAGAATCAAATCTGCTTCGAGACTGATTGGACAATTCTACAAGACTTGTTATATACATGTTCCATCAAAATTACAGAAATCGTCAAATCACAGATTCAGATTCGGCATGCTCTTCTTTCTCGCCTCCGTGGCTTCTTCGACCGTAGCAAGAACAAAGTCGCGCTTCAAAACCTCGTGCGTCTTTGCATCCTTGAATCCCCTGGCGCGGGTCACCTCAACATCTGTTTCGGTAGTGGTGGTCTACGAAGAGAATAACGTAATGTTCTGCTCGCGGCAAGATAAGAGAAACGCACGATAATCAGGCTGTTCTTGACTCCAAACACTGCATCGCTGGTGAGATATGGATCATCGGCCCAGTAAAGGGCGGTGATGAGCTTTTCGAATCCAGGGGCCTGCGCAAAGCATAAGTTTTGTATCTTGCTACAGACGGCAGAGACTTACATCGAGCATCATGTGGAGGTGCGCAGGTCTGTATACGTGCCGGCCGAGATTTCTAAAGAACACTCCGACGGGACCATCCTGGCAAAACTTAGACCGCTGTTTATGGCTAATCGCGAAGTACTCACGTCGGGGATGGGGTAGGAAACGGGCCTGTCGAAAAGTATTAAAAAATAGAAGATAGAGATGCAAACCACTCACACTACAGCTCGGAAGAAGTATGAGCCGTCCTCCGTGGTGTGGAGTCGACCCCTGCAATCCGGACCACCGCGTTCAACATACTAGACGCAAAGATGGGCTGGAAGACTTTGACTCGAGAAAACATCATGCGAACCTGGTTATCATACTTGCCGTCGCCGTCGGTCTCCCATGTTTCGATAACACAATTGGGTATCGGGTTCCCCTTGGTGTCCGTAACTTTCCCGGAGACATACATGTAGTTACCTTTTCCCTCGGACGCAATGCTTTCGCCGTTCTGGACTGAGAATGAATGAGCTTCAGTCAGGAATATTTTATTTTGAAAATACTGACAATCCAAGGCGTCGGTCGTGAAGAAGGGACCCAGGACGGTTGCCTCCGAAGCACCTGGAGGCTTGGCGTTGTTCAGAGAATCGACGAGGGTGGAAACGCCCAGGGCGTCTGAGAGAAGGATAAATTCTTGGGAGGCGAATTAGATCGGACCATAGCTGTTTAGCAAAATTCAGTTACCTTGACGCAGATCGGTACACTTCTGGCCAGTCTTGGTCAGGAACATGAGGGCACCCCTATGCTCGCGACTGAGTACCATATTTCCCACGATAAGTAAAGTAAATAAGATTTACATCCATTCCTCGGTCGTGATCGAGGTTTCGCGGACAAAGTCGTGGAGATGGGTAACCTACACAACTTGCGATAAATCCCAGGTCAAGTCGATCTCGTGGAGCATACCAAGTTCTTCATTATAAACTTGGTCCTTTCATCCGGACCTTCGAGGCAAATTCATCCACACGAAGTCCGTTGGACACTGCTACACTTACAATTCGCATTCATGGCAATAACGTTGGCCGTGATCGATTCCGGCGACATATCGAGGACTTTGGGCAGTTTCGAGGTATCGACTCCTTCCTTGGTAGCCATTGTCGATTAGAGTAAGTGAAGTGTGTGAGGAAGCGGAGGCAGATCCTTAAATACCGCCCTTATGTGAGCTTTGATCATGCAGCGTCATCCGATATGAATCATGGGCGGGGTAGAAGCATTCGTTGTCATCCAATACTGACTCAGGCGCTGAAGCTGGCAGTGAAGTTTGCTTCTCTTCTGCTCGACGCGCACACGTGATTGCGATTGGCCGGTCTCATCGCGGACTTGACACGCAAACCCACGAAACCCGCGGCAGAGAAAGAGTTCAAAATTATTAGTAAGAGTTCGAATTTAGCTCGGAGTACATAGGCGCGGCCGACCACATCGAACTTGGAACTCCAGGACTAGTGTAGTAGTGACCGTTCGGGCCCAGCCATTGGTTCGGAGATGAATGAGGATATCGATCATCCTCAAAAGAGGAGGATGGAAGTTGGGGCACCCAGGAGGATGCCTGAGTAACATCTCGGTGGTGGAAAGCGGTGCCAAAGAATAATACATCCGTTGGGAGCGCAACAGCGGACCCATCTGCACTCCATCCATACACCGCGTCCTGCACGTACTGCTCCGAGAAAGATGCCGATGCGTGCAAAAAGGACGGGATATCGGCACTTCGACTCGTCTTGCTGGCTGGCGGCGTTGTTGGCCCTCGACAACCGCGTCGTGCCACGGGGAATCCGGGAGGAATTGGAGGTTCGGATATAAGGGGTGGCGGGCGAAACACCGCCTCAGGGGTCCGGGACGCAGAAAATTCGTAGGTAATGGACCGAATGGACTGGTCGTTCGCATCGGGGGATGTAGGAAGGATATCGAATGGTGCGAGTGTCTTCATGATATCTTGTATTATAACGCACTGGAATAATTCTATAAACCGAGGTTGAGGATTGAAATGGTCAGTCGTATTTTTTGTTCGCACGTACGCGTCGTGCGGCACAGATGTGCCCAAAATAGTGGAATTAGATTAGTGCTATATGTATGTCGAAGAGGCGATGGCGTCGTGGAGACAAAGCCGAGTTGTGTGACCTCCGAGTGAGCGAGGACGTCACCAAGAAAGAGTCGGAAGTGGGAGTAGTGTTGTGAGGTGGAAATCTTTTGGGGTGTTGAGAACGTGAGTATAGGATTATTGTTTTCGATGTCCCAAGGATATTTCAGTGAGACCGATTGTTGATTCGTTGTCGGAGATTTGATAGCTACAGGACGTTGTTCACGGCTGCGCTGAGCGGGCCCCGATGGAGGAATAAGTTCGATAGTGACGAAGGTACTAGGAGGTCGCTCTGGAGAAGGGATCCCCGTGTCCATCTCGATATCACTAAATTCTGACGCTGAAAAAATAGGGGACGGCGCTGCGGAAGGGAGTTCGAAAGGCGTGGAAGAGGCCGACGGCGTGTTGGCATCGGCTGTGGAATCCGTATCCAGTTCAGGTGAATATTCACGGCGTGATATAAGGCCCATGACTGAGGGGGGGATAAATCGTCGTCAAATTACTGAGACAAACTACTCACTTCGCTCATCGTTACAGGTTTCCCGCATCTGTTGTAAACGGCTTCCCACTTGCTTCGCGGTCCTTCGCGTCCCGGTCACAAAAAAAATGTGATCAGAGATAAACCGATTCCGCCTGGGAAACCGGAGAAGTGACCGAGTGTCGCGTTGATAGCGCCGATTGTCCGTAGGACGGTACTTTTCAAGAGCTACCTCGTCAAGTCAGACTCCCGTTCTTTCCTGACAGATAATCATACCGTCGAGTAGAGCACTTTCAAGCACGGGAGACCAGACGCCCTCCTTTCTCTCCTTGGTCCTTTTCCAGCATCTGCGACCTGGTATTGGAGTCTCCACGGTCGCAGAGGTGGAAGGGACACCACGGTGCGAAGGAGCGTGGCGGTACATGAAACTGAGGGGAAACTACCCGCTCCCACTCCGTTGCAGGAGCAATATGTATGCTTTTGGGCATGCAATCAAGTTACCTCAACGTTCACGGCATTCGTATTTTGAGAGAGATGACAATTGTTTTCTGATTCGAATAAGTTCCTATAAGGAGTTACCTGAAGACACCGTCGAGCTGTGATTGGTAGGTTGGGTTGGCCTCACTTTCCTGAACTGTGTCATTTGGCTTGGATTTGGCCTGCCAGTGTACTTACTGTGTTCGGCCTTCAGCCTGAGGTGCCTAAACTTCAGAGGTTCTCTGAACCCAAAGTCAAGGAAGGAAAAGAGATTCCGCTTCTCACCCTGCCGGTGATCGACGGCAAGACAAGCGACCCAGCGGCGAATCGCGATGCTAGCGGGAAGCAGCGGAACCAAATGGCACCATGACGATCTTACTACTAGTCTAACTTAGAAGATCTTTCAACTAGGGCAGTTTGCCATTACCGGCTGATTACAACAACACCAAGCAACACCAATCTCCGGTTCCGAATTGGAAATTCAATTCTGACTTCACGTTCGCCCAATCAGCATGTCCGATCCTCGTGCAGAAGAAGATTCTTCAACCGATGATGATGCAGCTTCACAAACCACAGAAGATGACCCTCAGGTCCCGGAACCTCCTGCACCAGTTCTCGGACCCGTTGCACCAATTGCGGGGCCCATCTACCATATCTACGAATCGCGAAAAGCCAAACTACGAGCTCAGGCACACAATACGCGGGCACACCATGTCAATATCAGCCGTCAAATTCAGCCCCGATGGGACCTTGCTTGCGTCTTGTGGTTTGTGCGAAATATTCGCCCAGCGTCTTGCTCTTGATAATTCGACCCAGGCGCCGAAAAGATGGTCAAAATATGGTCGCCATTTACTGGGGAACTCATAAGGAATTTGAATGGACACACCCAGGGGTTGTCCGACATTGCTTGGTCGTCCGACAGCGTCTACCTCGCGTCTGCATCCGACGATACAACGATACGGATATGGGAGGTCGACTCAGTATGCAGCTCGACTTCGAACCCTTCGATTCCTGATGCACCATTTTTTTCGACGTGGCTAGGGTCTGACGCAAAAAACCTTGAAGGGGCACACAAAATGGGTGTTCTGTCTGAACTATAATACCGCGTCGAATCTTCTCGTTTCTGGGGGTTGCGACGGCGATGTAAGAATATGGAACACGGCGAAAGGTACACCGTCTTCTCGTCAACACCTCGGTCCTGTGCTGTACGGCCTTTTGCAGGAAAATGCATGAAGACGCTCCATGCCCATCTCGATTTCGTCACCGCCGTAAATTTCAATCGAGACGCAACATTAATCGTCTCTTGTTCCTTAGACGGCCTTATGTTTGTTTGCGATTCACACGCGGAATCGAAACAACTAAACTAACGCCCACAGTCGTATTTGGCATACAAGTGACGGCCAATGTCTTAAAACTCTAGCCGAGGGAAGCGAAGCTGTGTGGTAGATCCTTGTTCCTCTCGATGTCATACGCCACCGAATCTCATTGCTTTACTAGTCAACACGTTCAGTTCTCCCCAAATTCAAAATACATTCTGTCAACCGCCCACGACAGCAAGATCAGACTTTGGGACTACCAAACCACCCGCTGCTTAAAAACGTATGTGGGGCATACGAACACAAAGTACTGTATATCCGCCTGCTTCAGCGTTACGGGGGGTAAGTGGATCGTAGCTGGGAGCGAAGATAACAAAACATATATATGGGATCTTCAAACGCGCGAAATCGTCCAGGTGCTCGAAGGTCATACCGGTTCGTCGGTGCACCCAGGGTCTGCCCCTTACGTCTTCTCTAACGCGCACTTTAGATGTTGTAGTCGCCGTCGCTGTCAGTTGATTCCCCGTGCTAATCGATATAGCGCTTACGGAACTTGCAGACGCACCCCTCGCAAAACATGCTAGCGACAGGATCCATAGATTCAGATCTCTCCATCCGTATCTGGTCAGATCGTGGCGCCGAGTGATAAAATAGATAGGGTTGATTTAGTCTACGAGTCATTTGTATTTTATTTGGGTCGGATAGCGAGCATATGCAATATACAAGGGCGAGAAGCGTGCAGAGTCCAGGGATAAAAATGATGATACAATGCAATGGTGACGCGAAGCCGCGGCAAAGCCCACACGAAAGCAAAGGGTCCGGCTACTTTACGGGCTCGGCATTTATTAGGTCTGAAAAGAGAACAAGGTCGTCGAGTGAGTGCAAGGTCGGTACTTAGCAGGATGTAACAACGTACCCTTGGCAACCTCCTTGTCCGCATCCGTCAGGCCCGAATCGTGCGCTTCAAGGAACGCGTCGACCTGTTTCGTCATCGCCAAAGATCAATATTCCGCGTTGATGAAAAGCAGGGAGGAACAAACCTCATCCATGACCTGATCGTCATTCTCCTCTCCATCGAGATCTTCGTCGCTCTCGTCCTCGTCGTCCTTCGCGTCGTCGATGGCGAAGGGTGTCCGCTCCATGAGCGCGATGTTGGCCGCGTGCAGCATAGGCAGTGGTGAAAACCCACTCCCGCTTGAGGGGAGTGAATTCTTTCCCGAGACGTTCACATCGACGCTCAGTGTAGATGACGTTGAGGTCGCGGCCGTCTTGGTGCTCTCCGCTGAGAGACTCGACTTGGACGCCGAGTGCCGCATCGAGGGCGTGAGGAGCGATTCTCGTGCCTTCGGCTCCTCGAGCTTGGTGTATCGGCCGATTGAGGGTCGATGTACGACCTGTATCATAGGACGCAATAATATGAGCTGTGAGCATGATACCGTATCGAGAAGTAAGCACACCTGGTGCTTCCCAATAGTCTTCCCAATCTCATCAGTAAACATGTTAAACATCTTCTTGTTTGTGTCTGTCGCAATCGTGGACCAGATGTCGCCCAACAGCCCGCTGCTCGACACAGGCAGCTCCATCTCGGGTAGAGGCTCCAGCCGGAAGGAAGCCGATAGGTCTGTCTCGAAGAAGGACTCGAGCACCTCGTCCGCCAGCACGACCATGCGGAAGCTGCAGCATAAAATAACAAAGTTTGAGATGAAAGGTTCAGGAAGAGGAGGGGAACATACGTGGCGAGGTTGAGATACGGCTGGTTTGTCGGTATGCTTGGGGGTGTCTCCCCGCCCTGCTCGTTTAACTCCGGTTTTTCGTCCGGTGGCGGCAGGAGCGCGTCCCCATACTCAAACGCGTTGGTCATAAATCGGCTCACAGCCCCTAGATACGCGTCGCCCACTTCGTATCGGAAAATAAACTCACGAACGCAAAACATCAATTAAGTGAGCCTGAATGTGCAGAACATATACGCACTAGAAACGTCTCCGAAAGCGTCAACACCTCATCCTTCGTTAAGAACCCATCCTTGTTCTTGTCGTGCAGATTGAAGAACCACTCTATATTCTCCATCAAGTCGTTGAACATCACACCGTCCAGCCCTGAAATTAGGTCCTGGAAGAAATGAGCACGGCGACAAGAGATGTAACGATGGTCATTTTACCTGGAAGGATAGCGCGCCCCGACACGATGTGTCCCAGAAGAAGAAAAGCCGGTCAATGAACTCGTGCTCCGCAATCTCCCGGTCCACCCGTCGCTGCGGAAAACAGGTAAGCCACGCAGCGGTTACACGTGGGTACTACCAACCTGAAATCCATTCGATACAATCCGCTCATCTCTCGCCCACGTAGCAATCTCACTCAAAAAGAACTGGAACGTCCTTAGCTCAATGCGCGTCTCCGGCTTCTCCTCCGCCTCTCCCGTCTTATCTCCCGTGGGGACAAGACTGGGCGGCGGTGGCTGGTCCGGCGGCGGGGGCACGAGGCACATCGCCTTGTACAGCGCATCATAGACTAGTCCAGCCTGCTCTTTGCTGAACCGACCCAGAGTCCGCAGGTTGCGCACGGCGCCGCGCTTGGCGAAGGACTCGATGGAGTGGATGATTTCGGAGCGGAAGCGGCGGCGCTCGGAGTGGATTAGGTCGTCGGTGATGACGGAGAACTCGCGGAAAGAAACGAGGAGGAGCTCTTGGAAGCGCGTGATGGCGCGTGCTCGTGGGTCGGGGGAGTGGGGGTGTGCGGATTCGCCGAGGGAAGCGAAGTAATCTCGCATGAGGCTAAGGGTTTCAGGGATAAGGAAAGAAAACGAGAAAAGTGAAATGAGGATGCCCACTTGAGGAATCCGCCGTCATCCTGGATTTGCAGGAGCTTTTCGCCGTTGATCTTGAGGATTGCTGGGTAATAAATTTAGCTTCCTCCGGCCCAGGAATCGAGAAGAACTAACCGAGTCTGCGCAGACGAACAATCAGTTTCAGGATCCGATATGAACGTCGCGACTCACCCTACTTGGAACAACACCTTCGGCCCCATGCAGAAGAAGCAGTCCACTATCCGGAATGCGAAGATCATCGGCATGCTGTTGATGTACCTACGCAAGTAGAAACATTGATATTGAAGGACAGAGGAAGGGGAGATAGGACCCACAAACTGAGGAACCACGGGAGGGACGCGACCGACAGCTGAACGTCAACGTTTTGAAAGTGGTCGTGTATAATGGGAAGACAGCGCTGCACGAGCGCCTCAAAGACGCGCTGGTCGAGGAGGGTGCCGTGCATCGAAGGGCTGCCGGTGCGCGTTAGTTACAAGAGGGAAGGAAGAAGGGGGAGAGAACGCACGCGTAGTACCCCGGTAGCAGCCGGTCGCACAACACCTCGAGCAGCCAGAACGCTTGCTCCTCCGACATGTATCTGCCCACCTATCAGCAAACGATTCATCAACCACCAGCACCACGCCTACATCAAAATCGCCGCCGCAAGTATATTCATCGCTTGGCAATAACCCAGCTCCGGATTCTTGAACGAATACGCCTGCAACACACGCCTCAACGCGCTGATACCTTCCTCGCTCTGGTACCCCGCGTATTCAGGCAGACTTCGATGCAGGTCTTTTTCGATGTCTTCCGTGCTTGTGGTCGTGCGGCCTGTGTTCTTATCGAGCAGCTCTTGGTAAAAGCCGGGGTTCGAAAAACGGAGGTAGACCGAGCCGGAGAGGGTCTCCCACATTTCACCTCGGAGACGGTTGGGGAGGCCGACTTGCACAAGACGTGTACATTGCGGGTACCGAAGGAGGGTAAGGTTGCGGCCGTGCGCTGGGTACAGTCGTGTGAACGATAAGCGACAATGCTCTTGAAGGAAGCACACCTCGAAGATACTGTGTCCATAGCTTAATCTTGGACGCCTCGCGCAGCCTGCAACATACTCAGATCTAGTTCGCAGCCAAATAGTTGGAAGGGAAACCCACTTCTTCGGATCACCAGGAAACTTGAACTTGAGCCCCAGCCCGCCATGGTACGTCGATTCACGCGGCGTAGGGTCCGCCTGTTCCTCGCTAATAAGACTCCCGTCCTCGCGCTCGTTGTCGGCGACGTGCGAGGTGGTGGAGACGAGCGCCTCGGAATAGCACGTCTTGACGAAGCCCTTGACGGCGCGCATCTGTCCGCGCTGGAGCTCGATCTTGAGGGCGTCGCGAAGGAGTGAGCAGAAGAGGTCTGCGGTTGGTCGGAGAGATGTTAATTGGACGATCTGAAAAATAAAGTTAGTGAGGCGTTTGATTCATGCGCTTGAAGCCAGATATAATGAAATAGTAATCTATGAATTGGGAAGCATTGACCGGGCACCAAGGACCACCGAAAGCAGTCACAGTTCGACATGAACGAGAAAGAGGCCATCATTGCGAATTCGCAGTAGATTCGAAGGCGTGTGATGCGCTCGTTGTGCCTACGCCACACAAACCTTAAATTCGCAACTGCCTTGCGCGTTGTTTCCACTCCAATTTTTTAGGGACGGTCCATCGGCCGCCCGGTGAAGCAACGCCCAACGCCATGTGCCCTCCGCCATCACCCCAGCTCTAAACTTTCGCCCGAAGGCTAAATCCATAGTTGCTTTACGCGTCACCCGCCTTCTCAAGCCTTCTACAAAAAATCCACAGGAAAGGTACGCACAATCTTGGCGCCGTGCCACGTCGAGAGACTGAGGGCATAGATCCCCGCGCGGGCATTAAGCCGTTCCACACGGCGGATAGTCGATAGCGGGATGGTGAAGCGCACAGACTTGCGGTCGAGCGACGCAAACGCCAGATAAGGCGCCATAATGTACAGCTTGCCCGCCTACAACAAGAATCAGAATATCTCTCGAGTCAGTGGTCGGGCTTCACGGCGACGGAGGCGGGAAGAGTGGTACCCACATATGCGTCCTCCTCGCCCTGGACACCGAGACTCAGAACAGCGTTGATGTCCATCTTCTCAACCTCCATCGCGGGCGTCTTCTCGGTCCCATCGAGCGAGCCCACCGCGGGCAGCGAGAAGAAGATTTGCGTCTGCTGCTCTTTCGTGGGCTCCTTGAAATTTCGCAGCGCGGTGGAGATGGTCGACATCCTACGAAGCTGGCCCCGGTGTGTGCAGGCCAAGGAGAGAGTAGTTCCAGAGACAAGTAGTAAAAGCGAACGGTGAGATCAGGTGGAACAAACATTGGCAAATTGATATTTAACCCCATAAAAATATTCAGCGCGATACAGAAAGGTCGTGGTAGCTACAGCAGAGAATTAGATACAGTAGGAAGATCTACGTAGTCCTCGGGAGTACAAAGGTATCGGTATAAGTGAGAGAAATAAGAGAAAAGTGGAATATTGCCGCTTGGTATGCGACGTGCAAGAAGCGGCCGCAGTCGCGTCTCGACCCAAGGACCAAGCGATGAGAGTAGTAGGGTGCCGAGCACGGATTATTGGCTCGAAGCTGGGCGTGCAACAGAGGAGATCGATGGTGTCGATGAGACCCAACAAATACCCACACTCCGCAGCCACTCGCCGTTTCGCAAACTCCTCGCCGCCATCCAGCGTTGGTGGGAACGGCGAGGAACATAGAATAAAAGTCGACGCTAATCGAACGCGCCCTCCAACGCGTCAAACCACCGCCTGCATGAAATGTGAGTAGTTTGCTTCGAGAATCACTATGGCCATACCTCGCCGGCGGCCTATCAATCTGCGGACACACTTCAATGACCATTCCGCGCATGAGTGAGGAATGCAACTGACCATATACCGTACATTCTCTCCCTCTGGCCCCTCGCGTATAATCGTTATCCGATTCCAGTCCTGTCGGACTGTATTGTGTCCACTGTGGTCGAGTTGCCTCAGGTGCGGACACAGCTGCACGAGCTGCATAATGACCCCATGCATACGCTGCATGTTGAGCGTCACGGCCGCCCAGAGGCCCTGCCCGCGGAACACCTCGAGCTTGGTGAAGCGCGGGAGTAGGTCGAGCCAGTCCTCCTGATTGGATAAATCAGTTCACCGTGCTAAAAAAACAAAGGAAAATACACACAAGACTGAAGTGCCCATACCGCGACGGCATCGACAACCACGTCAAATTAGGAAATAGCGCCGCCAGCTCATACATCGTCGCTAGATCCCCAAAGGCATGCAGCTTCACCTTTCGTACACTCCCGCCCTGCAGGTTCCGTAGCTCCACTAGCGTTGCCGGGTCGAGCTGGTATATATCGAGGCACTCGAGCTCAGGACATTCCAGCATACTCACGACTTGCACATTCGTCCGAAGGTGTCGTAGGGAGGGCAGGGTGCGCGGGGAAAGGTACACGGGGCCAAGGGGCAACCAGGAAAGGTCCTCAACGGTGGGGTGATCGTTGAGGAAGCGCACAAAGCACGGGTCGATGGAGCGGCTGCCACCTGCTTGGAGGAATAGGTTTAGTTTTTTGAGGGAGGGAAATTTGCACTCTGCAAGGGTCGAGAATTCCATCGGCAGTTCGATGTACTGTGAAATGAAATATCAGCATCAACACGCAGATTGTTGGACGATTACGGACCTCTAGCCCGCTCGACCGGCCCAGCATACGCTTCAAATGGGGCGCATTCCCCGGCTTTATCCACGCATCCCCGCGCAAGGAAATGGAAGTTAAATTCTGGAATCGCCATAACTAGGTCATCGCATCAGCACTTCGTCCTCCGTCTTTCATTCACAAGATGCCAAACGTACCGGATATCCCTTACTCTCCGGATCATAGGCAACCCCGGGCGCATACAGCCCAAACATCCCGGCCAGGCCAAGATGCCGCAACGTTGGCTTCGCCGCCAGCGCCGCGAGGACCCGATCCTCATGCCCCGGCATAACTGTCGGCGGCGCGGCGGGGTCGACCTCCCAGGCCCAGGTGAATGTATGCAGCCTCCGCATATGTTTCAGCGCCGTACACATATTCTCGATCCTCTTTTCCTCCATCGCGGCCAGATCCGTTCCATTGCCATTAGCAGCGAGCTTTTCGTCCGTACGGTCCACCAGCGCGCGCGGTACCCGATCTGACGCGCCGCGGTCCGCACGCGACGTAATGTGCACCTCGCGTATCCCGCGTGCCAGGTCCGCGCGGCGGGCGAGGTGCGCCCAGACGGCGGGAAGGAGGTGCCGCGTGCGGAGGACGCGGTATTCGGTGTGGCGGGGGATCACTAACGCGCTGGCCCCCCGGGAGACGAGCGCGAGCGATACGAGGTCGGCGTGCTCAAGGTCCGCGAGGATACCGTCGAGGAGCTCTTGCGGGAGACGCAGGATGGCGGGGGTCTTGGCGACAACATAGTGGGTGAGTGTGTGGGTTTGTGCATGCATAGTATGGGTTGGGCGGGCGAGGGAGGGCATGGTTTGGGTGAGGGTGAGAGTGGGCATTTCTTGAGGAAGGCGGGAGCTCAAGCTCGGGCAGGATAAGCAAACAAACCTTGTTCGAGTTGAGAACAAAGTGATCAATCTCCCATTGTTTGGATGTGTCGAGATCTAACGTCATTGCTGTTTCCGGACTCGTGACCTTGTTCAGCGTTGCCAGGAACTTTAAATGCGAAAGGGAGTCGTTGTACTTGACGCACAAGGTTTTGTGCCCATTGTTTACTGGTTGTACGGGACAGCGTTTTTTTCGCGCTGTCTTGAAGATTTTTCTTTCACGAACAAAACTCCTCGGTGAACCAATTTTTTTGATTTTGAGCGTCAAAGTCTTTCAGATCTATCAAAAGTTGGACGAGTGAGAGGGGAACTGGGAAATGAACGTGGAAACTGATTGTGGCGGCGATAAGGAATAAAATGAATTAAATTCGTTGTAGCAGGTTCTAGCAGGTTAGTTGACGTCGCTCGATAATCTCCTGACTGGCGGCGGGCGGGCATCGTGAGGCCAAGGAACGACTCGGAGCTGCGGATACTTGGCCACCCAAAGTGACGGGCTGACTTCTGGCAAGCGCAAACTGGGTTTCGGGCAGTGGGAAACAAACGTGTGAAGCAACGATCTCGAGGCAAATCGGAAGGGAGGTCGGGGTGGGACCGGTGGGACTCGGAGGCCGAGGAGGTAACTGTCCGAAGAGATGAAGATTCCAGGAAATACACGGGGCAGTAAAATTGTGCTGCTGACCAGGATTTTATGGGGACGCGGGTGACCTGGGGGAACGGAAGGAACGTGAGGCGGTAGTGGGATGCCGTGTTCTGGCAATAAGGCTGGAATTTGGGATGTAGAAGTTTCGGGGTTGCCTATATCCAAACAGTTGCGTTCAAAACGCGGCCGTTGGAAATGAAGATTGCAATAAAGATGTGGCTCGAGGAGGAAGAGGCGGAGTCCGCAGCAGCACCCATGAAGAATATCTTCAAGCCATCTCGGCGCTATAGTTCGAGCAGTTGTTCGCCAAAGCTTGAGGCTACATAGTGCTGGCAGTGCTGTCGATATCAGCGGAATTTGAGAGGGAACCGGTGAATAGGAGGGTCGCATGTGCGCTGGAAGGGCGTCTGCAAACACCGACTCGAAGAACGAAGACGCGTAAGGGCGACCTCCGCAAGCCTGAGAAGTCGCCACGCTTTCGCCGTCCAGAACTTTCCAATCGGAGAAGAAAAAGGCCTAATATGCGGCGAATGTCAGTGGTGTGCTAGAGTCATAGTACGTCGTGTGGCAGGCAAGAGCAAGACGAGAGAGCAAAAGCCTGAGACGCGGTCACGAGCCGAGATCAATACGAACAAGCGTGCACAATCAATACACACTGCCACCTAGTCGTGTAACGGTTCGCTCTTTTGAAAGCATTTCATCCCACAAGACACTCGTCATAGTCATAATATCCGAAGGAAAACAAGTTTGAATATTCCATGTTAATTCACAATCCCAACACCGGCATGGGCCTGAACGTAATTGGGAACGGAAGCCGCTGCCATGATGCTAGCGCTTTTGAAAGTCGACTGCGTAAATGCAATATTAGGATGCAGGCTGTCCAATGAAGCGATGAAAAATCGCACCGCGGTAAACCCATTGAGAGTTCCAGTATCAGTCCCAGCGAGGAGGGCACCGGAGTTCAGACTGTCGGAGGGTTTCAGTTCTCTTTGAGCCGCATCAATTGGCGATTCAGACGCACAGCACATTGGTCACACAGGACCTCCCAAGTAGAGAGCTACACGCGGCGGCCTGGGCGGAGGTGGTGGGGATGTATGTCTGCCCGGCGCCGGTGAGGGTCGGTGTGGTGACCTGGTTGAATGCAACTTGGGTAAAAGCGCAGCGAGAAACGAGGAGCTAACTCACAGTGTTAAAGTAATTTCCTTCGAGGAGAGTCTTGGAGCCGACTTCGGGGTCTAAGGCATTACCGGCGATCGAGACTTTCTCTAAATGAGGTACAGCTTTACCGGATAGGTTGTAACGAAATACCAAAGTACTGGAGGGAATTTCAGGTGAGAAGGAAGCGAGGAAATGGCTACACACATTGTTATAGACATGTACGTCTTGGAAGTTGCCTGAAGTCCCCTGGTACGAATTAAAATTCAAACATGTTGCGTAATATTTAGCATACCCCAACCTAGAAAATGATCAGATCTGAAATGACAGAGAACGCATGAACGTATGTACATGGGGCCCTCGTCCGCTCGTCCTAGTTTGGGAGAAAAATATTGAGAAGAAAAAAGAAGATAATTAAATAGAAACCGAACATGTAGAGGCTGAATTTGAGAATGTAAGTGCGGTTCTCTGCGTAACGGGGACAACGTACTAGTTCAAAGCGAATGTGATTTGATCCCCAGCACCAGTGAAAAAAGCGGTCTTTTCAGCAGTCAGAAGTCAGGAACCCATGTGCACAGAACATACCCAATAATGCTGTCCTGGGGAAAAAAATTGATAACAAGAGATGGAGTTGCTTGTACTACTACTGACCGTTGCAAGTGGCAGAGTATGTCGAGGCACCCTGGAATTTGTCAGTCATTCCAAGCAGATCTGAATTCGAATTGGGCCAACGTTGAAAACGTTATTTGAGAACTAGACAGTGATGTGAGACGCCATGAATCCTGAGGGTGGTAAGACGCACTGTTGTTTTGGTTACTGCTCCAAAGCCAGTAACTACCATCTGGCGGCCAATGTTTTGGAACTATGACAGATGGGTGAGGAGGGGTTTGAATGCCGATACAGATGCGGTCTGTACGTAGTTAGAGTCGACCTGGTTGAACTTAATGACAAGAGAAGAAATGCAAGTCAATCAACATACCCAGATATTACTCCCTCCGTCGATTTGAAGCGCGTCCTGTGACAAAATGAGATTGAACTCAACGTGATGTGTAATGCACGCACACCACCCTGCCAAATATGGTTCAGAAGGGTAACCAGCATAAGTACGTGGCAGGTTGAGCTTACCCAGACAAATTCCTCATTAATGTCGACTGAGTGATATTTACTCAATAATATTCCACCCACACTGGAAAGAAAATACGCCTACTAATTTGTATGTTCTAAAATACACCCAAGTCAGACGGTTCTGTCGACAGGGCCAATTAAAGTACCTGGATGATAATGTTGTTTGCACTGGCGATTTTCAGGCCCTTGCCTTTGCTAATGAGAAATAAGAGGAGAACTTGACACAGAGCAAAAAAAAAATCGCACATTCCACCGGCTGATCCCTTGCCGAGAAGGGTCTTGTTGCTCGCAACCGTGAGTGGCTTTGTCCCGGCCACGAACCATGTACCGGTACTCTTGGCGGCCGAAGGCTCATCGTCCTCACACCCTGCGCCAAGGTCTCAGCAAGACGACGTCAGGAATAAATAAAATAAACTGACAAGAGTTCGCGTCGATTGCGACCTAGAGACATTCATCATCTGCGCCATTGAGGTGTTCATGTGGCTTACTTGCGGATTCGGACTGCACGTCCACGGCTTGCAGATCGTCCCGGTTGTCGTGCCTTCGTTCGAGGTAAAGTCGTAGATGCTCTCCAACAGGATCACACGCGGAGTAGAGTCGCTCAACCAAGTAGTCAATTGGGCAAGAGAGGAGGGGACCGAGGGTGTTGCACTCCCTCCACCAGTGGTACCCGCAGCCAGACCAAATGGCGTCCCTACGGCAGACGTCGTGCGGAGGAGCGCAAGAGCAGCACAGACGAACAGAGGCGAAATACCGAACATCTTCATGCTTTCGGCGGATTTCAATGCATCATGCGTGAGCTTTTAAGTCCATTTCATTTTCAGCTCCCCCGGATAAACAGAAGCGAAACCGACAACCATACTTCAACGACCCGGATACAGTTGTTTCTTAACGGGACCGCGCCGGTAATATACCTAGGTACCTACCAGTTGAAGTATCAGCTGTCCTTGCCAAGAGTTGAATCTTTTCTCAGATGACCTCCGGATAAGACTCAGGATAAGTTGATACGCACTATTTTGCGATCGTATGATATCGCAAGAGCTGTGGCGGCCTTGTACAGGCTCCGAGTGTAGACTAGGTTCGCACTACGGAAAAAGTGGCGGGCCGGCGGCCAGCTAGACGGCGCGCGAGTGTTGAATTGGGTCAAAAGGGCAAACCGTTACAGACCATGCGACAATTCGCAAGAGCACTCGGGGGGATGCGAGCAGTTCCATTGGGTACCTCTGGATTCTGGATCCAGCATCGTAAATCTGTCAGGAAGTCATAGGATTTAACTTGAAGATAAAGAGCCACCGAAGTTTTACCACAGTCCTGGGCGGCGACTCGGAAATCATCTGCGCGAACCAGGAAATGTAGCTAGCGAGGAACGAGCGCAGATGTTACAGCGTCTGTCTTGGAGAGACTGGGAAACCATTTCACCGTTACAGTTCGTGCCCAATCGTTGGACTATTCCACGCTCTGCGGCGGCCGCAGGGGCCAAGATGCGAAGCACTAGGCGTGTTTTTCTTGTCGATGAGGAGTCCTCATCAAGTTTCGTGCATGACACTAGAATGCCAGATGCGATCGCAGCTGGGCGAGGATGGGAGACCAAATGAGTATGGAGAATGACCGGTCGAGTTGCCTAGAGTTGCCTGGCCAACTTCCGGCTGCAGTCAGGGCAGCGTGGGAATTTATCATAATGCTAGCCGCCCTCAATCCGGCAATCCTCTTCGAACTTCGACTTGCACGCTCATGCATTCCAACTCTGTTGAATCTGCGCAACCCTTCCTAGCCGACCCCCATTGTTTTGGAATGACAGAACATCCGTCCGCCTCTATCGAACGCGCAAAAATTCCGAGTCAGGCTTTGCTAAGCCTACCGCGAGCTGACGGTGAATTGGCGTTGGACCCACTCCCCTTACATCTTTCTCTGGGGTCTGCTTCTCCCTTTCTTGAAGGTGACTGAGCTCGAATCTCACGCTATGCTTTCTTTCAAGATTGGCCTATACCGTCGGATCGGCCATAGGAACACATCCACCGTCCACGGATTCATGTCTGGCTGCGTTCGTGTTGCCGAATGGTGTCGGGCTCTCCGCGGGTGCTCGCGCGTGGTCTAAGCATGCGCACCGTTCCCAACCCCAGGACCCTTCGGAAAACGCTAGAAAAACAGCAGAATCAAGCGCAGGCTGGTGGGGACGACCTTTTGGCCCCAAAGCTGTCCTCAATGAACGCGCGCTGGCGTTGTTCTGGAAGGTGATGAACGCTGCAACATGGAGGAATCTCCACTGGCTCCCCCACCAGATACTAGTTTACGAGGTAAGGGTAGCTGAGGGATACGGTATGCGATGGTCTCAGGATCGGAGTGGTGTCCAGGGGGATGGATATGATATAACAGCGTGGACTTTTCGTGGATTCGTTGAACCCATGATGGAGGGTGGCCATGAGGTCGGATGGAGGCATTAGTACGATAATCTTTCCTAAAACATCAAGTGGCATTTTTCCTAACACAACCTAATTATCACCAAAAAACTCCTCCGCCACGAACTCCCATATTTTCTGAGGGTTATTGTACTGATCGTGCGTGAATTGGTACTTCTTCGTTCCCTGTTCCCACACATATTCGAGAATACCGTCGTCCTTTTTGTCGATATATGGGATCGCGTTCCTAAAGTTGAGGGAAAGGGAACCGGCGATCGGTAGAGACTGCGGCGCCGCTGTGTCGTTCTTTAATCCTGCGATTTGGAGCTCGAAAACAACGTCATCGAGGTCGGTTACTTCCGACCCCTTGACGCCCCCATCGAACTGGGCCACAGTGGAATTGGGGGTCCCACCAAAAACGACGGACCGCACATCATGCTTCTGGAAGAGGTAGCTGCTGAATATCGAGCATGTCGACGCGCATATGCCATTCGAAACGAGGACGTAGTCCTTGCCCGCGAAAGGCGGGGCAGTAAAGTTGGTCAGAGCGGCAGAATTGTTTCCGAAATCATCCAAGAATCGGTGCGAATACGAGTCCTGGACGCCATTGATAGTCTGGGCTACAGGAGGGTTCATGAACTGCTCGTCGGATTTGAGCCGCATGTAGCTTTCGTCCATGTAGTTTCCGTAGAAATATTCGGAATTACTATCGTTCTTCATCGTCGCGACCATAGACTGCCGGGTGATGAGATCGTTGGCACGAAAAACGGCTGGGAAGCCAGGATATAAGTCATTTGGCCATAAAGACCATATTGCAATTGCGCCGGCCTGGATATAACCCCCACGATTTCCGGATATGTC
This sequence comes from Mycena alexandri, assembly GCA_029233265.1. Lineage (NCBI taxonomy): Eukaryota > Fungi > Basidiomycota > Agaricomycetes > Agaricales > Mycenaceae > Mycena > Mycena alexandri. The sequence goes on from JARJCM010000042.1 coordinate 251,763, forward strand.
GAGCAAAATGTGCTCGACGCCGGCTTTCTTGAGGGCGGTGAGACCGGTGAAGATGGCGTTCGAAAGATCTTTGAAATAAGTGTCGGCGCTGTAGTGAGGATAGGAGGCCTCGAATTGTTCCAAGTACACCACGCCGACCTTGGGGTGTTTCTCGAGCTGATAAATATCGAGAGTGAGGATATGGCCAAAGGAAGTCACTGAAAACGACATGTAAGTCCGAGTCTTGACAGTTCTTAATGGTAGAACGCACTTACAGTTTGGCTGAACATAATTGGGTCTTGCAGTATCCTGGTTCGCATTGGCAGCGGCGCGGATGGGAAGCTGTGCGTCAGGAGCAACGACTGCCTTCCGACGTGAACTCAACGCGCTGTGAGCGCTGCTGGGAGTCGATACTTCATCGTCGGGTAGGGAGCACGTCTGTGCGATAAATGAAGCCGTCGTATTTCCTTTCCCTGCGAACGTCGCCGCCCATGGAATTTTGAGTGACTTGATTCCCTTAGTGGTCTGCAGCCTTACGGTGACAGAGTGGGCCCCTGGATAGAAGGAGCGCTGGCCGAAACGGCCAACTTCCTGCGTGTAAAGACTGGCAGATGTATCTGCGGAGTAGCGGCTCATGAGGCGCATATAGCGTGAGTCTAAGCTCTCGTATCCACCGATTAGTCCATTGTAAATGCTGGACCTCGACGCAAGATCGGTCAGATACTTCCCGGCGTCCACACCATCAATCGTGAGGATGCGCGCTCCATGATACGGCCGCACATGCACCCCGATGCTTTTGAAATGCGCCTCGAGGCCGGGTCGCGTCGCGCCTGGGAAATCATAGTTGGCAAGGAAGACTGGGAAGGCCGCGCGGCCGGAGGGAGAGTCGGCGAGGGTACTGATGGAGAACGGAAGGTTCCAACTAAAAGCTTCGGTGCATGCCGCCACGTAGATGGTATGGCCGTCCTGCTCCCGATTGAAGGCATCTGTTACCTGTTCATGCGCAGCGTCAGAGTTTCCTCGATATCTCTAAAGAGAGCAAGGTTACGGCGATGTTGAAATCCCAATCCGTTTTGAATTCTGACGAGCAGACGTTCTTTTCGACGTCTTAAAAGAAGTCAGCACGTAGCCATGCAATAAAGTACCATATCACCTTGCAAAAGAGACCGTATGTCGACGTCGTGTGGTATTTTGGCATCTGGGGAGTGCTGGAACCAGGTTTCAAGGGAGTAATACGCGAGAGATTTTAGGGTTGTGTCCACAACGGCCAAGCTACGAGTCTGATTAAATGGCACGTTGAGCTCGCACGCATGTGCAGTCTTGCTGGAAACCCAGGTTGAAGCCGTGGCAAGTTTACAAGGATCGCTGAAACGCCATAAGTCGAGCGAAGAAGAAGAGACTCGAGGGTATCACAATCCATAGGTGAAGCCAACGGCGCCTGCTACGAGGAGCAAAGAGATCTTGGCCATGGTGGTAGGGAAGATGCGGGAGAACCCAAAATGTGTCAGCCCGTTAAATATGAATTTTCTGCAACGTAAAACCATAGCCAATTTCGCAAGAAGGGGTCAAATTCTCCGGTTCTGTGAGTTTTGAGCGCAGTCATCGGATCATTCGAACCAGGTTGGGTTCAAACTTTTTATGAAGAACGACCTGCAGCATCAATTCTTCCAAGTCTTCCGCGCGCCGTGGACTGCAGTATTGAGTGTTTTCAACCCACGCTATGGGTCTTTTCATTTGTCCTGAGTTTGTCGTCGGTCAAAAGGTAACGCATATCCAAGCTGCAAGCGGCTAGGTCGTGCATGTCCATCCCTTCTTGGACAAAAATATTTAGTTCGCCGCTGAGAGCTGCAAGGCCCGGGAGGCATCTGTCCAGCTGTCACCAGAGGGAACACTAATTTCGAATAAAGTGACCCAGGAAGCCAGAGATCTTATACGTAGCTTTTGTTGGAAATATCGTCTCTGCGAAGATCCATGACCGGCTATGCAAAAGAGTCGGCTAAGAAGATCCCGCAAGTGGCGGACAGGATGGTTAGACAGAAAGGAAGTGTAGGAAAATATTGCAAAAGATTTGGTGTAACGGGAGGCCCCGGATATCGATATGTGATGTTTCAAGATCCAGAATCTAAACCTCGATGTGAGCGACGAGAGCACGATCTGCCGTAAGTGCGCCTGAGACAGAGCGCCGAGCGCATATGGAGCGCAGGTGGATACTGAACGGTTGAAACTATTGTAGTCAAAGTATGGGCAAGATGTGGGTTCCGACAGAGATTGATTGGCTAATCAAGCGGCCGGAGATGTCCGAGCGGAGTTTGAACACTGGAGGTTCAATACTTACTTTGACTTCGCGTCTCATGCTTTCCGACACAAAGAATCACTCTCGACGTTTCAAAACCTGACTTCAGCAATAAATTTGGCTGAACCATGCGGTGCAGAAGAGCAGTAATTATAAACCGACTTGAAGTCTGGACTTGAGACTCTGAGAGGCGTCAGAGTTTAACAAGAAGCTGGTCGCGGTCATTAAATTTTGCGCTGCACCATTTAGTCAGTATACAATATTTTCCCTTCAGAAAATTGAACTTCCTCTTGATTTAATCCAGTCTCTTTCTTCAGAAAGGACTCCGCTGCTGATCCCCAAAACTGGTCTTGAAGCGGAGAGTTCTTTCCGTCGCTCAAACATGTAAGCGCACAACAAGCCGACAATCGACGTGTTCAATAAACGAGGGATGGATTTCTTTTCTTAAGCACCTAGCGCTGACCGCTTCTCCTTCTCAGCATCTTCACCAGGGGCACTTCGAACTCCACATTGGGTCACATGTCTTCCGGACCCCCGGTGAAAAATAATAGAGTGAACGCCATTCCTTCTTCCACTATCTTCTGCAATCCTCGTCGGAGTTGCATCCCGAAGTCCATCCTGGGAGTATCCATTTTCGTTGCTTCCAGTCTTTTACCGTGACCTGCTCACTTGACATTCGGCGTCGATGGCTTGCACGTCGGGGGAGTCGGAAGCCAAAAAAAGGTCGCGACCCGCAAACAAGTTTCCCAGGGAGTAAAAAATGGCCACTAGCGTCAACGACAGGTCTACAGGAAATGGGTTGAATTCCGTCCCTTATGTTCGGCTGAAATAGGCGTGCCAAAACGCTCACAGTTGACAAAAATCAGAGAAATACCGGCATAATTTTTCGCGAAGCCTGCAGGCTTGGTGCAGGCCTTGAAGGCGAGGCGTATATGCGAGTCCAACTCGACGTCGGCAATAATCCGAAATCAGGACGATCAACTTCTCATGTTGAAGGTTTTGGCATAATTCTATCACAGTTTGTGGAACGCCGGCGTCGGGGAACCGCGCAAGCTAGTCTAAGGGAGTCAGTGCGACGAAAACTACAAGTTCCATGAAACCTTTATAGGACTCGGAGATCCGTCCTATTCATTGCAAGCCTGCAACTGCTTTTCCATTTGGGTTGAATTCAAGGCCTCTATATCTGGACGAAAAGCATCCGAGTTGCCAACGAGGCCTTTACACGGTACAACAGAGACTGGAAATACTCATCTCCGAATCGCTTCGGCCGACGTGGAACACTTCAAGAAGACTCAACCGATGAGCACGGGTTCGTTTTGCGTTTGGCCAAATGCACGTACGAGGGGTATTCGCGACGAATGAAGCAGAGGAAGGGAGTCCTACGTACAAGGAATGCTGGTACTCGAAGCAAAAGGCCCCAATGGACCGAAATGAGGGCCGAAATGAAGGTGCACGCGACCATAGCCAGCGAGATTCGAAAATCATGCGAGGATGATTGACACGGGGTTCCGATCCGAGCTGATCCGCCGCAATACACCACAAAAACGTAATGAAATAACAGCAGCGCTGAAACCCTCCTTCTTGCCCCTCACCACCAACCTCCTACCGTTTGGTTTGCCTCCCATACTTTGCCCTTACTTTCCGTCGAGTTTGAGGGCCACTACTCCCACCATCACAACAGTAGTTCTCGGTTTCTCCTCCCTTCGACTCTCTGCTTTTTTTCCATCCGTGGAATCACCGTTTGGGACTTCTGCGCCACCTGTTACCTTACTGGTTGAAGTTTCCAAGAGAATCCAGCTATTGGGGAACCAACATGAAAAGCTGCCTTAAAGCATCATCGCTCCCGGGATCACCCGATCTACGAAACAGTGGTCACTGTCGCAAATGCGTTGTGTTCAATGCAGAGGGCTCAGAAGAGGTCTACTGGGCCGACGAGTGGGACCGTACTCCCACCGAACCTGCTACCAAACTTTCATACCAGTACGTCTTCTGATATTTTTTTTGACCCCTGTCTGGCTCGATTTCTGACAATTTATTTTATTTTGGCGTCTTCTCCAGAGAAATTCTGGAGTTGAAGGAAATCCAGCAGTCTCTTCCGCATGCGGCGCAACCCGCAGACCTACGCCCGGGGAAACAGCTGTTGTCAACTGTGCCCATAGCGCTCCTGCCCCTTGCGGCCGTGGAGATCTCATCGCCTCCCCTGTCGCCGCCGCCCCAATCCCCTTCCAACGGAACTGCGTACCAGACCCCGTTCATCATGCCCCCCGGCCGTGCGCGCGCTCCCCCGCCCACACGCCTGGCCTCCGCCTCTCTAACACACCTACGTCCCCCCGCGCCAGCTGCCCCCCGCGTTAAACCTGCATTCGCATTCCTACCCCTTCTCTCACCGGCCCCAGTCGCGCCCTCCGCACCTAGCGTGTCCCAGCCAATTCCCATCCCCAACTCTGCGTCAAGCACAAATACCGCACCGGATCCGGGATCGTACTTCCCGACCTATCCCCCGGCGCGCGCAGCGGATGACGGCGAGCCCGATCGTGTCCTCCCCGCGCGACCGCGCGGCATTAAGGTCCCTGGCGCCTCAAATCAGCACCCGGCGCACGGCTATGAGGCTGCCTACCGTGCCGCCGAGGCCGCAGCGTACTCCCCACCCTTTGGCTCGAGCGCGTACGACTACACGCGCGACCGGCACAACATGATGGGCGACCACACGCGTGCCCATGCCAGCGTCAATGTTAGTGTGGGTTTCAGTGTCAATGACAATAAAGCCAGTGCCAGTACAGGGGCAAGCCCAAGTGCGTCTTCGAGCGCTGCTACCGAGTTTGGTGGGATGAAGAAGAAGAAAAAGAGCTTTATGCTCATCAACGACATCGAGGTCGAGATTGAGGAGGACGATGACGAGGAGGTCGAGCCGGAGCGCGCACAACCACTTGCGACCTCCTCTCCCGCCGCACGACCAATGGAAGTCGAGGACGTTCCCCCGCCAATATCCCCCATCGACGTCATCTCGCCGCCCATAGCTGTCGAGTCTGAGGAGAAGACCCCGTCGCCCCCGCCAATATCCACAGAAAAGCAGGCGCAGGCACAAGCCCAGATCTCTCCCCGGCTTTCTGCGCGTCCGCTCTCTCCCGTCACCGCGCGCCCCGTGTCCCCCCTCACCTCTACTCGCCCAGTGTCCCCGCTCGCCTCGACTCCGCCAGCTTCGGCCTCTCCAATTGCAGGCCGTTTCTCGCCGCTACAGGCCCGTGCGAGCTCACGGCTCGTGAGGGCGTAGTATGGGGTCGAGGGGAGTGGAGTGGCAGTATCCATTGGTGCGGGACGCGGTATGGGGTAATTTATTCATCCACTCGCTTTGAGTGGGTGTGCACTCAGGTCCCGGAGCAGGGAGGGAGCTGGGTAGAGGGGAAAATGGCAGGCCACGTACGCCTCGGCTAGGAGATAAGCTGGTGTCACTGGAATGTCAGCGTCCATGCATCGCCGGCGGGGATGCATCTGCGCTTCGAGCTCGGCCTGGTTGGCGGTTGGGTCCGGGTAGATTTTGCATTTGTTCCACATATTAGTGTGGGATGTATCATTGTATGGTACTCGTCCGCGTAGCCTTGCCTGGACGCACGGACATTTTTCTTTTATCTACAGTATGTTATGCATAGACGGACGCGCATCCATCTAGAAACGCTTATTACTTAGATGCTTTCATGTGCCGCGTTTATTGGGTTGGTGGGCGGTGGGCGGGTGAATTTACAGCTGTTTCCGAAATCCTTGAGACAACAGCGATATTTTCGCCCGCCGTCAACTTTTGATGGAATGCTAAGGATTTCCGTTTTTGGGTAGAACCGCCGAGACCGGCCCGATTTGGACTGCTTGACAGATCAACTGGCGTGCGGTCATATTGGGGTGGATTCTCATAGAGCGGAGGTGGACTGGGTGCAGGGGGACGACGGGGAAACGACATGGGGAGAAGGCTGGAGAAGGGGAAAAAAAAATGGTGGTAACCAGCCGGTCATCAGATATATTTTGATCGGTTCTACCAAAAACGGAAATCCTTAGCATTCCATCAAAAGTTGACGGCGGGCGAAAATATCGCCGTTGTCTCAAGGATTTCGGAAACAGCTGTAACTGGGATGAGGTTTTTTCTGCACAATCGGAGTAAATCGGACGGACGAAGTCACGACATCACAACCAATCAAATTCAACTTCAAGATTACAACTTCTTTCTTTCAAATTCCTTCTCCTTACCGCCTCTGTGGAACAGCATAGCGGGCGTGTGCGCTTTCCGGAAAACTCGAGGCTGGGTAGACACCTGCGGATGCGCGCCTATGGATTCCTTCCCGTCACCAACAATCACCCCGCCCTAGTAGGCCCGCATTCAAGTTGGCGCATACGCTTGTATCAGAGCGAATCAGCTTGCTCATAACCACTCACAATGCTCTCCCGTTCTCAATTATCTCTCGCAACAACCATCTCCAAGGCTCCGTCCGAGAACAGGTCCAAGGCGGTTCTTGTATGATGATCAGTCGACGGCCTCATATTTTTGTCTGGACCATGCTCGCTCCATGCAAAAATCTCGGACGTGAGATCTACATCTCCGGCTTGTTATCTGCGTGTTTCCCCGTTCTCCCCTTACTTCTCCGAAAAATGATCCTTGGTGCTGTGAGTTTGTGAAACGCCGACCTTGGACCTCACAACTTGATTTTCCAAGGAGAATTGTGTCCTGCTCGGTATCCTCCCGCTCGGTCTGTCACATTGAATTCGCACATGGATATCTGCGCCTTGAGCGCGGTTAGGTGTTAGTTGTTCCTTCGAGTTCACACCATGCATGTGCAAAAACTCACTGGCAGTTGCCGGTTTATCTCATTCCTGCGTTATATATCAGAATCGAATCCCTGACGTCGGGATACATTAACTTAGCTGGAATAGTTACTCGCAGCCATGCACCCACAACACTCATTACCACCCCCGCCCTCTTTTGACGCCGATAGCACGCTAGGTGAATTTTGTTTGTTACCTTTAGAACCTCCTTTCTGCAACTGAAATTCTTCTAGGCGCCCTGCTCATTGGCGTCCTTGTGTCTTACATGTTGTTCGGAGTCACGACGACGCAGACGTATATATATAACGGGCGTTTTCCGAATGATTCACGCAGGATGAAAGCTTTGGTGCGTCTTGCTCTCTGAGTGATGGTCATTTAAGTAACTAACTGGCTGAATTAGGTTGCTTGCGTGTGGTGAGTTTTGGATCGCCCCGCCTTCTCTCGAATAAATTCATCATTGTCACCAGGTTCTGCGAGCTGGCTCACGCTATTTGCATCGCACACATGCTCTATGTCCTCCTGATATCTCGCTATGGACATCCCGAGAGCCTCACTAATATACCAAAGTCACTAGTGGCCTCCATCCTCTTCAACGCCATCGTAGCCGTATGCGGTGCGTTCCGCTCTACCGGAGTGAAAATAATTCATACACTAATATCGATGTCATCCAGTGCAGGGGTTCTTCTCGTACCGAATCTACCGTCTCTGGAAGAAACTTTACGTACCTCTACTCGCTTGGACGCTCTCTTTTCTGTTCCTCGGCGCCACGGGCGTGGTGTTCGTCATTGGATTGCAGTCATTACCTTACCAGATCTTTGAGGAACAATGGGGTTGGCTTTTGGACTCCCTCTGGGGTGTCGCGGCTGCGAACGATTTGATCATCGCTGGTACGCTCGTGTTTTGGCTGCTTGGACGTAGGGGTGGATCAGCGGAGTTGTTAGTTCAGTTCAACGGGCACTGTTTCAACGCTAACCCCCCTCAGTGGCGACAGAAGTGTTGATTTGGTCGACAAGATCATTGCATGGTCAATAGGTGGGGTTCTCTTATATTCGTCTGCTTTCCATTCACTTAGCTTTCTGCTGACAGAAACCGGTGTTGTGACCAGGTGCGTTTTCCGTGCTTAATCACTACCGCCGAATCTCATTCTTCGTCACAGTGCGGCTGCTATTCTGAACCTGGCATGTGTATGTCTTTACGTTCTTCTCCGTGCGGAATCCACCAACTTAACTGCGGTGGCCGAATAGTTTGTGACCATGAAAAACAATTGTAACCGGCTTTCTCGTAATTCAAGCCTTCTTTCGCTCACTGTTCGAAGACATCTGGATTGCTTGGTATGTTGTGACCGCCCGACGTAAGCTCTACATATATATTCATCAACTGGCTGCGTGTGTTGATTCTGCTTCCAGTATATTCCAATTCCTTCCTCGCGAGGTAATTTTCAGCGGATTCGCTGACCCCATGTTTAACTCACTAAATTTTCTTTCAGTCTAAATTCACGGGCTACCTTACGGATGATGAATGAAATGTCACCTTCCTTACCATATCCGATTCATTCTGTGAGTCGTTTCCCCCAGATATTTTCGAGACTGACGAATCTGAGCAGAGCGTAAACACTGAGGCACCAGATTTAGCTTTCTTGGATGAGATGCGGATGTCCAGCATGAGAACCTCTTTCCAGAGTAGTGCAGGGCCCAAAGCCATGTAGATCTACTGTACCCGTCGTTCTATTTCGTTCAACGAAACACCACACGGCCCTTTTGGGCTCATTCCCCGACTTTTCAGTCTTGAACAACGTTTGCCAGATTATTGAACTAACTGATACAGATTCCTCGGTGGAAGCAACAAGGTGTCGCTGTGAGGCTACATGTGCTCGGATTTGTTGATTCTCGACTATATTCAAATTGTTAAGTCTCGACTATGTTCAAACTCCCCTCGGTATCTCCGGCGTTCTGCGGCTATGCGCACTCGCCACATCATTGTCAACGCGGGGCGATTCCAATCTTCCTGCCTGACAGGTGTATACGACGCTGGGCTATAGGTCCGACGATGAAGTGGGGATGTTTTGGAGGAGTCAGCTGCAGAAACACAGGGATGCTCGCATGGGATGTGGGTAGAAGAATGCAGGAGTTCATGCCAGATGGACGTGCCGCTAGTGCCTCGTAGACAGAAATGCTCGTACCTTAAATGTTGTACTAATGTACGGTAGGAACAAGAGTTCCCCGACCCAGACGACGAAGGAATCTAACCACAACGACAAAATAGATTGCTATGGGTTCAACTTGACGTTGGACAATTTAACCATGTGCCATGCGTTCAGCATTAACATCTTCATACAATCAGACCTCGTAAATCATGTTTTAAAAAGCACTCACGTGTCGGAGCATTACTCAGAGATTACGGGGTAGGGATACAGCTGCAGATTGCGCGACTCAATGCAGATATCTATATTGGTAGTTGCCCGCAGATCATCCAGCTGTTTGGCGATTGAGACGCCCGGGCGTCTCCCATGCGCCAGGAGCATCAAGGAAAGCAGTTGCAATTTCGCCGCTGGTCTATCGCCGTTCAGGTCTCGGGATGACCCGTTTCTGGAGCGCACCATCTGCACGAGCGTGCGGTATGCAGTGTCGTCGAGCCACCGGCCCTCATCCGTTATTCGGAGTTGTGTGAGGGCAGGAAGGCAGTAATGGCCATCAAGGCTGCGAAGTGTTAATCCGCGCCATGTCTCCCAACGGCAGGGGGCCTGGAATTCGAGCATCGTCACGGCAGGAGTGGCTCTTAAGCACTGAATAAATTCGGCGGGGCCAAGCGATGCTGCTTCGACCGACATGTGCTGAATATGCGGGCACTGAGCCGCGAATTCTAGAAAGCGAGTCACGTTTTCAACGCCGCTTTCCAGTGACAGCTGTATCCGAGTAAGGGAAGGTAGTTCAAGCTGCTGGAGGAGATCGAGATGGTCTGTGCCGTATTGCAGGATGAGCTGTCGGAGGTGTGGATGCCTGAGCCTAGGCGACGGGAGTTGAGGGACGGAACCACTGTGTATGAAAAAAGTGCAGTGCACAAGTCGCGATCCAGAGCGCAAGACATCAACGCACTCGGGCACAGCGAGCCCCGTGGCATTCAGAGTTGTCAGCTGGGCCCAGGGGAGGTCGATATCAGACGGCCTGAGTCCGCGAAGAAGAGTTACTTCGTGAAGGTTTTGCGCCATTTTGAACCCGCGAACAAACGGCATAGGCCCCCCGGTGCGCTCGCTTGGGCCAATAACCAAAGTCTTCAGAGCACAAACTTTAATCCAGGTTGCCAGCAGCGCGAGCTCGATGTCCCGGAGAACAAGAGACACGTGTTCCCATTTATTCGAGTGGAGAGCGGCCCATGAAGGAAGGGTGTGAGGTAGGGGGTAGTGGCTGCTGAGACCGATCGAGATAGGAAGAGTGCCCGCACGGTGAAGCCAAAGATTCAAGAGTTGGATCGTATTGGTGGATAGACGCCTGGGACGCACGCGATTCCACATTTCCGGGAGCGCAAGCGTGATTGCCCTCCATTGATTACAGACTTGCGCTAGAAGCAGAGGCGGGGCGAGAGGAGTGGGCATCACACGTCCTGGGGAGAGGCAGTTGATGAAGATTTCGCAGGTGAGTTCGTTGGGTAATGTAAGAATGGGGTAGGCCATAACTTCACGTCGGAGCGCTCGACGTTCCTGGATAAGTCGCTCCAGTGTGGCCTGTAGTTCCGGAATAGCTTTGTCCAGTTGCCTCAAGCGGGCATACTGGCCGCGCAAACGCGGAGAGACTACTTCGGGATAGCTGAAAGGCATCCTTGCGAGAAGTTGAAGGTCAAGGTTCAAGCGGTCTAGATCTCCACAGCCTTTCAACATGATGCAAGATCGGGCCGTATTGCCGCCATTGCATAACACTGGCAAATAACTCTTCTTTCTTTTCCTCTGCAATCTTGCGACCCTGTTGCGACCCAATGGCCGGGAACGTAGAGTCATCATACGAGGAGGCTCTCAATTTCTCGTCCCCGCTTCTTCCAAATCCACAGGAAACGAAGCACTTGCGGGACAATTTGCGTGCAAACTGTCTACTTCGCGAGACGACGCGTCTTCGCGCCACCGTAGCTTCAGCCCCGACGCAGCTCGCATTATACAGGAAGCATATCAATACATTGTCTTCTGTCGAGTGGACATGCCCGCCTGATGACATTCTTCCGCCCCTCGATTCCTCCGCCCGCCCTTCCACGGAACTTGCCATCGATAAAGCACTTGCACGTATGCGGGCGGAGTATATCATGCTCTCCGAATACTCTGCTATATGCTCCAGCTCCATGGCTCCCGTCCGTCGCCTGCCCCCGGAGATATTGATCCAAGTTTTTCTCCTGTTCACCCCCGCGACGAGAGAGCTGAACTCCAAGGACTATCGAGGGGAGATACACCGCCTCATCCATCACGATTTATTGCAATTGGCCCAAGTCTGTGCCTATTGGCGTGCCTTGGCTTTCGGCACACCAACGTTTTGGCGCGTGCTCGACCTGGATATGATGTTCTGGTCGCATAAAATGCTGCCATTAGCGGAGACAGCTCTCGAGCGTAGCGCCAGCTCCTCAATCCAGGTGCGAATAGGTGCGCCTGATGAAGTCGTGGTGGATCGGACATTGCTTGAGCTCATCGCTCAGCACTCCGTCCGCTGGCAAGTGGCACTGTTTTACATGGACTTTAAATATTTCACATCCCTGGCCCCCATACGCGGCAATCTTCCTCTCTTGGAGTGCGCTCATATAGCTGGAAATTTAGATCCGGACTCTCCGGAGCTGTTAGACCTGGCTGCCGCTGCAGCCAGGCTTTTTTCCGATGCACCTCGGCTCACTGACGTAACCTACTCTGGACCGGCGAAAGGGCTGGAGCATCTGCCCTGGAAACAACTGAAACGGTTCGAGTATCTGGACCTCAATTGTTCCGATCTCTCCGACGCCCTCTCCGCATTGCAGTACTTCCCACCCGGCATGCAATTCGAATTGCGCAGAATTCGGTTTTATCCATGGTCTCCGGTGCAAGCGCTCCTGCCCCCACCCATCGAGTCCGATCTCACAGACTTCACCGTCGAGTTTGCTTTCTATGCAGCCGGTGGAATGACGGAAATCCTCCAGCGCCTCACACTTCCCTGCCTCTCTTTCCTGGAGCTGGCGTTGCTTCGTCACAAAGATCCTCCGATCGCCTGGGACCACATCACATTCCTGCGGTTTTGCGCGCGCTCTGACTGCGGAAAGACTCTCACAACCCTGTACCTTCTGCACGTCGCAATAGCGACTGATGAGCTCTTAGAGTGCTTGGCTGAGCTCAAGGCACTGGCCGCGCTTGTCGTTGCGGATCATCCAGTTGTCCCTTTTAGGAGAGCCGATCCAGTTTGGCTCGTCAAAGATACACTGTTCCGCCGACTCACAGAGCGCGCCCAGAACACGCAGCGGCATCTGCTAGTTCCAAAACTCGCCATCTTCGGATGCCTTTCGATTCTCCGCTTCGATGAGGCAGTGTATCTTGACTTTGTGCGCTCACGGGTTGAGGTTTGCCCAAGTCGAGAGTTTGAGAGCCACGTTCGGTGGTACGTGGGGTCGGCGCGCGAGCTGAAACCCGCTGTTCTCAGTGAGCTACAAGGACTGTCGGAGACGAGAGGATTTGTGGGTTCCATCGAGGCGGCGAATGAAGAGGAGATGCAAACGTTCTTTTACTAATTAATTGTAACTTTGTTTAAATGCTGCTGGAACCCGAGTTATGGCCCAAATGACCATCAGTTTCAAGTCCTGTGGCTTTAACTCGCCGCGATAGAGCATTTTTGTGCTCGATTTTTTTTCAACGGCTCCACGTGATCGTGTCAACATCAATGCCATTCCACAACGTTGACAAACAAAGCTCCTTTCTCAACTTTCACCCCCCGTTTACCACAGTTCGCCCAACGGCGCTTGCCCGCCTTTCCAAGAGGAAACGGACCGCAGAAGAACTTGGAAATCAAGATGCTGTGCCCTGGAACCGACTCTCCCATCAGACTTCCTCCAACCCTCTGCGTTCGCAGACGACCTGTGCCCCCTTCAGATAATACACCCGCCTCGCCAACACCCCGCTCGAGGCTCTGCAAATAGGATATAACATCCATATTTCCCCGTGAACATGCGCTCCTTCGAAGAAGCACTATTTGAAGAGCTCGAGCGTTAGATGCTGGTCACGCTTGAGCGTCAAGGCGTTCTCCTCAACCGTCTAGATGACCTTAACGCTGAGTATGCGGCTTTGGACGCATTTATTTTTCGTACACCTGCTATTACACATGACGCTGTTTTCATCTTTTCAGCACAAATGAATGGTCTACTCTAAATCAAACAAGAGAACCTCTGCCGTCTTGTCACCTACATGCCATTCTCCAGTGTGAGTTTGCCACCATTTATAAAGTGGAGGCATGCTCACCGACGTTCTCAACAGTCAACTCACCCCCACCGCTATTGAAGTGCAGGTACGCCCCGTCACCCTCCCTGAGCTGCGCCTCGACGCCGGGAATCCCCACGACTTTGATGGTCGCCCCACTCGCGGCCTTCTTGTTGAACCCGCTGCTCTGGACGACTTGGATATATCCCTTGGAGCCCCCAATTCGCTGCTTCAAACTTTTCCCGTCCGTCAAGAGCGTCGCGTACAAGGTCAGCTGGCTCTGCACAGGTGTGGGCCCCGTTCCTTCTCTGTCATCTTTCTGTACGCCCTCGGCATCGACCGGCGCGACAACGCGGGCCCAAGCGTCGCGCTTCTCTGCCTCTGTGAAGCGACGGGTGAAGTATCTCGGCCTGAGTCGGGAAACGTTGGGTTTCGCCCAGATCTGGAGGAAGTGGACCTCCTTGGACCCGTAGGCCCCCTCGGCGTGTGTGATGCCCGTCCCGGCGGATGTTAACTGGATGTCGCCCCGCTTCAAAATCTCTGTGTTGTTCATCGAGTCCTTGCTTGAGAAGAGAGTCGTCAACCCAGACTTTCTGCACGATTTTTGAATTGCACAAACGCACTGTTCGAGCTGTCCTGAAACGACGTAGGAAAATATCTCGAACTCGCGGTGCGAGTGAGCGCCGAAGCCATTATGAGGGGCAACGCGAGCCTCGTTCAGGACCAGGAGTGGACCCAAACCAGGGTCACTGTATCTAACACCGGCAGCGAGTCAGCGCCGACCAAGAAGGAACGAAAAGAGTTGCGCACGAAGACATCGGAAATGCGTGGAAATCTTTCAACCAGTCCCGGGTCATAAGATTGCGGTCTTCGCTGGGACGACGGACAATCTTAATGGCCATGTTGTAGTGTTTCGAGGCAAATCGAGTTGGAGTTGAAGAGAATGCGTAGATAATGTCGAGAGCAAGTGCGATGAGATCCGAGTAGCCCGACTTCAAGAATCCCCGGTGATCAGACAGACAAGAAAAAAGCCAGACTCGGGGAGTAGTTATGAATGTATCTCAGACTTGCCAGCGTCTTTTAAGGTCTTATCCGGCATGGCTGACAAGGATATGTAAGTGATCACCTCAAGTACCAATCCTGCTCACGTCCGCAACTCCATTCGGTCCTTTGCGGCCGTACCCAAGCGCAACGTGGAAGTAATGTTAGCTGTCGTGGTACTGTACATACATAAAACGGGTTTCTACACCCTTGAATAGGTTACAACTAGAATCAAGTCCCGACCAGCCCAGGTCTATTCGAGGTCAAACAAAAGGACTTCTGCAGTCTTGTCGCCGATGTTTTCCACGGTGAGGTCGCCGCCGCCGTTAAAATGCAAGTACGCGCCATCCCCCTCCCTGAGCTCGACCTCAACACCTGGTGCGCCGACGACTTTGATGGTCGCACCAGACGCGGCTTTCGTGTTGTACCCGCTGGTCTGGACGACGTGAATGTACCCCCTCGACCCTTGGATCTTCTGCTTCAAGCTCTTGCCGTCCGTCAGGAGGGTCGCAAAGAGCGTTAACGGACTCTGAACGGGTGCGGGACCGGTGCCTTCTCTGCTGTCCTTCAAGACCCCTTCGGCGTCGACGGGAGCGACGATGCGTGCCCACACATCGCGCTTCTCAGCGTCGGTAAAGTGGCGGGTGAAATATTTGGGCTGCAGACGCGAAACGGAGGGGAGGGACCAGATCTGGAGGAAATGGACCTGTTTGTCTCCGTACGCGCCCTCCGAGTGGGAGATGCCCGTCCCCGCAGACGTCAACTGGAGGTCCCCGCGCTTGAGGATCTCGGTATTTCCCATCGAGTCTTTGCTAGAGAAGAATCAGATGGATGGCTCATAGTTTAGAAGGGAATGAAACACACTGCTCCAGTTGTCCAGCGACCACATATGAAAAGATTTCGAATTCCCGATGTGAGTGGGTGCCGAACCCATTGCGAGGGGCGACGCGGTCCTCGTTGATCACTCGGAGAGAACCAAACTGAGAGTGCTTCTGGTCCTGGTATCTGCAAGTCACACATTAATGGTAGTATAGCGGAATAGAAAAATCACCTACGATGCAAAGGAGGGGCCCATGGCTTATTGCTGTGGATCCGCCGTCAAAAACGCGTTTTTTCAAGTTTTTTCAAGTTGAAAAAGAAGAGAAAAGAAAGGAAAAGAGAGGGAGATTCAGAGAGTTACAATGTATTTATTTACACCTAAATCTGAAGCTTGCGCCCACCTTCCAACGTGGAAAACAATTTTTTCATCTTGATTGGACTACTGAGATGCCGATGATCTGTTGATTATCACCGCTATCAAGACCTATAGCATTCGGAGCTAATATCCCAGAACGCTATAGGATCCAGCCAATGGGTTTTCAAGAAGATTTGATCGCCGCTGGCAATCAATGTCAAGAATCAATCGACGCGTCCACGACGTGTCTTGGACGTGTTTCCAGGTCTTGCAATTACAGGATTCATAGTGCACAGCTCCTTAGGTGATTGAGTCTTCCTATGTGTCGTCCCCATCCCTGTGATTCCCTGAAACATCAAGTTGGAACATCAACTGGCCTTAAAACTAGCTTTAACTCCCCGATGAGCCCAAGTCCATTTTAATGGAGTTGCAACCCTTGTTGCAAGGTAAAAAAAACCAGTAGATGAGGAAGAAGTTATCACAATTTAACCACCCCCTTCCAAATATTTCTTTCTTTCTCCCCATGTGCAGAGGAATTCAAAGTTTTGTTCCAGAAATATTGATTGCTATTCATTGTCAAGGCACCACATGGTACATGGACAGGACATACTACTCTATGAGAAATTTGAGCTGAGTTTTGTTCTAGCTTGAAGATGAAACATTGTGTCGAGTAATTTGTCGCCTGATTTGATCTCATCCTGTCAGTTGAACCGCCGCTTCAGCCAAGACTTTGGAAATTAAATTCAGAGACCCTGGTCATAAATTTCACAATGCACAAGTAAATATTGAGTCTAAAAATGTTGGGAGCATTTACAACGTGGAAAAGGTCCAGAAGATGGTAATCGCTGTGCCCAATACCCAAGGATGACATCCTCTGAAATTCGGGCTCTGTCCCCAGATGCCATACGAGGGTGCTTGCATAGGCAGAACTTTTTCTTTGACCTACCTGGACACTTGTGCCGTTCCAGGCAGAATGCCTTGACACACACGGCACACCGCTTGGCTGATTTTGATGCTGTTGGCTCTGGTACAGAAGCCCCAGGTAAAAGCACCTGGCGTTGAATTTGGTGCAGGGTCGGTGTTGGTTGTACATGGAGTGCAACATCAAATTCTTCGTCGGGATCGAAGGGAGGCGGAATTTCATCAGAGCTGAAAGCAGTCGCAATCACAGGAATGACAGGACGTGGTTCAAACTCTGGGAAGTGGGAGTCAAGTTGTTCACCCTCGTCCGGCCGTCCGGCCATTAAATCGAAGGACATGGGAATGGACAATCCTGTGAAAATATTCAGTGGCATGAAATTACACTCTGCGAAGACAAGGAAATAATGTAAACCACTTACCCAAAACTGAAACATCGAGTTCTCCATCGGGAATGGCGGCAAACGGGATAGCGGGAAGAACATCCACAAGGTTATCCTCAGGGTTGAGAATCTCGAGGAATGCTTGTCGAGCAGCAAAGTTTGCACCCGCAGCAAGAGTGGAACGCTCGGAAGACCATGATATAGTCTTCTTATGGTGTGCTTCGAGATGCTGAGGAAGTTTGTAGTAGAGGCGAAGGTTGGAGTCCGTGATTGTGCGAGATTGAAAATTGACTTGTGAATTCCACCATTGTGCAAATTTTTCGAAGTCCACATTCTTCCAGCGTTCATGCGGTGGGTATGTTTTACCCCCTTTCCTAAAGTCATGGCGGTTTATGTTGCTCTTGAAGGTAATGTATTCCTGGTGTGTGTGAACCGGAATTACCGCTGTAAGCACACGCTGGCGTAATTGAAGGTACTGATAGGTGCTTGTAGGTTTTGTTGAAAGCCGTGTCATGGTGTGGACAGGAGTATCTCGATGATGGGGTATACCAGTGATGCGTGGAGTTGGCAGTGTGGTAATGTTGAGATCGCTGGCAAGTGCTGTGGAGATCGGAAGAATTCCAATGGTCTCCGATGTTGCAATCCGGGTGGAGAGTACGCGAGGAAGTGGGAAGGAAGTTTTGATGCCAGTGGCGACGGCAAGTTCAACGATATAATCCCGGATCCAGATGTCAAAGTGTCCCCTGAATTTTTCCCCAGTACGATTATGGAACCCGACCTAATTTGTGTCACAAAGAATAAGTTTATGTGCAAAGACAAATAATGAGCAGTTACCCTTTTATTGCGTCGAAGGATCCAGTTGAGCATCAAGCACTCTGCAAGTTCAGGGGATGCACGTAACGACCCAAAAATTCGGCGGACTGCCATATGAAAACCGCCTTCAACGGAGTTGGTGCCGCGCACTGTGCGGTAAAGGTTTAACCCATCACGATCCCTCCCCATTAAATAATTGAGGGAAATTCCGTGAGGGTCGGAGAGATAGCCCTTGCGCACGGTGTCAAGTAAATGCAACACCATTTCTCGGGCCTCAGCAGAAAAGAATGCACCACGGGTTGTCTTTACTGTGCACTCTATGTCAGCATATGCACTGAAGAGCTGCTCCAATCTCTTCAACAGAACAGTGCGCTCTGGGATGTAGCGCCGGATTCGACGGTTGAGTGCATCAGCTTTTGCACGCTTGGCGTACTCCCAGCTGATATTATTCTTTTCGAGTACGGCCCGGACTGCAAGAGTGTCCGACCTGTCACGAATGAAGATAGCTTCACTAAAGTCATGGGCAAAGGCCTTGAATGCGGAGTGCTTTTTTGAGAGGAGCCGGAGAAGCCGATCCATGTAATGGAAGGCATCGTCGAGCACACGTGAGGGAAGTGTCTCGGATTGTTGTAATAACTTGAAAGTGCTGTTAAGATTGGCCATGAGAACATCTTCGGGAATGTTCTGCAAGACAGATTAAAAAAAGGCAAATAGCAATAAGCATAACATACATTGTGATCTCCATCAGAATTGAGGTCCATTGCTATTCCCTGCATTGCATCCGCATTCTGAAGGGTTTTAAAAAAAAATTCAGGGCAAGTTGGAGCAATAGATAATGAGCAACTCACTGGTTCTATATCGGTCCCAGAATCGGACTCATCATCAGACCCATCAGGATTGTCCTCGGCGTCACCACTACTACCTGTCTGCGCTGTAGCCACATATGTGATGGAGAAATTGGTGTCATTATCAGAAGGAGTAGATGGGGTTGGGAATGCAAACATGCGGAGGGAACCACCCCCAATTGGAGGAGATTCACTTCGGGTGTGAAGCTGTGAGGTTGTAACCACGGCGTGGGCGCCATGGTTGAATATCCATTCCATTGTCTGCCCATGCAACGCATGAAGAGCACCGGGCACAAGAACCTTGTACAAACAAGTTAGACTTGTTTCAACTTCGAATATAGGGTTTGAATCAACTTCTCACCTTTGAAATCCGAATAAGAGAACGGGTGGGGGAAATATTAATCTTCTTCGTGAGAGCTTGGTCGTTCATTACAGCGTTTAAATAACCGTTGTGTGAAGCTACAATGGATCCCTCGGCGATTGGTTTGCAGCCCTGGACTAGTGTTATGAGCTGGCCGTGTGTCACAGCCTGGATTGCCTGCAGTGGTAGCCCAACAGAATCTCGGGGGAGGAGTGAACTATAGATTTGCCAGACACAGTCAATCTCCGAGAATAGGAAATCGTTCTGCTGTAAAGATGTTTCCCCAGACCACGGGTACGGTAAAAATTGGGGCACTGTGAACGACTTCTTGAGGACAACCCCGGCTAATGCCGTGAGCTGGACCAATGGATCCTCGAGAACACCCTTCAGTTTGGCATACTTCCCCAGATCGAGGATCGGTGGATTGTGGGTTATCAAGACAGCACCGATTTCTGGGTGGGAGAGGGCCTTGGAAATTGTTTCAAGTGTCTGCCGGATGGAGTGACCAATCTTTATGATTGTGGGGTTGGTCAGAATGGCCACCAAGGATGGCAGTACATGACTGCGGGCGGTAAGAGCCGTAACCTAACAGAAGCCTTAAATCTGCGGTGCCGCAAATTGAAAGGGAATTCTCGCACCTTGAAGACACAAACTTTATTCATTGTTCGGAGTTGAATCATATCAAGACGAGTTGGTTTGCCCGGGCATTCCTCAGTTTTGATGGCCAGAGCCACAACATGAAGCTGGGTGGACGAGGATGGAAGGTCTACTAATTCCTCGAGGAGAGTGCTCGCTGCTTCTTCAATATCCACAGAATCAGAAATAAGAGTCGCAGGAATGCCAAGGCTTCGTGTCACGGGGGGGAGGTCTGTCCATTCAGTTACCGGTATAACATTTTCGGTCAGGGAGCTGTTCAACGACTCGTGGAATGATCGCTCGGCTAAGGAGGAGCTAAATATAATGCCAAATGAAAACAACAAGGAGCTTACTCTGCGGTGAGTCTGTATACAGAACTTGGGTAGGTGGGTGATTCACATTCTTGAGGCCTTCTCGAATGCGCTCCCAGAGGTCTTGGACAAACGAGAGTGATTTTGTCTGAGTCATAGAATGACCTCGAAGCTCCTCAAACTCGTTTAGGACATTATAAGCTGCTGAGAAAATTTGTTCGCCCTTCAATCCTGCTATGTATTTGAGGAACTGGTTGAAATACAAGTCAGCCAATGTCATGTGGGGAAATATCAACTTGCATGGAAGGTGTGATCCGCCTTTGCGATTGTTAGCGGTAACGACGAGATATCCCGCTCAATGTAAACACGGTGGGCCGCCATAAAATCGGTAAACAACCCTTTCAAATATCCAATTGAGGGTGGTGATCCAGCGTACCCTTGGCGATCATTGAATTTGGAGAACTGTTTGCGCCCGCGCTGACCATAAAAGATGACTGCAGCAAGATACATCATTTCTCTGTCCGCATGATGCCGATGCTGGAGTTCAGAGACCATCTCGGAAAAGGGTGAAGGTCCAAATCGTGTGGCGAATGTGTTGCACATCATCCGCATCATCGTTTTTGATACTGCACCCCGGGCAGAAATATAAGCTGGGTGATGTGAGTCTTTTTTTTTTTTGGAAGGGGAGAATAAAAATACCAGGGAATGCTGGCTGGACGAATGCCGGAAGTTGTGCAATGATATGAGGGTCAGTGCCCTGATAGCTCTTACCGCAGCCAGGGTTGGTGTCCCGCCGAGGATTGCAAACAAACCGGTTTGTCAAAAGAAAGAAATCCGCCGGTAGGGAGCGGACACGGCGAGGGATCGGGTCATCATTAAAACCTAGAACATTGATTAAAAATATGGTATACACATTATGAGAAGGGAAGTTTACCGTTTCGAGATAGCGGCTTACCACAGTCACATTTGAATCGTTCTGGTGCACCGGGAAGCAGAGATGGGATCCATATAAAAGTGTCACGCTCGTAAAGTTGCGCAGGATCAAGACCATCTTTGTGACCAGTGCTACGCTGAAGCGCGAATATAGGATGCGGCGGCCGATCATAAAAATCGCCTCGCCGGTAGCACAGTGGCCTTCCATGTTTTGCAATCTCATGAGAAAGCTTCGCCTTTAGCTCAGTAAACTGCTTTTGAAGGACCGAGTCATTCCCCACTTCTGAGGAATTATTCTCCTGTTCGGTAGTAGCTGGGTTGGTGTCTAAGGCCTCGAGAATATCATCAACAAGACTATCATTGATAACTTTGTCACCAGAAGCAATGTCCGCGTACTCATCGTTCTCATCGATGAAGTGTAGCTGGTGGGTGAGCTCCTCAAATTCCGCTGATGAGATGTTTGCACGGTTGGCTGACAATGATAATGAATCTGCGCTCAGGAATAGTAATGAAAAAGGTACGTACAAATATTGCCAAGTCCTGGTTGCGCCGGCGGCACATTATTCTGGCGCCAAATACCGGACCAAAATGCAGGTCCCCTCGTTGGTGCAGAGGTAGTTGCTGAATCGACTGAAGGTGCTGCTTGATTTGTATTGTATGGTCCGAAGAATGGGGCCGCCGACTGGGACTGGGGAGGGATGGGTGAGAGGCCGGTGCCCACAGAATGTGTCGGAGCGCGCGGCAGATGTCTGGGCTGCGAGCTCAAGCTTTGCACCGGGTTTCCCACAGTTGCAACTTTCTTCTTGCGCCCAGATCCAACCCGCTTCCCACCGTGTGTTCCCTTGGGCTTTGGAGCAGCAGAATCCACGGAATCCATACTTTGAAGGTGGTGGGAGTGGTCTGACAGCTGCCGCCGTGCTCGCATCATGCGGATCAGATCAAATTAATTAATCACCCGGGTGCAGACCTACAGCCTGTAGGTATCAACGGCCATGATGCATGGGCCAAAGGAGAAGGTATGGAAAGTCTTGAGCCAGTTGTGATCGGCATGACCACGCTCCTGACTGGGACGAGGGACGATTTTAACACCCATGTTAATGACGGTGGCTGAAGTCGATGCTGGTTTGGATAGAAACTGAGCTCTGCGGAGATTCGAGTTTGCGAGTTTGAGAAGAGAAGACAGTGCGCTTTCTGCTGCTGGAGGGAGTGCGATGAGTTTGCAGTAGAACGCAAGGCTTATATACACTGGTAGCAGAGAGATGAGAAGGTAAAGGTTGGATCGAGGGAGCATGACAGAGGCATCTTACAGAGAGAGAGTCGATAGCATCAGCGATCACGAGCACTTCCTTTTTCGGCTACTACTCCTCCACGACCTTTCGGGCAATTGGCAATCGCGGCGTCCCTTAGTAAGTGAAGTCATCGAGAAAGCACGAGATTAATTTGCCACAGCTTCTACGGCCTTCCAGAGTCCTCGACGTAGGGACGAAAATTTATTTCGTTTTGGTGTTCTTTGCCGCTTTTTGCACAATCAAAAAGCGGCATGCCACTTGGGCACAAGCTCTCTATTAGGAAACCATCCGCACTTAAAAACGGCTGTGGCAACGGATTGTTGCTCTTTCACCGCTACTTTCCCGAGGCACATATTCCGTTTGAATGACACGGACGGCAAATGCATCCAAGTATCAGACCGAACAAGTATTATAATTAAGTTCTTGATTTTTTTTAGTGCTCCGGAACAAATTGAACATGTGGCTGTGCTGTGGTTGAATTTTGCGACTCTGCCTGTCGCGAAACTAAAATCAGCTAGAACTTGGCCAGTACCTTCCGATCCGCTCGAGTCCGACGGAAACCCAGACCGATTGCCGATGAAGCTTTCGCCCCCACTCCAAAAATATACTTGAGCTCGCACAAGTGCTCGCCGAGGCGCGAATCCTGTGAGCCACCTTTTTTTTTCAACAATCAGAAGGCATTCACAGTGATGAACGTTGGGACAACATAGAAGCTACGTCCTTGTATTTCAGTGTATGAGGATCAAATATGAACACTGGGAACTCAATTATCATGTCGTAGTCCAGGAAGTGCAACGGCAACGCTCTTGCGATGCACACCGTGACCAACATCGGAGCCAACAGGTTGAAACTGAAAGTAGATTCTTGGAGTATAGATCCGGATCTGCAAAGCTGGAGAACCACGAGCGCAATTTAACTGGGTGCGTAAAATCAATAGGATTACCGACAAACTTTTCGTCGTCGATGCGGCGGGTTGACGCGGAGAAAATCTCTTGCTTTTCACATTTCAAGGACATGGTGCAGAGGGGGCAAGAAATTATTGGTGGATGTGGGAACGGAATAAGCTAACTCCAAATCACCGTACTCCTCCATCACGACCACCTCAAACTCCTTTATGACCCTATGTAGCGCGTCTCTTCTTGGCACCGATAAGCAGGAACCGAGGACAAACGCTCTCGATCCAGTCGGGATGCTTTTGTGACTGATCATTGGCTTTGCCCCACTCGTCTATGGCAGTCATCTCTTCCCCAGCATCAGCCAGGGCCGTGTGATATGCAGACATCATGCGGTGCTGCTTGACGACCCCTCGACGAGCCAATTGACGCTGCGCTCGCCCTCGGTGAAGTAGTTGTCGACGGGCCAGCTGTCCACACCGTCTTCGGTTTTGGTGAAGCCACGTTGCGCAGCGGGGCCGTAATGAAGGGGTGCTCGATGGAGAAGACAAAGACCCCGTCAGGAGCTAGAGACTGGTGCACCTGCCTAAAGACGGCGTCGATGTCCGTCGCATAGTGCAGGGCCAGGCCCGGCCGCAGAAGACGATATCGTATGCCCCGCACGGAAGCTCGAAGTTCATGACAGAATAATATCTGTGATGCCGTTCGCGAGACCCTGCTTCTTGGCTTTGGCGAGCATGTTGGTCGAGAGGTCCATGGCGTCGACCTGGGCAGCACCATTGAGGCGGGACCACCGTGCGAACCAGCCCTCGCCACAGGCCAACTCGAGAACCTTCTTGTGGTTGAAGTCTCTGGGGAGGATGCGGAGGAGCTCAGGCCACTCGGAGGCGCCAAGCTCGCCTTCTCAGATCGGGGGAAGTTGTTGTAGTGCTCCCAGAAGGAGGGTTCGTCGTAGATGTTTTGGGCTTCTTTCATCTTGGCCTCTCAGTGAAGGACGAAGAATAACAATTAACGGGACGCCGTGATGCCCAAGAAAACCTTCGAGGCACTTCAAGTAGGTTCCTATGAGTAGGCGAGCGCGTTTCTGTTTGGCAATATTTCTGCGGTTCTGGTGGTCGAAAACGTCGCTTTTCGCTTAACCCTCGCTTGCGTCCGCCTACACTGGCTTAACTTGCCAGAATTGAACACCCTTGTGCCACGTCCGGAACGACGGGATCCCAGCGCCAGAGATTTCTCTTAGTTCCGGGTGGGGCAGGCAAATGGAGTCTCTCCCCTGATTCTTCGCCGTTTAACCATCGTCACGCGCAGGATATCATTTTGAGGTATGTCCGTAACTTGAAAAATACGGCCGTTTCTTGTTCGCGCGTCCCTCAGTGTTCCATCTTCTATGGCCATGGGCACTTGTTTTGGGCTCGGCTTGCTGTCGAAGTTTGAATCGCGTTGGTGCATTTTCCTTTTCTTTTCAGCACGAGCGAAGATCCAGATAAGTCCAGGTATTACCGCGCCGAGGTCGAAAAAAGTGGCTCAGAAGCAGAAGGTCGGAAGGATTCGTATAGCAAGTAATGGGAAGAGACCGCATCCAGCTTGCGAACCAGAGGCGCGGGTTCCATAGGCTAGAAGGCCAACTGGAAGGCACAGCTTGGTGATCGAAACATTGATGAATTATTGATGGCCGAGACCCTTTCTCCTTCCCTCTCAAGTTGAAGCGAGAGTCTGGGTGAGCATCCAGCAATCCAGTCCTCTATGCCTACATCTCACCTTGCTCTGGGTTTTCAGGCCTGTTTCTTCAAATCTTCCCTGGCGGAAAAAAAATAGGTGCAAAAACAAAGTTATGGTCTTGACTCGTCGAGCATACAAGTCCATCGCGCGATGGCTCCCCAACGAGGTCATCTCGGAAATTATTCAGGCCGCACCACCGCACGATCAGGCTTCTCTGTGTAGAACGACAACGCTGTTTCAAGGCCTCGGGGTTCCACTTTTGTATCGCGTCGTGGACCTCAAAACTGTAGCTTCCGTCGAGGCGTTCTGTTCTACTATCGCCTCCCACACGGCCAAATTCGCGAAGTTGGTCCGATCGCTCACAGTTGACGCACATGCTTTCCAGTACATATACCAGTGGGTCCTCATTCAGGAATCAGAGTGGATGTCTTAACTAACGGCTGTCAATGATAGGCTCATTGTGCCACTGTTCGAGTGCGTGAAAGTTTTGCTCGACATTGAGAGCCTATACATCCTTGGACCCCCTGCGTACATGCAGGGGCCAGCGCAGGAGTGGTCGTCTTTGACCTTACCCCGTCTTCTCTACTGTACATTGTATACCTCGGACCGACATTGGACCTCCAACGAGGGACTTGGCACACTATCATCATTTCTTGTGCGTCACCCCACCTTGAAGTCTGTTACCATCCGTGATTCGGCTCAATTCGAGTGGCCGTCGACGGCTGCCCGGATTCCGCTCCCTAATCTCCAGCGCATATGTGCGCCAGCCAAGGTTTTCCCCAGGATTATCGTCGATGGCTTGAAAGAGGCCAGACTGGAGTGGGAGTTCCGCGACGAGGTCCATATGTGGCCTCCGGAGCCGATATTCCTCGCTCTGAAGGCAACGACCCGCCGAGAAAATTCGTTCGTGTGCTCCATCTTCTGCAGCAATTTTGAGCTCCCATCGATCATGGCTTCTGCGTCCATGCATATACCACACGCGAAAGCACTGCGGATAGTGGTCGGAGATCTGCGCTCAGACGACGCGGGCCTGCGCTCACGCGACGTAAGTGTCCTGCTCTCTTTTCTTGGCACTGTGCTCATCCTCAGGCGGGATAAGATCCAATGTGTGAAGAAATACCTCTCACGCTTCACCGGTCTTGAATTCTTTTCCTTGGAAATTTTGTTCGAGCAATGGGAGCGGGTCAGCTTTGGGGCAACCGAGGCAGACGATCAACTGACAGTTCACGATTTCGGAGATTTATGCTCAACCTTGCAGGCTTGTCGATTGAGTGCGTCAAGTAGAAACTGATTTTGCCATCAAAATACTGATGTTTCCAGATCAAAATGCTTGTAGGAGAATGAACGGAACTTGGGAGCGGTTTCCCTTGGACGATTTTTTTCCACTCGCTGGTATAACGTTCGTACAGAATAACTAGGGCTGTCCTCCACACTCGCGGTTGCGCCTCCAAGTGTGTGATTATCTCCCTACAAGGACCGGCAAGCCCGAGCCACGGCATTTCGTCGATGTATTTCTCTTAAAGGAATGAAGTACAGTTATGGATGGGTCAATGGGACAACCAAATAGTTTGGGCCAGAACCAATTTCCTTGATACATTTGAGCAAATATGAGGAAGCCAAAAGATTTGTATTCAGTATAACTACTCCCCCCAAAAAAATGGGCTTGACACAACATCTATTAGCTGTGCAATGAACTGAATCGACTGTCCCAATGAGTGACCAGCAAATGCACTGCCAAACAAGTCTGATCATTTTTGGTGTACATGGCATTCCACTTGAAATGGTGCTTCCAATACTAGGTAGGCATGATTTACAGTAAATATGCAATCCTTGTGTATGAAAAAGTTTAAGCCCAAGCATCAACCAGGGAGGTGGGAAACACGACTGTCCCATTGAGTGTCCTGTCCCATTGACCCATCCATAACTGTAATACATTTTTCGACAATGATTGAGCGGAGGCCTGAAACCCACCACGCCCGCTTCAGGCTCAATCTGACTCGACACTTTGTCCCGAAGTTCGACATCTCACCTACCTTTACCGACCGCCTTTTCACCCACTTCCTCGAAGCTGCCGTATGTATTTTTTTCTCCTTGCTTCTCAGCGCCAAAGGTTCACTCGACAAATTCAATCTCGGCTGTCCCCCGTCTTCGCAGCCTGCGTCGGTGAGTTGTAGCTTGGGTTCATACCGACGCCCAACTCCATCTTTTCAAAATCTTATTACAGTACTGACTCAGAACTTCAAAGTATTGCAACATCGGTGTTGATTCAACCAACAGCGATATATTCGTCCCAAACCTCGTTCAATTCCTTCTTTGAATCGAAGTATTGTGAACGTCCCACTCTCATTTATCGCCTACTCGTTATTCCTTTATTTTAGATTATCCCAATATCGGTTGAAATTAAGGTTCAGTTTGAACGCCACACATCGCCCATGCACTCGATGAATTTAGATGAATTCTGTGAGCCTTCTTTTGGAGCTACCTTCTTAACTAACCTTGCGCATTCTTCAGTCAACACAAACTAAACCTCACCGCCGAATTTACATTTTCAACAGTCCGGAGCGGGATAACAACATCCAGTTCATAATTATTGACCTATGCTGGTGAGTATTAGGATGGGTTCCAAGTCACCTCAACATACATTCAAAACCGGCGCGTCCGCAGAACCCGATCAATTGCCCCAGGCCGCGGCGTAAAGTTGTGGGACCCAACATACATCCAACCTGCTGCATCTGACGGGTCGGCCGTTGTGTTGCGTTTCTGCGTGAAAGACCCGATGAACATCTGATATCCAATCAATTCTGAGCGAAGTTGAGTCGGGAGGGGTCTCGCCTTCGTGTGCATCAGCACACGCCCTGCGCTACTCTTCGAGTCACGGAAAGATTCGCGAGGAAAGCTCTTCGCATCCCATTTTTTCCGTGTGCAAAACAAAGAGTGACCAGTGGCAGAAATATAGAACTGATTGAACTATTGGGTCGTGTACGTCCCGACGGCGATGCTCGAGCCCTGGAAAAAAAAATCTAGTTCGCATTACAATGAAGACCATGAGACAAATACAGACCTGACATTCCACTAAAAGCTTCTGCGTGTTGTTCGTAGCCAGGTCCAGTGTGTTGAGAGCGCACATGAGGCGCGGATGACCAGTGCTGTTTCAGCCATCAGATTGATAAACTCTGATTGGGAGATAACCAGTAGCCATTGAGAATCGTTTGAATGAAAGTTGAGAGCGGACGAAAATCGACGGTCGGCCCTTGGAGTGGAACGCACAAGACCAAAAGTGGGACAGGTATGGGATGTCGAAGGAACGGCGCGGGAGAAGCGCGGCACCGGAGACTTTTGTGAAATAACAGCACGGTGGGCAGGAAATTGTCAGCGGCAGCGCCAGCAGTCAGTGTGTGATTATCCAGGCTTGTCATTTACAACAGCCTTGAGAGAGAGAGAGTTGACTTGGGTTTCCATCATTATCAGAACGGCTCTCGAAGACCAACGATGAGGAGTATATGTGTTTGCAGACAGCGGGAGAACAGTTGGTGAGAATGGTGGCTGCAGTTGCTCTTCAGTTTTGTCAATGTCGAGACCAAGCCGAGACCTGCCGAGACTCATCCCAGATTAATGGACCACAGGGCGATGAATAGGATGAACGAGGTTGAACGAGGAGATATTTTTAAAGCGACCTCAAATAGCCGCAAAGTCGACGGAGCGGATGAGAGTGGCCTGCAGCTGGGAGATTCATAGTAATCCGGAGTGCATGAGAAACTGAATCAAACGGCATCAACAGCCGTGCTGATGCCGGCACACGTTCTCATGCGTGCGCGTCTTCTTCCTGCGGCTTTGTGGCGTCTCTTGGTGGCGTCTCACATTACCCGTGCCCTCCCGCGCGACAACGGAGAGCTGGACCAAATGGCGACGAAATACCACGGCTCATCCTGGGACGCACGTCGCACGCCGGCATTTGAGACTCGACACGCGCAGAGGAAACGGGTAAATGTGATCTGAACGAATGTCTTCAGATTTCACGCAAGATATACTAATAGAGAGGCTGGTATCGAGCCTAGGAAACGTGTCAAACTCAACGACCAGACGCGTTGCTTTCTCTCTGTTCTGGTCAAGTTGTGGTGTTGTCCTGGGGTCGGCAAAATAATCTATGGACCTGCTATTCTGCGAAATGCATCACCCTGTCCTCTTCGTCCTCCCTGTCTGAGCGGATTTTCACTTTACGAAAAGATCCAAAAAACTGCCTTCCTCGAGTGCCGCAGTGCGCACAGCTCAAGGTGGACTCCTGAAAACCAGCTTTGGACTGCGGACGACTGGCATTTCATTTATGCTTTTCTTTGGCGACGTAAGGGAAGGTTCTTTAGCATGATGGTGCTATTCCCAGGTGGCGAGCGAGCTTGGCCTCAGGAATTTCTTCCTTAGGATCCTCCAATTTTCCAATTTTCACCGTCCTTGCAGAGCGCAATCCGAACGTGGATTTCGAAACCGACACTGCTTGGACACGATCTCAAATAACTTAGGGTGAAGCCAGCCGCGATGTACGCCCGCGCACGGGCAGCACTCCGCCTCTTCCGCGTGCGACGTGCCTTGCGCATTTCCTTCCTTTTCATGTTGGCTTGCCTACTTGACGCCTCTCAAATCGCATCCGCCGCGATCCCCTGCAGCAACTCGCTCGTGGTGGAATTCGCGGCTCGCTCACCTCGCCGGTCTTAGAGTGGATACGCAGGAGGCCAGTTCGAATGTGCTGACCTCCGCCAACGCGGTCGCTCGGTCCCCCCACTTCACCGACGCTGTCGCGCGGAGAGTGGGCCTACCACCAACGTACCTGCGTTTCCGAGCGGCCGAGGCCGAACTGGATGGGTTTAACTATGCGCGCGAGGTCGAAGAAGGCGTGAAAGAGAAAGGCAAGGGCTACCTCTTCTTCGGGAATCATGTCCACGGTAAGACTTGCATTTCCCTTGCTTTGCGCCGACCTACCCACCATTCCGCAGGCTCGGGCTGGGGAAATGTCCTCCAGGAGCTCCTCCTTAACGCGGAGCTCGCCTTCCGCGCAAACCGTGCCTTCGTCACCGACGACTACGTATGGGCGCGCGACGGCGGCCCATACGCGCATTACGATCATTCCGACTCCAACAGCACGCGAAACTTCAAACTCATCCCCGCGCGCATCCCCCTCGCAGCGCTCCTCGGCGGTCTCCCGGTCGGCGCGCCGCTCCCGCGTCAATTCTCTCGTACACATCCGCGTGCGGTATCGCGGGCAGCCTTTGAGCGGGCATGTGCTGAGCCGGAAGTGCTCGATGCAGGGGCGGTGAAGGTGTACTCTCATTTTTCATACCTTGCGTGCCTTCATTCCCTTACATGCGCCCTAGGCCACACTCCCTTGGGATGCGCCGGCCTCGCGCATCTTCGCCGCTTGGGTCGCTGCGCTCGACGCCCACGGTCCATGTGTTGTCATTGAGAAAGACAGCGGGCAAATTTTCGACATCTGGTACGTCCTTCACCCCTACGTATCTGCAATTGGCCGCAACGCACACTACAGGCTCTTCGGCTCCCCCAACAGGCTCCTCTCCAGCTGGCCCGCCGTCCGCGTCTCCCCCATCATCACCCGCTTCCGCTGGCCGCCTCTCATTACGGCCGCACTTTTGCGAAACGTGCGACATTTCCCCTCGTCGCCGGAGCTCCTGGTCTCGTCTGCACAACCATCTCGACTACCGACCGGCGCCCAGAGGTTACGAAAAGACGTGGAGGAGGATGGTGAAGCGTGGTACGCTCGCCTGTGGCCGTGGCGGGTGACGCACGCCAGCAAGCAAGAGGATGAAGAGCTTCCCCCGGTCTATGATTTTGCTTTGGGTGACGAGTACGACCGCCTAGACGGTCATTCCTTGCCCTTCCCATTTGCCCTCAATTCTTCCGACGCGGTCGTGGAGGCCTCACCCAAGCGCACATACACCGACGAACACCCACCCACATCGCTGCCACTCATGCCCGGACTACTGGCACTGCACGTACGCCGTGGGGACTTTGCCTCGCACTGCACCCATCTCGCGAACTGGGGCGCGGAGTTCAATGGGTATTTGAGCGGCTTTATGCGAAAGTGGATTGGATGAACAGCTCGTATGATGCGGGAGAAGAGGAAGGGCCATGGGGCGATGAAGAGCGCTTCGTGCGGCCACAGGGCGGGGGGTCCGTAATTCTTCGCTCACATCCTACCCCCTATCCCCTCCCTTCTGCTGCTTAACCACCCCTTTCTGCCGCCGCTATTACTCTTCTCGTATACCTCTACCTGTCCTTCATCTTCTCCTGCCTTACCTTTTCCTATCGTCTTAAGTACCGCCGTCCGCTGACTCCACTTTTACGCAGTTGGGGCTCTACAACGCCGGCGAATCATGTGCTTTACCTGCGGCGCTGCTTCCCGAGTATCCCCCAGATCGTCGAGAAGGTGCGGAGGGTGAGTGTCTGCGTTCTTAGATTCCTTTACTTTGGGAACCTTTTGTTTTCTTCTTCTTTTGCATTTGTTACTTACGCGAGGCGACTCTGTCGTACAATTTTAGAAAATTAATGATATCTCCCAGGTCCGCACAATGTTCGAGGCGCGCTCTCAGCGTCGTCTTACATGGGTTTATGTGATGACCAACGCCGATCTCGCCTGGCTTGCGGAGCTGGAAGCTGCGCTACGGGATACGCAGGTCGACGTCCGCGTGCGGGCCGCAAGGCAAAATATGCCGGAATTCGATGTTCGGGATAGACATAGCAAGGATGTCGGAACCGGAAACTTAACCTGGGACGGCATTTCAACGTCGCGCGACCTAGTGCTTACCTGGGAGCAGAAGTACGTCGCCCAGGCGGTGGACATGTACATCGCTACGAGGGCGGAGGTTTTCATAGGTAATGGAGTGAGTGTTTTCAGGCCCCGGGAAGCTACACCAAGGGGTTGTCCGGAATTTCAGGTTTTTGAGGTCCAAAATCGGCCATTTCCTTGTCCGAAACTCAGGTTTTTGAGGCCAAAATTTCCCAAACCTTGTCCGGATTTCAGGTTTTTGAGGGCTCTGGGACCAGAATTTGAGCAAAATCTCAAGAGTATTTCCAGAGTCTCTGGCGCTCGTCATGGCATCCAAGGAGAGCAT
Source organism: Mycena alexandri (assembly GCA_029233265.1). Lineage (NCBI taxonomy): Eukaryota > Fungi > Basidiomycota > Agaricomycetes > Agaricales > Mycenaceae > Mycena > Mycena alexandri. The sequence continues at coordinate 283,678 of JARJCM010000042.1, forward strand.
CCTCGTAAGTTCAGAAAGTGATTTCGAGTCGATGCGCCCAAATTTTCGCATAATTCATGTGTTTTGTGACATTTTCTGCAGCAGTAGGTAACACCATGACCTGTGATGACCCTTGTCCGATTTCAGGTTTTTGAGGCTCTGAAAGTCAGGTTTTTGAGGCCAAATTGGACAAATTTTCCGGACAACCCCTTGGTGCAGCTTCCCGGGGCCTGTGTTTTCCTGGTGCCGACCATTGCTGCTTGTATCCTACTAATCCCGCTTCGCTCTTCCCTATGCAGTTCTCAATCCTCACCTCGAACGTCGTAATGCTGCGCATGGCGCGCGACGTTGACCCCCGAGATACGCATTTCTGGTAGCCTCGCTGTGCCTTCTCTGATCGTTAGCTGTCTATACAAGATTCTGGACTCGGATGGTCCCGGGCACTTAGACGTGATACATATTCGTATTACATGTTGCCGCGTAATTTCTGATGAGCGGGAGATCCCGAAAATCAACTCAATGGACTGGCAAATTCCGATTTCTCTGTCCTCAACATTCTACGCCGAACGGATGGAGGACGTGTCCGTTGACGCCGCTTGATGTCCATTCCCCGCTTGTACCTTGCCCCCACTCACTTGGAGCACATGCTGATCGGGGACTCGCCTGGTGCGATGAGGCAAGGAAGAATTACTCAAAGTCAGGTTCGCATGCACACGGTGTGAAACTTTGGGTTTCCACATTATCGGCCATTATTTTTTGCCAGCTGGGCCAGTAACTTTGCAGTAACCCGCAGGTACTCGAACTTCGACAGTATGCAGTCGTCGCTAAATTGGCGCCGAGATAAGGAAGCACCCAAGCAAGGACCGTGACGACGTGAGACCGAAACCGCAAATACAAGGTGCCCGCATTTGGTCCGCACCCTTGAATCCCTTCCCTCCGAAACGCCAGGGTTGCCGAATCACACGATGGCTCTGCCGCAAAACGGCATCCGCCAGTCGCTGTTATTCGTCGCTTGATCTGCTCCGACGCTCAACACATGCGGTGTGCACACATACAAGTCGAGTGTTTGAAACCCGCGTATCAGCTCTTATTCGCCGCCGAGATTTTCTGTGAGGCAATGTCCGCCGCCGTGAATTGTTGGAGCCCTGCATTGATCCACCTCAGCCTCGTTAAGCACGATTCAACCAGAATCAGAATTAAAAATATCTTCGCCACACGCTCACCCGAAGCTATTTTCACTTGACCAAACGAAAATCTTGACTTCGTCACTCTCTGGTCTGCTATTGGAACTTCTGGCCCCTCGATTCAACCCTCCTCATCGAGACCAATGCCTGAATGCACATTTCAATCGGTTATCATGGCTAGACCGTGAATGGAAATGAGCCAACAATGCGTAACTAATGTTGCGGCGACTCTGTCATCCTCCGTGGTCCCTGACCCACCTGCCTGAACCACGGCGCTGGGAACCTGATTCAACTTGCAAGACTGGACCCACCATCTGTGACAACGATTGCTGCTTCTGCCAACTTGACGGTTATTCAGCGTTCCACTGTATCCGCATCCATACCAGGTTTTTGTCGTCGGAGATCACGTTCACAACAGTTCACAACCCTGGAGCGAACCCTTTTGTTGACAGGCTTGTGATATGTTGTTCGGGATGTTCCTGTTCTACTTTGGCCCTCCCGCTCCTGGGTAGTGCTTTGGCAATTTGTCGAGCCTCCTTTGGGGATTGCGGGGATTTGCCACTCTGCCTCTTCCGAGGCTGCAAGGGTTCAAATGTCCAACACAAAGTCAAGTTCAACTCAGTCTCAGCAAACGATAGTTCCTTGAACCGCCAAAGTATCGCAAGAAATTACAAATGCAGAAAGCTTGGTTGATAGACGTTGTATCAGCACCAGCTCGTACATAATACCAGTCCAGACGATATCGAAGTTGACCGATAGGTATATCTTTGCAGACCGTTTGGGACTGGGCAATGGGTCAGAATGGAATCACATAGGGTGAGAGCAAGTGTAAGTGCCGGTGCGAACGCCATGTATGATGCGCTAGAATGCTTAATGTGTTGCGAGGTTGACGAAATGGGTTGCGCTGCCAAAGTGAAAATTCCCTGGAGGACATAGATAGCATCGAAATCCAGCGTAAATCAAGGCAGATAGAGAGATATGAGACCATCGCCTTCTAAAAACGAGGGTGGGATTAATACATGTAACTGCGCGGGAGGAATGGGACGAAGAGAGGTAGATTAATTGACAATGGGAAGCCACGGCCGCTGTGACGAGTCGTGGGCGGTGTCCTAGACGCCTGGGTTTGGGATTCCCGAGCCGATATCACTGGAGGCGGCGCGGCGACATCGGGGGTTCGAATTTTCGCACTGTGTAATTACAGCGCTCCCATGGGTGCGTATATTTACCGTTGAACGACCCAGGACGGGACAGTCAGCTGAAAGGACGTGGGTGTATCAGCGGCTGATACTGAGTTCTGGATGCGTCTGGGCAGATCCGCGCTAGACAGAAAGTACAGCCTGTACTTCCTGAGCTTACTTGCACACGTCAACACGGACTTGGAAACGGGTCAGGTAGTAGGCTTCCGCAGGTGGTGTACAATGAACGGTGGTGATTGGGAGCCTAGGTTGAGATGTAGACTAGGGCAAAGATGCAAGACCAAGAAGGAATAAAACACGTTGGGGTGTTGAATGTTTGCCGGCCTAGGTTGCCGGGTCACGTAAGTTTCAACTCTTCCGTTCCGACGTCAACCTCCTTCCTCCGACATCTGAGTCTGCGCGGTGTTCACGGAACTGAGAACTACATTCCAACCGGCCCCGAGCGCCGTTCTAGCAGAACTGGCTAAGTCTGGCCCTTCCACATTGAACATTCGGCCTGTGCGCTCTTTCTTGACACCTTGCCCCGACAAGGACGTGGCAATGGCCAGTAGCGGGAATATACCAGTTCCACGGGGCAGTGACATGGGAGCGGCGGCAAAAATGCGCCCCCGCCAACGACGCCTGGTTTCACATCCCAGGCCATCCCTGGCAATCCATCCGTCCGGTTGGTATCCATCCATCTACGGTGATATGGACGTGGGTGCACTCCAATAAGCTCTTCATGAGCTCCTTTGAACCTGTGCGCTCTCATCAACTTTAACAACGACGCCACAACCATTAATGCTCCCTCCTAACTTAGCAACGACTATGTGCGCCCACACCAGGTGAATGTTCTCGGTGTTATGTGGATGCATTGTGTCGTGTGGGTACATCTATCATCGTTCCTCCATCCCGTCTCTCAGGATCTCAATTCGTGTCGGGCTCACCGGGTCCGAGGCCAACGTCCTGACTGGGTGTGCGCCGCCCAGACATAATTGCTCTACCTCATCATGATCCGAGTTCACTATTGCGTCGCTGCCACACGTTAATCCTGGTGTTACAGCAGTCGGATACTCGGGCCTGGGATCAGAGTATGAATCGGGATCTGGGAAACAACTGGAGACACGCAATCAGCGATGCCGGTGAATACTTTTGTCTCCCCGCAGCTACCCGAATCATTAAATATGTATGCCGGATTGTCGCCAGCTGCGGCGGCTCCTGTCGGCATAGGTAATTACGCAAAATGCACCGTGGCTCATATACAGGAACTGTTCTTCCATCAAAAAACTTCAGCATCACTTGCCTAGGAATCGTACTCGCATGCCACCGTCGGCTCACTATTCTCGATAAAAAGTCTGCGGCTTTTCAACCCACTGAACAATTTGATTACAGCTAGTACAGGAATACCTTGATTTCGACTTTAGCTCTCATTTCTTGAGAGTCGAAGCGTCTCTCACGTCTCTCATTCTGTGACGCCGTGAAGACCGCAGTCTTATGACCTCCTTCTTTTCAGCGCTTCGGGATATCCGTTGGCTTCTCCAGATCATACGATTATGGGATCAGTGAAGTATTTTTTGCAGGTGAACCGGCTTTCTTCCGCGGTCTCGTGCTCGAGCTTGCAGTGACCGTGATGGTGCAAGAATTCCTTCGCAACTCGTGTCATTCACCGTGCCACTGTACCCTTCTCTTGTCCCTGCCCAGCTGCGAGGTTCTCAAAGAGTGGTCGGCTGTTGGACAGGCTGATGGATGTAGACATCTCCCACTTGGCACGATTCTCAGTACCGCTTCTCAAGCCCCTCCTTTGAGTGCCTAGTAACATCTACGGCGCTCAGGAAAGTGCGCGATTTCTCGAGTTGAATTTTGAAATTCTCAACCAAAATTCTTCACCTTGACGCCGAGCTGTGGACCTATCTTCGTGGCGTATGCATTGATCCAGCTCGGGCAGATACTCCCACAACAGTCGACTTCCTTCCTCTCACGTACCAACTGGGCCTGATTTCTTCTCTCGGAGGTGCGGTGAAGTAGCTGCACTATCAATCAAATCAGTTGCCCTACTCAGGTTGCCCAGGAGGCTTGAGTTGTGCATTTTTTTTTCACACCACCCTTCTCAGCCCTTCTCTCACAGATACAGAAAGAGCCTGGAAGGCACCCCCAGACTGCGCAGCATCCTGTTCTCTCTTTTTTTTGCGTATCGCCCCTCCCGGCAGGGGATTCCGATTTAACTTTTCACGTCGACGGTGAATCTGCGGGGCATCGTCGAGGGAACGCCGGGCCGGATCACAAGTAAATGTAGGTTCTCGCGTGCTCATAGGTTCATCAAGCCTCCATCCCAAACCAGTCCACGCAGGTTTCACGTTGGGTGCGGGTATCAGGCATAATAATATGGCACAGGAAGCGACGCGGCGAGCGTCCAACGGCCGCTCGCACACGATGCTTGAACCCGAATATCTGGCGGGTTTGTTATGCTTACTCGGTGTGGGAGTCGGCGACGCGTGTAGTGCGCGATGGCCAGATATATCCTTTCAAGGTATCATCGCAGCCAATGTTCAACGACACGTTATACTCAGTACATGACAGCTCACTCTTCATGCAGATTAATTGTTTTCTTTATGTTGCACGCGAAGCTGGCGACTGCACCAATTTCCGGCCCGTACACCGGTTTCATTCATTAACTCTCTTCGCAGGTAGGTCGTCTTCCACGATGCCACGCCTTCGATCCGAGCCTCCGTCGAACAGCGATTGGGCAAAAAATTCCTCGCCACAAGATCCGCCTGCCTCCGTTGCTTCCCAAGAGACAAGAGCCCAGAACGCCGGTGTCTTCGCCGTGCGCGTTCAGTTATGACAGTGTTCGATATTCCTTTGTGGCGTTAGAATGATGAGTAAGTTGGATGTCACTGTATTTTTTGGGGCAAAATATCAAACTGAGGACCACGGCTCCATTCGAACTCTCAGCGTCAGTCAGTATATCCTCGCGAGATAATCGTCCTTGAAGTACAAGAGACGGCACCACTCATCGTAGAGATTCTACGCTCACGCTGCCACGGCTCCAGCGTCGCCATCCGACCCGAGTACTTTTCTTGTCCACGAGACCGCTGGTCTGTTTTTTTTCGACAAAAACTCCTCTTCACACTGCAGGCCGGGATTAAAGAGGTCCACGCAAGTGTTTCGACGTATTTACGCGTCTAAGGGAATTACAAGTCCCAAACTCTGTATCGGCCACAATAGTAATCGTTTACTTGGCCCAAGCATTCTCCGTGCTGGACGCCCACGATGCCATGGGCCGCATCTCTCGGCACCGAGCTCAACAGAGTTGTCCACAGTCTGTGTTTAGCTGAACCAAAAGAACTCCAAGGTAAGGTTTTGCCAGCTGACGTGCCGCCATGAACTGCAGTCGCTATTAATATTCTCACATTTCACCGCGCCGCGCAAGGTTTCACCGTCATCCAATGGCGCAGGAGGCGTTGAGATAGACACTAGAGGTGAGCGAAACCGGGTGTTGGTGCGCGCAGTAGCCGGCGGTGTTGCCGTCGGCTGGGACATGCGCGTGGCCGTACAACGACGAATGTGCGAGGAGAGCAAGAGTCGAGAATGCGCGAGACCTCGGAGTCAATAAACCAATAGAGCATCTGGAGCGAGAAAGCAGCTTCAAGGCAACGTAAACGGATGAACATCACGAAGCTCAGAAATTCCGTGAACCCTCACTTCGAACGCTCCTAATTAGATTTGAAGTATGCGAAAGGATAGTTGACACCGAGAAAACTACAACAATGTCAGCTAAGCGACATCCGCATAATCGAAGTCGTCATTTAAGGTTCTTTTGAATTGAACATGTGGCTGTGCTGTGGTTGAATTCTAACTGCGACCTCGCCTGCCGTTCAATGTTTATGCACTTGGACTTGAATTCTTGTTAACAGAATTTTCAACCCGTCGCGGAGTCAGAATCTCTGGGGGGTTCAAATGGAGTTGAAAATCATCGACTCGGAGCGAGGATAGAAGAGCTCATCATTGAGAGAGCGAGCAGCAGTGGGTCGAGATCTCCTTATAAACCCTCAACTTCGGAAGGCATCTAGGACCTTGCAAGTAACTTGCATTCAGCCCGAGTCCGACGGGAACACACGCAGCTAAAGCCGTGATGCCTCCGTCGAAACATCCCAAAGAAGCTGCAAGATGTCTTGGAAAATACGCAGATTACGACTTGGAGGTAATGCACAGGGTTGATGTTTTCTCAGTGGCGGCGACGTCGACAGCACGAGGTTGAAACGAAAACGGATAATAGAGCGGGTGTGGGATCTGATACCAACACGCGCACCGTGCCGGACGTGGTGAGAAGGACGATGGCGAGATTAATTAATTTGCTCGCGTACTGAATCGGATTACCTCGAGGCTCGAGGCTCAAGTCCTGGACAGCGAATTGCAACGGCCGGAGCCTCCATGCTATCGTATGTTCAAATTTAAGAAAAGAGAAATAAAATTTTCTCAGCATGATTGCCTTTGTTCGGCGCCGATAATCTCATTCCTCCATTCCATTCGGTCCGGTGTCAACTCTCGGAAATGCTTGGGGGACTCGTGCACTCATGCTCCGACTGGGAGTCACAAGCAATCAGAAAATACTGCGCTCAAAGTTAGCGCAGGTACATATCTCGTCAAATCGAGTCACTGAGAGCTTCGACTCATCGTCGCATCGCTCCGACCTTCCTCCCCACAACTCAATTGTGGGTCCATTACACCCCACTGCTGCGTTTTCTTCCCCGCGGAAATGACCCTTTCAACTCTCGCGATCCGTAAATAAGCACGTACGCAGAGATGCCAGGGTGACTTTTTATACTTACCCGTGCAGACAAGTCTTCGGCGGCATACACTTTCACTTTCCCTAGAGTTCCACCCTTCTCGCACACCGATATCTCCGCAGCTCAGTCGAATGATTTTGGATATGTGTAGCCAGTTAATCGATGATAATTATTACAAGCAGCCCAAGAGCCGCTATATACAGTATGTATGGATAGGCAATTACAATTAGCGATAAGTACAGATGCGAATGATGTGCAGGAAAAATACAACGTCAAGATAGTTGTTGTTAATGCAAGGTTGGGGACGAGGAGAACACAAGGTATCGCTGGCTATCGTCGATGACGCGCCTTAATCACGCGCGTTCGGGCTAGTAGGCATCACATCTCGGTTGCGCCTGCCTGGAAGATCTGCGGCCAAGCCGACGACCGTGCGACCGCTCAAGTTCCAGCTGGGCTTAGCGGCGCCACTGTATGCGGGTGTACAGAGAGGAGTACAGCGGACGACCGTGCGACCAGCCATCTACGTTTGGGTCAGGAGACAACCGCCGCCTGAGCTCGGGCGCGTAGCCCGCTTGGAGGAAATGTTGTTCCACATGCGCGGTAGCCAGATTCGTGGGAAGTGGTGGGGTGCTGCATTGTACACGGGGAAATGCATTGCGACCTAAGGAGCGCACGCGGCCGCAGCCTCCAGGGCGTAGGAGACCGCAGCCCAGCACGCCGCCTCTTGATCCTCGGCCCCTTCGCCACTGTGGAGTGCATGTACCCGGAACGCGCGCTTGGTGCTAAAGCGGCGGTCGCACGCAGGGCAGACGGTGTCGAGAGACAGAGGTACGGAGAGGGACGGGGCGCGGTGGTGATTTGGTGCGGAGGGCCCGGCAGATAAGGCGTTGACAGGTAATGAAGCGGAATGGTGATGCCGTGGCGAAGTGTGCCTTCGTGCGAGGTTGGTAGGGGAAGGCGGCGTGAGGAAAAGGCCGGTCTTTGTTGTCTCACTCTCGAATCGCGTCGAAGGAGCGGCTGTTGCGCGCATCGATACGGAGCTCGTCCGACTACGTTTGGAATGCGGAGCGGACACGGATGAAACGGAGGACACAGCAGAGCGCTTGCGAGCTAGACGGAAAAAAAGACATTAGCTTCAGAAGTGAAAGAAGACAAAGGGAGAAGTAACTTACAAACTGGCCGCGGTGTTGGCGGTGCAGGTGTGGAGGGTGAGAGGCGGAGAGAGGGCGGAGTTGTGGGTACAGAGGGAGTAGGTGGAGGCGAAGGGAACGCAAGGACAGCGAACTGTGCGCGCCACGCCAGTATGCGCGTCACCTTGCTCGCCTCCGCCTCCTTGGCCTGTATCTCCTCTTCGTCGTCTCCGTCTGCAGCGCTAGAGCAGTATGATGCAGCGTCCTCGTCTTCTTGATCCTCGTCATCGGAATTAATGTCGGAGGTAGAGGCAGATGACGAGGAAGCAGACGCCGAACTGGGGGGCATGCGTCTCGGAGGGGCAGGCATTTCCACAAGCTGGATAACCCGAATAGCACTGGTGGGTGTGAGGAGATCGTTGGGGTCGGCTTTCAGGGAGTCGACAACGGCCATTTCGACGTCGATGTCGGAAGAGCCACGCGAGGTCGAGGCAAGTGCGAGGTGAAGGGGGAGGGGGTACATGTTGTGAGTTATGCGTCGGTGCTCGTTAACGGTCAACGCCAGCAAACAGGGGCCAGCCCTCTTGGTGGGCGGTCCTTATAAGAACAAGGCAAGCAGTGCCACTCGCTTTGAGGGTGGCCATATCGGGGCTGCGTGGGTGCGGATCTGGTGATAGGTTAGCTAAGCTTCGGAGGGGAGATTATCCCAATTCGGACGCAGGCGTTCTCACACCGAATCGGGCAGTTGCTCTGGCGGCTGAGCTAGCCCCATTCAGCGGGGATACGTCCCACGCACGCGAATGGAGAAAACCAGAAACCTTAGTTGCGTAGAGTTGCGTCAAATTGATTCCAAATTCGGCCCAACGCACCGTCTGTCCGTGTGCCACCAAAGATGCGCGCGTCGCATTCGGATCTACGGTCACCTTGCATGGACCACCAACCCTGTCTGTCATTGATTCCTCGATTATCCTTCATACTCGCACTTAGCTGCCCCTAGAAGGAAAAATTCGACATGAATTAACACCACGTTATTATGAGACGAACCGCTTGGGTTTTTTCGCACCAGCGTGGAGAACGACCGGAGCGACATGACGGCCGTAACAAGAAACTCGGTCTGGCAAATAAAGTCGCGAGCAAACTTGAGGACGATCAAAACGAGCAGGGTTTGTGTTGAAGGGTTTCCTGAGGCAGCCGAACGAGAAAAGGAAGTCGAGGATGCATCTGAGACACTGAGCAGGACAAGATAGGTTACGGCGCGAAAATTGTTGAGGCAAGCTCTTGGCGCGCAAAACCAAGTCTAGGCGTCGACAGCGGGCTCCCAAGCACCGCCAAGTAGTCAAAATACGGCGAGATGCATTCGAATTTGAAGTCTTTCTGAAACCTAGCTGCCTGAGACAGCAAACGCAGAATGGTTACTGGCGGTGCGCGTCAAGACGCATGTTGTCACCCGTCACACGCCGCCGTCACAATCCGGTCACCATAAGCAATTTCACCGAATCCGGCAATCACTCACGGTCCCGAAACCTCAATGAAATCGTCGATCCGCTTTTTGTTTCCTAACGGGCTACCTTGTCCTGTCATCCCGAGCAGCAGCAACATTTTTGTGAATACCGAAATCCTAGTAGCGTGTCGCGCCTGTGCCTCCCTCCCGTAGTAGTAGTTAGCGTGCCCCTGCCCAGCCCTTCCCTACCCATCCCATCCCCATCACCGTCCTCGCAACTCCACAAAACGACTCCCACTCCAACGGGCTCGCATTTACCCTCACCTCGCTGCGCCGCGACTTGTCTACGGTCGCATGGGCGCTAACCACGCCTCCGCCGCCTCAAACTGGTCAATCAGCTCCCGCAGCACTGCGCCCTCCGAGTGCAGCTGCCGCATCGCAGTCAACGCCTAGAAAGGGGTTTGATTAGCCCACGTTAGCACATAGGATGCATGAGATGAAGTGATAAAGATGTGAAAAAGAAAAATCATCTATGGAGTGCCAGATCGTGGACAGCACCCGAGTCCGTTTATGGGGAGAAAAAAAATGCAATCCAAAACGTTGCAGGGGAACGTGTGCGTGTGCGCCTCCCGCACCACGACCGCTCAACTTAATTTATCCAAAAAGAGCGATCCGCGTGCGAAGAGCCCGACGGGAAGACGGGACGATGAGCCGACGCACACACACCGTTCGGCGACGTGCGGACATGACAACGCAGTGCGCGGGCATCCGAGTTTGCGAAGAAAAAAAATGCACACCAGTTGTCGCGACACGAATGTCACGCTTGTACATGTCGGTTGAAAGACAGCGCCGACCCCGGAAGCGAAAGCGAGCAGGTCCAGAAACAGCCCAGACATGGGAATGTGAGGCCATAGAGGGAAAGGCAAACGCAGCAAGGCGCAGGCTCACCCACACTCACGCTAACTAAGCTGTGCACAGATAGACGCGCGATTCGTGAGAAATCATAGACGCGCCAGCGACGCCCGACAAAGGCAAACATAGCGAGGCGCAGGCTCACCCACACCCACACTCACGTCAAGCTGTGCGCGCGTCCCGTGAGAAATCAGATACGGGCCAGCCGCGACGCCCGACAAGAGCTGTTGCACAGACCCCGAAAGATCGAAGGGGAAAAAAGAACGGAAGAATGAAAGAAAGGAGATGAAGAGGAAACACGTACCACGTCCCAGAACCGGAATCCCCGCTCGACCTCGAGCTTGGGGTACTTTACCCCAGGGAAGGTCTCCTCGCAGATCTCGAGCGCCATCGCCTGGGTGTGCGTTAGTTTCGTCATCAGCGGGGTAAACGGAGCGGCGGGGAAAAGGGGAAGAAGCGGAGGGGGCGTGCGTAAGAGAGGAAACAGCATGTAGGGATACGTTTGCGTGGGTAAGACGGAGGAGGGGAGGCAGTCCGATAAAGGTAGCGCAGGAAGGGATAAGTATGTGTGGGAATAGGTATTCGTTACGCGTAGTACTTCTCGTACGTGGAGGGGCGACTCGCAAAGCAAAGCATGAAAGATAGTAGCGCACCTTCGCTTCCCTCACACCCGGCGCATTCGGATCCCGCACACGCGTGCGATTGTTGATATGCGTTAGGGCGTCGAGGTACACTTTGCCTAGCACACCGAAGCCCGTGTTCACCTGCGCGTCAATATTAGTATTCGCCGAAAGACCCGATGAAGGGGGGAGGGAGCGGAAGCCCACCTCAGTCTGGAACGGCAAACTCAGCGCAATATCAAGCAGATCGTCGCGCGCGCGCCTTGCGTCATTGCGCAGAAGCATATTCAGCGACGTCACCTCGAGCAGCGTCCGCAGCGCGCGCGTCAGGCTGCGCACGAAGGAGTTGAAGACGAGCAGCTCGCGCGAGAGGGGCGCGGACCAAGGCGCGGGCTGTGGCACAGTACTCAGTCGAAGAAATTGAAAGCGAAAAATGCAAACATACCTTGAAATTCAGTGGCACAATACTGAGCACGCGCATAACGAGCAGCATGCACGCTTTTTCTTCGTCTGTCGCGAACACGTCGGTCAGTCAAACGGGGAGGAAGACTGCAAACACCCATCCCAACTTACCAGTCCCGAAACTCGGTCCCCCGCTAAACGCCCGCCCGCTCCACAAATGCCCATGCATCACCCCCGCACGGACGAGCTCGAGGAACAGATAAAGTGGGTCCTGGAACTTGTCGTTCACCTTCGCGCTCTTGATCGCGGCGTACATCGCGCGCGCGAGCGGCGAGTGCGTGTGTGTATTGAGGAGGAAGCTGCGCAACACGGGAGAAAAGATGTCAGTTTACTCTGAGTATAGATAGAGACTCCCCTTCCTCCGGGCAAGATGCCAGGAAGGAATGAAGGAAGCAAAGAAGGCGACTAACCCCCTCAACTCCAAAAACCGCCAAATCACATTCGCCACAACCTCATCCTTCTTCTCCAGCGGCGCGCTCTTCTCTGCAGCCGCTCCCGCTGCTCCAGCGACCGAGTTGGACTTGCCCTTGGTCCGCGCGGCGAGGCGCTCCGACGACGTGGCGCCGAGGCACAAGGCAAAGTCGATGGTGGAGGACTACGGGCCGCGTTCGTCGTTAGTTATTTATTTATTTTTTAGAGGAAGGGGAGGGAGGAAAATACACACATTTTGCCTCCTTAACTCCTCCTCCACGACCGCATAGCTAACATTCCACCCTGCCACGCGCTCCGCAAGCTACACAAAACCATCCTCGTCAATCCCTCTGCCCGTGACTTGTAAACCATCGAAAAGAGCTGAACGCACCTGCACCGTCTGCGGCGCATTATGCTGCACCCCCTTCTGCACATGAGGCCCGGGCGTCTCGAACCAGAAAAAGCCCGTGACTTTGCGGGCAGCCCAGAACGGGTGCGCGACGGAGGAGAGCAACGCGAGGGCCTGCGAGTAGGCGTTAGTATGTTTTTTTGTTTATTTCTGAGCGAGGAAAGACTAACCGTCGCCCGTGGGCCTGTCTGTCCATCTGTCACAACCTCCTTGACGAACCGCTTGTACTCCGTTGTCTCCCCGTTGTCCAGCGGGGGGCCTTCGACGATCTGCCCGCCTGTGAGCCAGACAAGGGCTTGTGGCCCGAGGAGGCCGCGCGAGAGGTAGAAGAAGACCTGGGGGAGCGTTAGTTGATGCTTTTACTTTTTTGTTTTCGGTAAAAGTAGGTAGAAGTGGGTAAGTGGAGACAAGGATAGTAGGGGTAGGACGAAAGCGAAAACACACACACCTCATCCGGCAACCGATGCGTAAACACCTCGTGCAAGTCCACTGGGACCTCTGCCGCGGTGGGGCCGATTGCGCCTGCGAAAAAGACGCTGTTAGCATCGCATTGGACTGGCAGAGGAGGGGAAGAAATAAAGAGAGAAAAAGGCTACAGCGAAGGTAGTAAATGAAACAATTAAACGCAACCCGACTCACCAGCATTATTTCCCCCCGGGCCACCCATTGGGCCAACCCCAGGTCCACCCACAATGGCGACAGGCAGGGGAAGGACGACGCCCTCCGCGGAGAGGATGAGGGAGTAGCGGACCTGTGGGTGGTCAGTACCAATTTTCTTTACGGTTTTTTTTTGAAGGAAATAAACAAAACCGAGTCCCTCATAGTAGCGAAAGCAGAGCCGAGTAAGGGAAAGGTACGTACCATACTCCGCACCCTTGCATAGTGCTCCGTATATGCAATTCCCTTGACGGCGGGGTGCTCCGCAAAGGCGGAAACGGCGGCGAAGCCCGATTTGTAGTATTTTACCATGTCGACTGTGGCCTGTGGGTTGTTCATGTAGCAGTTCGTGTATTGTAAGATAATGAAAAACGCACCTTCAAGGCCTGTTCGTGCATAGTTGGCGGGAAGGGTGGGCTGTGCGCGCCGCCGACGAGGATGGCGACGTCGAGGAACTGGTCCTCGTTGACTGTGAGCTCAGTGAGTATGGTGCGCTACAGGACGCCATACAGTTAGTAAAACATCGAGGCCGCGAAGAAATACCAATTAGAATATACCTTGGACAAAAACGTAAACGTCGGTGCGGCCGCTGCGAGGTCGAGGCTGGTGATGAGCTTGTCGACGCCGGGGTAGAGGAGAGCGTCGGTGGGGCCGTAGATGGCATGGATGTATTGCTTCGGGTGGCGTTGGAGGTAGATGAGCTGTATGCGTGCCAAAAGTCGTAAGTAAATCGCAAAAAATGAACATAAAACCACGCCAAAAAAAAGCGGGGGAAATATAGGGATACGAGAGCAACGAGAGAACCACCCACCTGGGCCCACGCAACATACGGCGCGACAATGAACTCGACATTTCGATGCCTGAAAATGCGCAACACCATCCTCCACAGATCCCACTGCTGGAACGCGCTCCGTCCCTCAAAAAGCCTGGTCGCCGCGTCCTCCTGACCCGCCTCGTACTTGGCCCACGCGTCGCGCCGGTCGCGGCACGCCTCCGTGTGGTCCGGCATCGGGCCCATTCCGCCCTGCATATTATTATTCATCCCGCCCATGTTCATGTTGCCCTGCATGCCCATATTGTTCATGCCGCCCATGTTGTTATTGTTGTTATTATTCCCGCCATTGGGCTTCCACCTCCGATTCGGCGCGAGGCCGGGGAACACGAAGACGGGTTTGATCCTTAGCTTCTCGAGGGTGCGTAAATCCGCTTCGATGCGCTGGGTCAGTGCCAATGGGAGCCCGCCGGTGGCCGCCAACAAGGGTTCCCGAGACGGGGGATTGTCTGTGAGCTGGGAGAGGTAGTGCGAGGCGTCGATGCCTAAGCGCGAGTCGGAGAGGACGGAAAGTTGGAAGGTCTGCAGGTGCTTGCGCTCGAGCAGAAAGTCTGTGCAGACAATGGGATTAGGATTAGCTCTACAGAATTATTTTGCAGCATACTTTCGAGGTGCTTGACGGACATTGCTGGCTGGCTCGATGGCACGCCGTCAACGTGTTTGGCGCGATCATCCCGAACAAACAACAAATCTCGACTTTCCACTTTCACTTTCATTCGCTGTTGTTCAACGCGGCTCCATTCACGCTCTACGGGCTTGGAAAGTACAGGCAGCTTCACTTGCGTGACCGCGATATTTGCAAACTCCAGCGCATCAGCGAGGACCACGCGATCGCATACACGAAACACTTGGCCCACATAACTTCCGGAAAGATGCTCCTACGTCTTCCTGCGTTCCGTGTTCTTGCGTCCGGTCTTCACTCGCATCCGGATCCCCTTGCACATCGCTCAACCTGTCGTGTGGCGCACGCCCTACGCGGTCTGAGCGGGCTAAATTCATCAAGATCGCCTCGCAACATGCCGCCCCTATGTATTCAGTTCGTCGGAAGATATGTTATTTTTTTGGCAAGTCAACTTGGAGTTCTGGCGAGGCAACCACCGTACCCGGTTACCAGTTCATCATTGCACTTCACCCGAGCCCGCACTGCGACCGACAGCGATCTCCGTGCGATTTCCTTCCCTCTGCATGGGTGTTATTCTCGCAAATACATCCTCCTCCGATCTCCTTCTTTTTTCGGTAGGTAAGTAAGTTGGTGCATGGAATCTATAATGACGGAGAAGTTATTGACTCGCTGCATGAGTCAATTCTATACCATTGGGTCTGTGGTGGGAACAGCTAGGTAACCACACGATGGCAAATGGATAAGACTCAGGATAATTTATTAGCCCGCTATGGTCCCATTTCGGAACATTGGTGTGCGCCCATTTGCAGTATTTCTGGGAGCAATTCATAAAGTGGGAGGTCCTCGTTCGATTCGGGGTCGGGTGAAGATTTTTTTCGGCATCTCATCCGTTCGAAGCCATTCCACCCTAGTTTAATTTTCACTTATATCTTCAAGTTCCTACCTTGATATAACACCTTGTCCTTTAAGCCCCTTCCAGAAGAAATGAGACAGAAATTCAACCATATTCAATTTTCTGCCGTTGCTGGTGTCGACTGTAACACTCTGTCGACTGTAACACTCTGTCAGCATAAGCCTACTTATTGCATTTGAATTGGGAAACCGGATGCAACCACCCGATAGCACATGGTGTGTGCTCACTGATGTTAAGCGACAACAATACTCAAGTGGGAGGTCTTCGTTCGATTCGGGGTCGGGTTTGGGTCGGGTGATCATTTCCAGGGTGCATTTTTTTTGTATCTAATCGTTCCAGCAAATTCCACGACCGTCGTTCTCTTCCTCCGCTGTTAACTCGTCCACTAACCAAAAGGGACCTCCAAGGCTCGGAGCCAAGAAATTCAACCATGTTCAATTATTTTTTGGAGTATAGCTCACCTTCGTCACTTCGTTACTTCGCTTACCATTGTGAAACTTCGTGAGTTTGATGGGAATTCGTGAAAGTTCTTGAGTTTGATAGCTTTCCATGAAAGTTCGTGAGTTCAATGCTGCACGTTCAAGAACCCGGAATCTCGGCCATCACTATTCCTTCACACAAGCCGGGGCGTGTTTTTTTATATAGATCCCTCACCCTAACACTAACCACTAACCCCTAACCACTAACCCTAACCAACTAACCCAAACCACTAACCCAAACCCGCTAAACCAAACTACTAACCGCTGACCCGCTAACCCCAAACCTAACCGGCCATTTCGGCAACCTGTTGATTGCCATCACTCCGTGATGTGCCGGAGAGTCGCCGCTCAACAAGCCCGGAATACAAACTCGCGAAGTTTCATAAAATGCCATCAGACTCACGAATTTGCACCTATTCCCATCAAAGTTACGAAGTTTCACAACGCTACGCGAAGTAACGAAGTGACGAAGATGGCGGGGACTCTATTTTTTGTCGTTAATTTCAAGTGCAACAATGCTTGACCCAGGTACCCAATGCACCTAAAGTGGGAGTACAATGGCAACCACTCGATAGCATATGGGGTCCACTCGTCGGCGTCGAAGTTTAGCTGGGAACTCCCGTTCGATTCGGGATCGGGTTCGTTTTTAAATCTTTTATTTTATTTTTACATTAGATGAGCCAGACATTGTTTGATCAACCGTGTTCGATTTCCTCACTCAAGTCGAACACTGCTCAAACCAAATATATACCATTACGTCTGAGGGGGAAGCGAGGAAGCAATCACTCGATAGCACATGGTGTGTTCCAACTGAAGTTAGTTTGTTTGGAAACGTGTTTAAAGTTGGAGGCCCTCGTTCGATTCGGGGTCTGGCCCGGGTGATGAGTGAGTGCGCTTGTGTGTTCTCTTCTTTTTGCATCTCATCTGTTCACGCTGTTCTACCACGCTTCTTTCCTATTTTTCTTCGGCCTCGCCACCTCGTCCCGTAACCAAAGGATCCCTTTAAGATGTAGCATGAGTCAGAAATTCAACCATGTTCAATTATTTCTGTCGTTAATTTCAACTGCAACATGATCGAGCCCGCATTTACCCATTATGCCCCCAGTGGGAGCAGGTTAACGATAACCTGAGTGGTCATTAAGCTGCTCCCGCTTGGGGTATAGTGGGTACCTGTGGGTTTAGTCATGTTGCAGTTGAATTTAACGACAAAGATAATTGAACATGGTTGAATTTCTGGCTTATTTCTCTATGATATATATTTTGATGGAGGATGAGTTGAAAGACGAAGGGAGCACGGGTGGAAGAGCGTGAACAGTTGAGAAAGCAGGGGAAGAAAAAAAAGGATGAAAATGTACATTCTCTCGACTCCGAATCGAACAGGGACCTCTCACTTAAACATGGTCTTGGAGGCCTAGTTTGTCAGGACATATGGGTTTGATTCGGGCTCGAATTCCGCAGTTTTTTGCTTCTTTATTTCCTTTCCCTCTTACGTTCAAAGTCATTCCCAACGCCTCAGTAAACTCCTCCTCTAACCAAAGGACAAATTAGAAGGAATTAGCCAGAAATTCAACTATTGCATATTCAATCTTCTGTTGTTGAATGACTTGATTTTCACCATCACCTGAACCAAATCCAGATACAGTATACCATTGGATCTAAAGTGAGAGCAATGAAGCAACCACCTGATAACACATGGTGTGCTAGACTCGTAACCAGTCTGCAATACGGCAAAAGAAAGTGATGAGTTTGTTTGCCGTAGTCTAATGGTGTGCGCTCACCAGCAATTGCCCTTCCGAGCAATGGTGTTAAGTGAGAGACCCTCGTTCGATTCGGGGTCGGGTGATTGCTATACGTAGTGCTTTTGTTTCTTCATCCTTGGGATCCGTTCTCGATTCATTCTGGTAATTTCTCCCCCGACAGCTCGTCCTTTGACAAGCCTGGAAGGACAAGAGAAATGAGCCAGAAATTCAACCGGGTTTATTCTGACCATCTCGTTGATCCTACCTACAACAGATGGGTACATAGTATGCTCTAAAACGAGTCAAAATTCAGTTGTAGGATGCTGCACCTGAGCAACAACAATTTCTAGGTTGGCATTTGCGTTCAAAGATGTGCCTCGCCGCATTGGAGATGCTCAGGACTTTGAAGCTCCCTCTTTCACAGTTGATCTGCATCCGCGAGGTCGTTGGGTGGGAATTCTTGTCGCATGCATGTACGATTGAACCAGAACTCCCGGCGATCTCGGTCGAACCACAACTCCGGGAGATCTCAGTCTCTGGGGTCACGGACTCATTATTAGTACTCGCCCCTAGTGAGCTCTATCCACCAGGGAGAACCTTTAACTCGCTCATAAGGCCGATGCAGCGGCGACCACGGCAAATTCCGCGCTCGATGTACTTTACGACGCTACCATTTTTGAGTCGCGAGCCTCACGCGGCGACCGCTCCTCCTTATGCTTAAATTAAATGACATAACGCCTAAAGAGAAAGTGATTCAAAGGATACCCTAGCAGTGCTAGCACTAGCGAAACCATCACTCGATGATGAAGTCAGTATACATAACGCTCGCTTATGACGCGAAAGATTTTTTCATATACGCCATATGTGTGTACACGCAGACCCTCGCAGACCCATTGATGCACAAACGCCACAAAAGCGAGAAATTTCAGAGCCGCGTAAAATTAAAATCTCGATGTCGACAGCTGGTGGCGCAGGAACTGCAATTAAAGCCCATGACAATTGAATTGCTAGCGAAGTACGTTTTGTATGTATCGCCTGCTGGGAGTCCGAGCCACTGGGAAACCCCGACTAAGTCGCAGGCAACGAATGTCGCGGACAATGAATTTACCATTGGCTGCGGCCCAAATATATGTGGTGTGGAAGATCTTTACTTCCACTCCTCAAAGTTATGAGTCTATGGAGCGCGGTGATACTTTAGGCGTACTCCCG
The DNA here is from genome assembly GCA_029233265.1 of Mycena alexandri. Taxonomy (NCBI): domain Eukaryota; kingdom Fungi; phylum Basidiomycota; class Agaricomycetes; order Agaricales; family Mycenaceae; genus Mycena; species Mycena alexandri. The sequence continues at coordinate 302,639 of JARJCM010000042.1, forward strand.
AAATCACGTCGCGATTAACCTTCAACTCTTAAGCGGGCTTCTCTGCTTCTTCGATTGTCTGTTGGCACCGGGATCTTCAATGCACAAAATGCCACGATGTCGGACCGGAACATGGGTGAAGCATCGACCTGTGGACCAAACTAAACTCAACTGAGAACTCAATGAGAAAGTCTCTCACCCGAGAAATCGAAAACATGTGCAAAACGCCTGTTAGTGGATGGCTGTGGATGGGTATCATGATCATGCTTTCGTATTTAAACGTTTTAGTACGATCAAAATGGGTCAACGGAAAGTCCCGCAGCCACACGAAGGCACCGAGATTCGTTGGGCGCTTCTATGTAGCAGAAACCGAACTCGGTGGCTGCAAAGTTTGATACTTGAACCCGTTGATTTTTTGATCCTTTTTCGGGCAATGCCTGTTTGATTTCCGTCATCATTCGACTTTTTGCGTGTGATCGCATGCCCAGTCCTTTTGCTTCCACCCACTATGGTTTATCTATCGAGTAAACCAATGGCATCCATCTTTCGTTGTGGATGTAATCTGCCTTTGCTGATTAGACCATCCCTCATCGATATCTTATCGGTCCTCCCACACCACTGGCGCTTAGAATTTTTCAATGGAGTACTTTCGAACTCCTTCGATATCGATGCGCCGGTGGTCACCGACTCAATGGAGGAGGAGGAGGAGGAGCAGTGAATGCTCTCCCGTTGGCCTGGATACCTGGCTCTCAGCTGAGTAAGTTCAAGGGCCTCTGGAGGAGCTCGAGGCCGGCATTGAACTGCGCAGATCCTTCCACTGGCACGACCTACGCTGCGTCTTAGCGGTTCGGGCCGCGCAGCCAGTTTCACCCGTGGGTAATCCAGCTACAGCCGAGACCGCCTGAGGAACGCTTACACGCTGCTTCATGCAAACTCGAATTCTGTCAGGGATTATTCCAGTAAGCCTCGTACCCGCTTGTAACGTCTCTCTGGAATCACCTCAACTCCGAGTCCCTCCGTCCCCGCCCTTGCGTGAGGCAGGATAAATGAACGGCCACGGCCCAAGCCCCAAGGCCGCGAAACGGACAGATCTCTGCCAGTGTTTGCCGGCGCCTTCTCCTCTGCCGACCATCCCACTCCCCAAACGGTGCGTACAACGTTTATGTATATGTGTCGAGCGTGATACATCGATGCTCATGTAACTTATCATGTGTGAGTCTAACTCCACATCTACGGCTCACCTGCTGTCTTCACCGCCCTCGAAGGTACATGCGGGTTTCTCCTTCCAACCAAGTGTCAACGTGTATGTAAGTGCCCTCAGGCTCACCCTTTGAATAGCTCTCACCGTAACCACTTCTCACACAATACCTACCCTGGCGAGCGAATCCTTATCCCACACCGAAAAGCGCGAGTTCGCTCATTCGGACCGATTCCCCCCTGATAATATGCAAGGATCGACAGCTTACTTACATGGCAAATGCGCACTCGAACTTCCTGTTCGCCGGGGCACCACGACGCGAAATTTACTTGCCGAACCTTTCTTCAAGTGGCCGAACAGCTTGAACGGCGGCAGCAATGGAAGCACACCAGAATATTGTTCACACTGCGCCTGTTGAACCCACCCCTCGTTTCCGCAGTTACGCCGCATTTTCTAACGACGCCACCCCGTTGACGGGACCGCTATTTGGAGCAAAGCTCTTTATTACATCTCGGGTGCAGATCGGATTCCCACCGCGCAAGAATGGCCGCAACAACTACTTATGTGAGGGGCGGGTGACCCGGGCTGACTTGCATATACCTAGTCTCGGACCAAACTCCAGGGTCCCCAGATTGGGATGTCATGAGAGTTTGGTCCGAGAAGCATAAGCCCATCGATTCAGATAACAGCACCAGTGGTGCCGTGTACCGAGGGTTTGCATCTTCGCGGTGGTATTCAAGTGAAAACAGGTGCAACAGAAGAAGGCCTCGACGCGAGGTAAACCTCGGAGGTTTCGCTCCCCAGGACGACTTAATTCCTGACGCCGCTTGCAGCGGACGCAAAAGGTCTCGGGGTTGAACGACGTGGGATCCATAAATTAACCTGTCGCATGCACATAGTGCATAGAGCCAGCTGGTGGCACTCTACAAATATGTTGGTGATGTAAAGTGTTGGCTCCCACTGGATGGCTGAACTAACTCGGGGGAAAAAGTCTCGAATTATTCCACGGCATGCTTCGAACTCCTCGACGGCTTCTTTCTACCCTCGGGTGGTAAATGCAATCTGAATCAGGCTGGACTCGGAGCTGGCGACACGCTGTGTATGTGCTACGCGCAAATGCCATGAGAATCGGTCACCCACGGTAGAGGCCCACGAAAATCACATAAGTACCATACGTTCTTGTTCCCGCCGCACTCTCAGGCTCAGGCTCGACGGCGACGTTCCATCTCGCCTGTAACTTCAAGCACGCGGCGCCATCGTAGGCGCGTGTGATGCGTTCGCACAGTGCATAACCGCTGCCTCTGGAATAAGGTCAACCGGAGAAGAACGGATCAACTGGCGCTGACCAGCAGTGCCGTTAACGGAACCACGACGGAACTGCGGCTGAGTGCGGAACGAGTTCAGTCTGAGAGTCTCTAAGTACATATGTACCTGTGATATCGCCGATGACATGGGACGACGGAATTGAACCACTTCATAAGGTCGTCAGAGCACAAGAGATCCGTTGACCTCCGGTGGAAGGTGAGAGAGCTAACAGTGGATATCAATCTCAAGAACAGCTACATTGTAATAAGTACAGTCATGAGAAAGGTTACTCAGCCAGAATGAAAAGACGAGTTGAGAGCAGCTGCCAGAATGCATCAAAACGCTTTGCTCCAAGTGGGGAAAACAAACGTAGTTCGGCGGGTTGAAAAAAGTATCAGGGCTCTGTCGAAAGAAAGAACGCAAAAATCAGGACCTACACCCTGAGCTTGCCCTGAGTCATGCATTCAGCATCAAGGGGAGAGATGAAGACTCAAACCAAGTTTGCAGGCTTGCATCACTGATTGAGCTGAGATCATAAAGTTGAGGTGGATGATGCCAGCAATGATCCAAGTTGAGAACAGTCGTAACTGAGACTTCCATGTTGGCCAGATTCTTGTCTTGCGCAGGTTCCGACGAAGAGCGTCAACAAGAATTTACCTTGGTTATTTTACGCGTGTCCGTTTCTCGCATCACTACTGTGACTGAGACGACAAGATTGGACACAGCGCGACCAAGGGAAAAGTCTCACGGTTTGGGTCAACGAACTATGTACCCGATAAACACCTGCCTTTTTACCGTGCCGTCCAGTTCGGCGGACATTCCAAGACAGGCTGGATGGCGGTGACGAGCTCGGGCGATATAAAATTCATCTGGTATGTGAAGTTCCTTCCCCATTAAAAGGTTTTCTGTCGAGACCATTATGTCTGACAGTCAGGAGAATCAGGACTGTGGGGTTGCAACTATCGTCAACGGTCAACGAATGCGCCGTCGTCGGTATCCGGTGGGTCGGAGACGTCGACAGCAAGATATTTTCATAGCAGTAGTCCCCAAAGAGACTACAGACGTGGGAGGCTCCGATGGACCAGACAGGGATTATTCATAAATTCCCGCAGCGTGAGTAGATGCTGCATAGTAGCGGGCTGTGGCGGGCGGCCTTGAGACGGCAAGTTCCCACACCGACGAGTGCAATCCCATGGGAAGGGGTACGTCCTACAGCAAACATGCAAGTGATGCGGTGACCTCGGAATTATCAGCCGCGGTATCGTCGCAAGAGCACACACCGAGTATGGGAATGGTCATCCAGATGCAATAAACGCACTGAATCGGTGTCAGATATCGACCGACTGGGGTGGTAATTTTAGGATTCGGAGGGCCAAACTTATCACAGTGCATGCGTAAGTATGAGGAAGTCCGTCTTGCCATCTTCGACGGTTGCAGATGCCACGAGCGAAGCACTCGAGGACCCACGTCGGGAAGAGCGCGGCTGTCAATGTTATGTTGAACCTGAAACCGGCGAAAATCTTGCGAGCGTCCAACGGGCGTCACACGACTCCACTCGCGGCCGTGTCCAAGCTCACGCTGCCTGTGGTCGGGGTAGGAAGAGAAAGGCCGCTCGGATCAAACCGGTAGGGTCGGGACACACCAAGTAACCTATTTGGGAATCTTGGTGATAAAGGCCGCGGACTCCTGGATTCCATCGACCGAGAGGCGGGTTTTTTTGGCCGCACAATTCACAGGCCTTCCAAGAAGCTCAGCAATGTTTGACGACGATGAAGTGCGATGTGCGATTTTGCTTCCAGGTTGCATTTCAACCCACAGGCGAGATTTCATTACCCCCGCCGCATGATTCGCAGGCTGCGCGAGAAGCTCACATTTTTTAACAATAGGCCACGGAACCATGGAATGTGCAAATTCCTTTGAACCAAAGACGATTTCGTCTCTGTTCGATTATCGCCGTGCGATGTTCGATTTTCCTTCAACCAAGCGAATTTCGTCTTTGTCCGATCATCCCAGACTTCTAAGACCTGGAACGCTAGAGCAACCCTCTCTCTAATCTCAATCGAATTATATACATGCTGTCCGAGAGGCTCACATTTCCTAGCCTTGAAAAACGGGCTTGAGCCGTGCGATCTTCGATTTTCCTTCTTCAACCAGGACTGATTTCAACCTGTTTGCCCGATCCGATCGTCTCAAGACCTAGAACGCTAGAGCCATCTCTCAAATCTCGATATACAGGCCGTCTGAGAGGCTCACATTTTTTTATGGCGATGTGCGACTTCCTTTCGATTCAAGTAAGACTATTTTGTGTTGCCCGGTCGTCCAACTAGAAGGTTGGATAAACACCTGCCTTTCCACCGTGCCGTCCAGTTCGGCGGACATTGCAAGACAGCCTGGATGGTGGAAGCTCAGGCGATATAATCCCTCCGGTATGTGAAAGAACTGCCTTCCCCATCGAAAGGCCTTTTCTATCGAGCCCACTGGCATAGTCAGAAGAATCATCAGTACCTTCTTAATCGTGCCTGAATATCCTGACCTGGACCAGGCGAAGCAAGTCCGACCCATAGCAAAAAACACCAGCCCTTCCCCGGCTCAAGATGCATACTCGTCAAGACAAAATACATCACTCCATTGGCACTGCTGCAGCCCATTCCCCCCATTATTCCCGCCACACGTCCTCCCACCCCTACCCCCATGGCCATGGCCATGCCCATCTTCGCTACAACCACTAAACTGGATGATCTCCGGCCAATGCCTCCCCGGGTACTTGCGGTCCACCGAAGCCAGCAGATCGTTGAACGCGCCGGACGCGCCCGAACTCGACGCCGAAAGCTCCGACGCGTCGCCGCCGAGGTACGCAAGCTCGGAAGAAGACGGCACGCCCGAAAGTTGCAGATGCGCATGCGGGTGGGTCGGGGTAGCCAAAGACTCGGACTCGGGGGAACTATCGGCCCTTGACGGCGAGTAGCACGTCGAACGCACGCTGAGCGGGCGGCCATAGTCGTCTTCGGCATCGGCGTCGTGCTCGCATCCCTCGGAATCCTCCCCCTTGGTGCTGCTGCCCACCGACCGCTCATGCTCATGCTCATCGCTCCCCACCGAATCGCGCGTGAAAAACTCCCGGATGCTCTCGGGCAAGTCGTCGTCCTCCCCGTCCCACTTCCTGTTATAAAACACGCTCCGAATGCGCGCCGCCCAGTCCACCGCTTCGTCCGCCGCAACACACGATGCCAGCGCGGCGGGAGAGCCGCCGGGGCTGCCGCACGAGACGCCTTTGGTGGGAGAACCAGGTGAGGACGCGGCGTGCTTCTTGACGCCAGGCGACGTCCGAGCGAGATTCAAGCACCGCGGCATCCGTCGGCGGGGGCTCTCCTTCTCCTTCTTCTTCGGCGGCGTCTCGCTCTGCATGCCGTTCTCGGCGCCCCGACCCTCGGACGGCGTAGGCAGACTCTGACGACGCGCCCCACGCACACGAGCGAAATTCGTAACAACACCCAACGGCATCGCGTCCTGCTGCTGCTTCGGGGTGGTGGGCAAAGGCAAACGCGTGTCGTCGACGCAGCGAAATACATCCTGGTGGCGCCGCGACCGACTCTTGCTGGGCGTGCCTGTGCATTGAATCCCCCCGTCAGCATTGCCAAAATCGCAGGAAAACGCGCACCCTCCGCGCTGTGCACCGGACCGATGCTGATGCTCGCATCTCGCGCGCCGACGCCGATGTCGAGCACACGCCCCTCCAGATATCGATGCGGCGCGAGTGGGTACGGCGTGACCGGCGCGTGCAGCTCCCCCGCCCCACGCGTGCTTGTGCTTGTGCTCGCGGCCGATCGCGAGCGGCGCCGGAACACGAACACCGGGCGCAGAAGGAACGTCATAATCGAAAAAAGAGCGTGGATAAGGAGCGTGCTGGTTTGGTTGGTGGACTCGGAAGAGCGCGGTGGGGGCGGGAGGACAACTGGCGTGGCTGACAATTTTTCAAATTTGGTTCCGCCATCCATCCATCGCGTCAATTGCAAAGCCCCTAACGCAACCTATAAATTGCAAAGCCCCTAACTTAACGCGAACTATGAACAAACGGAAAATGAGCAACACAAAAAAAACTCGCCGAGCCTGGGCGTCTTCCCTTCCAATGACCCCGGGGGCCAGGAATCAGGATAGCGCACAAAAAAAAAAGTACGCTCTAAGTACAAGTGAGGTGGGCGAGAGTCGGGGGTGTTAATATTTATCGAATAAGCTAAGTATGTATCTCTCTCTCTGTCTGTCTGTATGTGGTATGTATGTATGTACGTATGACCGAAAACCATGCAATAATGTCTGAGAAAGAAAAGGCGAGGGGTCGGTCAAGCATGCGTAGTCCTATTTGGCCGATGCCGCCCCAGCAACTCGCTCAACCTGCCCGCCGCAACGCCCTTCCCCAGCTCTCCCCCGCCCGCCCCGCCGTTGCCCTCCCCGCCCTCCCCGCTCCTCCCCCCCACCTCGCTCCGCGTCTTCCCCGCATGCCCATGCGGCTTCTGCAAATGCGAATGCGCGTTGTTGCCGCTATGCCCCAACACCAACGAAAACCGCTTCGCCCTCCCCGCGTGCCGCCTTTCCTCCGCAACCCCAACCTGCTGCGTCCTTGCCGTCACGCTCGTCGTCTGCACCGCCACGGCCGGCAGCGAAAACCGCTTGTTCCGCCGCGCCGTGTCCTCGTGCCGCCGCCCCCGCCCCGGCAGCTCGAACTGCACCACGACACCCGACTGCGGCCGCTCCTCGTCCTCGTCCGCGTCCGCGTCCTCGTGCGCATCCTCCGGCACGCCCCCCGTGATCCCCCCGGTACGCGCCTCCTCAAAGTCCTCCAGGATCTGGTGGTAGCTCCGCGGCCGCGGCGGCGGCGAGCGCACCCTCACGCGCTCCCCCGCCATCTCGACGTGGCTCCCCTCCTGCGCGTGGTGCCCGTGCCCATGCCACGCGGCGTGCTCCCCGCGCAGCCGCTCGTACTTCGCGCCCGTCTGCCGCTGCGCGCGCGCCCCCGGCGAGTCGAGCGCCATGAGCGCGTCGGGCGCGTGCGCGGGCGCGGACGCGAGCGGGAGCGACGGCATCGAGAGCCAGGAGGGGAAGTTGGCGAGGGAGGACATGGTGTTCGAGTGCGCCGCGAGCATGCTGCCAGTGCTGCCCCCGGTGCCCTCGCCCTCGCCGTCATGGTCGTCCTCGGGCGCGGGCGCGGGGTCGAGCAGCGGGAACACCGTCTCGTAGCACGCGTTGCACGCGCGCGCGGGCCGCCCCGCGTCGTCCCGCGCGTTCGGGTCCGCGATGAAGAACGTCTGCATGGTGCGTCAATACGTCAATACTCAACACTCAATACGACAAAAAAAAAAAAAAGGGAGAGGGAGAGGGAGAGGGAGCAAGCAGGGACGACGCACCCGCTCCGAACACCCCGCGCACACACACCGCCCGCAGAGCCGACAGTGGTGCCGCCGGCGCCGCCACCCGAAGGCGCGCCCGCACCGCATGCACCCCGCCGTCTTCTCGTCCGGGATCCAGATCGCGGGCACCCAGTGCTCCACCCTTCCGCGCCGCTCGCGCTCGTGCTCGTGTCCAGCGTGCTTCTTGCCCCTGCCCCCGCCCCCGCCCCTGCCCGTGGTGCTGAGGGGCGGGAACGGCAGCGCCTGCAGCGCGCGGCGCAGATGTGCGGTCGAGGCGGACGAGGTGAGCGTCGAGTCGGGGTGCGTGGCGTTCAGCGAGACGAAGAGCGCGGCCTTGGTTTGGCGGATGGCAGAGGTCCAGGCGTCGCGCTCTTCCTCCGAGTCTGGCGAATGTGTTGGTATGCAGGGAGAAAAAATAAAAAACGCACGACGCACCAGCATAAACCACAAAACTCCCCTCCGGACTCAACACCTCGAACCTCCTCCCCTCCTCCCCTCCCTCCCCATCCCCATCCCCCTCTCGCTCCCGCTCCTGCGCCTCCCCACCACGCGCAACGGGCACCACCACCTCCAGATCAACCAGCTCCGCGCGCCCCTTGTACACCCACCTTCCCCCCTGCTCCTCGTGCGTCTGCCCATGCCCATGTGCGCTCCCCCCAACGCCACTGTGCGCCGTCCGGCTGGGCCGCGCGGGCGGGCGCTTGGGGCGCGCCGCGGGGGGCAGCGCGCTCGCCGTGCGCGTCGGCGCCGGGGGACGCAGCGCAGACGCAGTCGGGAGCTCCGCCTCGCTCTTGCTGCGCGTGCGCGTCATCGGCGGGCGCGCCGCGCCCCACCCGCTCGGCGTCGTCGGCGTCCCCGGCGTGCCCGCCGCGCCCGCGCCCTCCTTCTCGAGCCACACGAGACAGTCGCCGAAGAGCAGGAACTCGCGCTCGCGCCGCGCGCCGCCGCCGTTGCCCTCCTGCGGGACGTGCACGAGGGCGCCGCGGCGCACGAGGCTGCGCCCCGGGACGATGAGCTGGAAGGGCAGGCTGGGCGTGGCGCGCTGCAGCGCCAGCAAGGAGAGCGTCTGCGCGTGCGTGTGGATGGAGGTGTTGAGCGTGAGGGTGATGCGCGCGACGAGCGCGTGCGCGGCGGTGAGGAGCGTGTGCTCCGCGTTTGGGTTGTGCGAGGCGGGCGGGGGGGTGCAGGCGATGAGGTCTTTGAGGAGGAGGAGGTAGCGCGGGCAGCGCTGGACGATGGTGAGGAGCCAGTCGCGCAGACGCAGCTTGCCGCAGCGGGCGTCGGCCTCGCGCTCGCGCAGATACGCGGCGAAGGCGGGGGAGTAGTGGGGGTTGGGGGAAGCGGGGGACGGGGGGGTGGTGAGGGACGCGATGGCGGCGATGGTGGCGGGGAAGGAGGTGACGAAGGGGTTGTAGAGGGAGAGGTAGGGGAAGTGGGCGAGGAGGACGCCGGAGAGGGGCGGTGGGTCCGAGTCTTCGCTGCAGAGGAGGGCGGAGAGCGAGGCGTAGAAGGCGCGGTGCAGGTTCCAGATGTCGACGAAATTGGAAAAGACGGAGGCGAGGTCGGCGCGGGCGAGGAGGGGCGTGGGCGTGTCGAGGGACGAGATTATGGGTGTTAGAAAGTGCTGCCAAAACTGATTAGTTTGAGTTGAAGTAAAGCAGGGAGACGCGCACATCGTATATGAGCTCGAGCCCATCGACGTACGCGCGTTCGGTCTCGTAGAACTCTTGGATGACATTGCGGCGCTTGACTTCTCGTGGGTCGGCGGTGGACGGGCGTGCACGGACCCGCTTGTTACGTTGCTGCATGACCGGGGGCTCCTCTGCCACCGACTCGAACGAGGCCACGCTAACGACGCTCTCCCTGTGGCGGGGATTGATGTTGCTGGGGAGGGAGATGCGGCGAAAGGGGAGGTGCGGGGGGCGGGGACGGGGCGTCGCGGCTACTTGGTGCGCACCGCTGGACGGGAATGCGACTGCATAGTTGTTGCTGTCTGGAACTGCGTTAATAACCATTAATTCAAATTGGAGAGAGGCTACCGAGTGTCGCCATGAGCAGTCGAAGCAGAAATGACTGCTTTCAGGAGGTGTCACGATGTGACACACCCGGGCCGGGCCGCTTGAGCACGACCTCCGCTGGTTCCCGCCGGCATCCCTCGCCCTATTGCCCTCTCCAGCCCCGGCTCCCTTTCACGCGCGCCAACGCCCAACGCATCCGCCGAACGCCGCCATCGACTCTGCAAGCCCCCCCACGACGACTCGACTCTAATCGACAACGCCAACGCACATCCCCTCGACGCACTCGACTCTGCCACCACGTCTCGAACCAAAACCCGGCCCAAATCCATATCAAGCAGCGCCAACCGCGAGACCCACGCGCCCACATCCCGACTCGAGCTCCAGCTCAATCAAGCCAACCCCGCCAGTACGATGCGTCGACTCGGGTAGACTCTGCGCAAGTACGCATCATCGAAGAATCGCCGACGCTTGCACCAGGGGCATCTGGGGAATGCGTGCGCGGGTTAGAGTTGTACGCACACGATTCGACTAGCGTGCGTATCCTCGTTCTAGCCTTGTCCGTCCCTCATTTCCTCCGCCCAGTTCTCGGCATGGTGACCTCGAGCATCGTCTGCAGCGACGCAGCGCACCGTCGCCCATCGCGAACGTCCCACAAGAACCACCGCCGCCCGACCTCCCCTACAAGTCCCACGTCACCGCGCCACCCGCCCGCAACTCAAAACTCCCCACCTCCCACCGACTCCGCCCATCCCCCCGACTCAATTCCTCTCTCAGGGAAACGCCTGCACGCAGCAACGCCGCGCACCCGCCCCCCGCCCCGCCCCTCCCGCGCAAACACCAAAGCGAACCACGCAGGCCCACTCCGCATCAAGACTTAACACCCTCCACCCTCTCCTCGACGGTTCGCGCCCCTTCCTGGCCTCCGCGCGCCGCATCGAGCCCGCACCCGGCGCGATCACGCTGCCCGCCCGGCTTCACCACTGCCGTCTCGCTCTCAAGCCTCCCCACCGACCCCGCCCCGCGCGTACACTGCATGTCCGCACCTACCTACTTACTTGCTCACTCTTCTCGGCGACCGCATATCTCACCTCGCCTTGTCCTGTCGTCACGGCGCTCTGACCGCGAGCCGAGTACTGTACTTCGGACTGGCTTTGAATCCATAGCGCATGTACATATGCATTGTGCTTATCGTAATCCCCGTAATCCCTGTAACTAGTCCTTCCTCCCTTCCATTCAACGAATCGCTTCCCCCCACGAATATCTTTCCTGCTGGCTCCTTTTACTTCCTACTTCTCCTGTAACCCGAATAAAAAAGGACTACGATCTAAGACTAGTGGCCATGGCTGAGAAAGACAAGAAATGTGGTCTGGGCGATGATCGCAAGTAGGGTTGTAAGCAACTCACCGACGAACCGAGAACAGGTAACGAACGCCGCAACACACGGCGAACCCGAATCTCCGGCCGGTATACGGAGCGACAGGTGAACGACTCGGAGATATAAAATAAAATAAAAATACGTGCTCTTTACATATTATTGACATGGTGGAAGGCGATCCAAAAGAAAAGAAACATCCGGGTTGAAGGGAGGCCGCCGCAGTGGGTCGAGTCAGAATTGTGCTTCACGGCGGGGAAAGGGGAAAGGATGCACCTACCTGAGTTCAAAAGTTGGTTAGACAAAACGCGTGTTCGGCCCGTCGCTCTGAAAGGCAGGCAGTGGAGGAGAGGCTGCTGGAGAGGGGAGATTAGCATAAGTACGAGGAACAAATGTACACGATGAATCGATATGACCGCGTTTGCGGGGCAAGGTTGTGTTAACGTTAGTTCCGAAGGGCTCACATTGGAGCAGCGTATGTTGGAATGTTGGTTGTTGTTGGTTGGCGTTCAGACTTGGATGAAGAGGCGACATGAAGACCACGGTGGGTGAGTGCAAGTTACAATGCAGCCGGAACGTAGATGAGTGACGTCGGCTTTGAGTTGGGTACTTACCAACACTGGCAATCCCTCGATTCCAATGACGAACCGAACGCCATTCTCGAGTCGGGGGGGGGGGCGAGGTTTAGTCTGCGTCCAAAATTCAACATGGCCGGAGAATGGCCGAGATTAATATTAGCGAGTAAGATAGCTTCAAAAGAGAGTTCAGACAACTCAACGAGGGCGATGTGCGGCTTTCAGACTGAACGATGGATTGAAGTTTGAACCGATATTGGGATGATCTAAAATAAAGGAACGACTCGAGTAGGCGATAAATGGGGTTAAGTAAGAGTGGGACGTTCACAATACTTCGATTCGAAGAAGGGATTGAACGAGGTTCTGGGCGAATATATCGATGTTGGTTGAATCAACACCGACGTTGCGATGACTTGAAGTCCTGAGTTAGTACATAATAAGATTTCGAAAAGATGGCGTTGGGGTTAGTATGAACCCAAGCTACAACTCACCGATGCAGGCTACGAAGACGGGGGCAGCCGAGATTGGATTTGTAGAATGAACCTTTGGCGCTGAGAAGCGATGAGAAAAACAGTTAAAAATTCATACGGCAGCCTCGAGGAAGTAGTTGAAAAGGCCCAGAAAACAGTCGGCAAAGGTAGGTGAGAAGTCAAACTTCGGGGACAAAGTGTCGAGTCAGATTGAGCCTGAAGCGGACGTGGTGGGTTTCAGGCCTACGCTCAATCATTGTCGAAAAATGTATTACTTCATTTCTTTAAGAGAAATACATCGACGAAATGCCGTGACTGGGGCTTGCCGGTCCTTGTAGGCACACTTGGAGGCGGAACCGCGAGTGTGGAGGACAGCCCTAGTTATTCTGTACGAACGTTATACCAGCGAGTGGGAAAAAGTCGGTCAAGGGAAACCGCTCCCAAGTTCCGTTCATTCTCCTCCAAGCATTTTGACCTGGAAACATCAGTATCTTGATGACAAAATCAGTTTCTACTTGACGCACTCGTTCGACAAGCCTGCAACGTTGAGCATAAATCTCCGAAATCGTGAACTGTCAGTTGATCGTCTGCCTCGGTTGCCCCAAAGGCGACCCGCCCCCATAGCTCAAACATTTCCAAGGAAAAGAATTCAAGACCGGTGAAGCGTGAGAGGTATTGCTTCACACATTGGATCTTATCCCGCCTGAGGATATGAGCACAGTGCCAAGAAAAGAGAGCGGGACACTTACGTCACATAAGCGCAGGTCCTCGTCGTCTGCGCGCAGATCTGCGACCACTATCCGCAGTGCTTTCGCATGTGGTATATGCATGGACGCAGAAGCCATGATCGATGGGAGCTCAAAATTGCTGCAGAAGATGGAGCACACCAACGATTTTTCTCGGCGGGTCGTTGCCTTCAGAGCGAGGAATATCGGCTCCGGAGGCCACATATGGACCTCGTCGCGGAACTCCCACTCCAGTCTGGCCTCTTTCAAGCCATCAACGATAATCCTGGGGAAAACCTTGGCTGGCGCACATATGCGCTGGAGATCAGGGAGCGGAATCCGGGCAGCCGTCGACGGCCACTCGAATTGAGCCGTATCATAGATGGTAACAGACTTCAAGGTGGGGTGACGTGCAAGAAATGACGATAGTGTACCAAGTCCCTCGGTGTTGGTCCAATGTCGGTCCGAGGTATGCAATCTACAGTAGAGAAGACGGGGTAAGGTCAAAGACGACCACTCCTGCGCTGGCCCCTGGATGTACGCAAGGGGTCCAAGGATGTATACAGTATAGGCTCTCAATGTCGAGCAAAACTTTCACGCACTCGAACAGTGACACAATGAGCCTATCAGCCGTCAGTTAAGACATCCACTCTGATTCCTGAATGAGGACCCACTGGTATAAAATGTACCCAAAAGCATGTGCGTCAACTGTGAGCGATTGGACCAACTTCGCAAATTTGGCCGTGTGGGAGGCGATAGTAGAACAGAACGCCTCGACGGAAGCTACAGTTTTGAGGTCCACGACGCGATACAAAAGTGGAACCCCGAGGCCTTGAAACAGCATTGTCGTTCTACACAGAGAAGCCCAATCGTGCGGTGGTGCGGCCTGAATGATTTCCGAGATGACTTCGTTGGGGACCCATCGCGCGATGGACTTGTACGCTCGACGAGTCAAGACCATAACTTTGTTTTTGCAACTGTTTTTTTTTTCGGGAAGATTTGAAGAAACAGGCTTGAAAACCCAGAGCAAGGTGAGATGTAGGCATAGCGGACTGGATTGCTGAATGCTCACCCAGACTCTCGCTTCAACTTGAGAGGAAAGGAGCAAGGGTCTCGGCCATCAAAAATTCATCAATGTTTCGATCACCAAGCTGTGCCTTCCAGTTACATGCCACGCCGAGGTCAACTTCAACTTGGGCCTTCCAACTGGCCTATGGAACACAAATCCAGTGCCTCTGGTTCGCAAGCTGGATGTGATCTCTTCCCATTACACGCTACACTCTCCTTCTGCTTCTGAGCCACTTTTTTCGACGTCGGAGCGGTAAATATCTGGATCTTCGTTCGTGCTGAAAAGAAAAGGAAAATGCACCAATCCGATTCGAACTTCGACAGCAAGCCGAGCCCAAAATAAGTGCCCATGGCGATAAAAGATGGAATACTGAGGGACGCGCGAACAAGAAACGGCCGTATTTTTCAAGTTACGGATGTACCTCAAGAAATATTTATATCCTGCGCGTGAAGATGGTTAAACGGCGAAGAATCGAGGGAGAGGCTGAATTTGACTGAGGCATCCGTGCACAGGCGTTACATTCAAGTTACAAAAACTCTGGCATCAGGCATTTCTCTCTATCACGCATTTCTCGCTTACAATTCACGCGCCATCTTTTGTCCTTGTGATGTCGCGTAGCTCGCGTCCACGAGACGCGACCTGACTCGACATTTTTATGTAGGTGTTCTACTTACTGCAGCCTCACATTTACCTGATTTATGAGTGCCACTATGTCGGCCTTTGCCCATTTAACAATTTCTACGCCTTCAACTATCTGGATCGGCCCGTATTTCAATCAAAGTTGTGCTCGCGTAAGGTGTCGCGTGATATTTTCGACGATGAAGTTGTACGCGGGCGTAGTCACACAGAGCTCACGCGCAAACTGTGAAAATCAGTGAAAATCCCGATGAGCAAGTTAACCCTCTGACCAACTAAATCTCCGTGGAATTATCACGCGCTCCAAATGCTTTTTAAAGTCTTGTCTTCACCCTTGGACGTCGAAAGACCGAACAATAACACCCCGAGGTGTACTCCACATTATTTTCTTCCATCCCTCATCCAACTAATTTGGGGTTCAACAAACCCTTGAACGTGTCAAGACCGAGGCCATACTACCCCGAGGTGTGTCCCGTTGATCGTTTTTTTTCTCCGTCCTTCGTTGAGAGAGGCCAAGATGATAGAGGCCCAAAACATCTACGACGAACCTACCTTCTGGGAGCACTACAACAAATTCCCCCGATCTGAGAAGGGCGAGCTTGGCGCCTCCGAGTGGCCTGAGCTCCTCCGCATCCTCCCCAAAGACTTCAACCACAAGAAGGTTCTCGACCTGGCCTGTGGCGAGGGCTGGTTCGCACGGTGGTCCCGCCTCAATGGTGCTGCCCAGGTCGACGCCATGGACCTCTCGACCAACATGCTCGCCAAAGCCAAGAAGCAGGGTCTCGCGAACGGCATCACAGATATCAATTATTCTGTCATGAACTTCGAGACACTGCGGCTTCCGTGGGGGGCATACGATGTCGTCTTCTGCGGCTTGGCCACCTAATGTGCCCCACTAACCCCTCTAGTTAGAGGCTGAAGGTGGGGGGGGTTCAGCCTCTAACTAGAGGGCTTAATGCGATTTCACGGGAATCTCTTATATCCCTTATGTGGGGGACTTAGGAGATCGCCCAAGGCTGTCCACCAACTACGGCGGGCGGTGGCCACTACCTCTACGGCGGCCACCGCCCTCCCCGCCGCCCTCCCTGCCGTCTTCATCGCCTGTCGCCGCCGTCGTCGTCACCGCCGACTCTGTCCCCAGCGCCACTGCCATCACGGGTGCGCGCTGCCATCAAACCGCCTCCCCCATCACATCATCCATCAACAACACGTCCCGCACGTCACACCGCCACTCCCGCACATCACCCCGACGCCCCCGCCCGCCGTCCCGACCCCCGACCCCGACCTTATTAAAAAAAAAAAAAAAAAAAATTCTTTTGACGTTCTATCGTAGTTTTATTGTTTTCTATATGATTAAACACGATGTATTCTGCAAAACATGACATGGTGGAGTCCACCAACTTCCAGCGAAAAATGCAGCCCACTGTCCGGCATGCGGCCTACAGAAGTAGGGCGTCCGACAATGGGGTCCATTTTTAAGTAAATGTATAATAAGTGGTACAACAGGGCGGGGCTACTGTACAAGATCAAGCAATATGTCCACCAACTTCTTGCGTCCACCAACTTCTTGTGTCCACCAACTTCCTGTGTCCACCAACTTCTCTGTACTATACACAGCACGAACATCACTATGGTCTGTCCTCCTCTGCGCCATTCCCATCCTCAGTGACGTTCAGAATCGTCTCAATGCCGACATTGGTGTCTGCCTCATCGATGTCCGGCTTACATTTGTTTGTTGACGTGTGCGTGTTGGACATTGATAATCATCTAACTCCCTTCAAGGCCACCACCACCACCCGACCACCTCACCCTACCAGAGGACCCGGTAAGCCCCTCTCCTTGCCTCACCCCATCCTTCTTGCCGCACCCCGGAGAGTGCATTGCATTGAGCTCAAATTGGGCTCCGCATTGCCGGCTGCTTGCCTCTGGGTGTTTAAGCTGCAGAGGCGTGTATGCCCCACTAGGCCTCCTTTCACTCATCCCTCACGCCTACTCTGTTTGTTTGCACTGCGCTAACCGCAGTTCACAGGCATGCTTTGGTCCTGGCATCTAGAAAAGTCAGCTGTCCACCAACTTCTCGGGCACGTACTCACATATTCCTCTAGACGCAAAGCGGGCGCGTTTTTGCCGAATTTTACCAGGCCACCATCTTTTCAATCCACACACCGTTTGCTGCTGCCGTCTGCGCTGAATCTGACAACCGGCAAGACACCGAACCCGAGGACTCTGACCTTACCTCAACACCTCGGATTCGGACACCACCATTGCAACCACTGATACAGAAGCTGCCGGTCCCACCCCTCCTCCTCCGCCCCGAAGAACAAGAAGCGCAGCGGCGACCCTGTGCCGCCCCTGTCGTCATTGCGGACCTTGAAGCGCCCGCATCGCGTGGCAACCACATCCAGTGTTGCCCCAAAGGGATCCGAGAGGCGGTGGTCATCTCTGCCGGGCATGTGGTACACCCTCTTATGCTCTGCTGCATATCTCAGGCACACGGCGGGGGGATGGAATGTGGGTGCTGATCTGCGTCCACCAACTTCCTGTCCACCAACTTCCTCTCAGTCAGGGCCGGCCCCTTGTCGACGCGAAGGGGCACATCTTTGCCGTGCTCATCGAGGACCCTCTCACAGCTCATCCGCACTGGCTTCACGCAGATCCACTGGGATGGAATGTGGGTGCCGATCTGCGTCCACCAACTTCCTCTCAGTCAGGGCCGGCCCCTTGTCAACGCGAAGGGGCACATCTTTGCCGTGCTCATTGAGGACCGTCTCACAGCTCATCTGCATTGGCTTCACACAGATCCACTGGGATAGAATGTGGGTGCCGATCTGTGTCCACCAACTTCCTCTCAGCTAGGGCCGGCCCCTCGTCGACGCGAAGGGGCGCATCTTTGCTGGCTCGCCAGTCGACCTGATACCCCTGCCTACGCCCCGCGCATTCGACCTGCTCGCTATGTCGACAACGACTTCATGGCTGAGGCGGACTTGGCCGAATCGAACCCTGAAGAATACCGGGAGAATTTAGCGAGCAAGGAAGACCGTTGGGTGATGGGTGTTGGTTTATGGAGTGCATTCAATGAGCTAGTAGAACTGGCAGAGCTTGTAGAAGCAGCACAATAAACAACCGTTCCATGATTAAGAAGTTGGTGGACCAAAGACTGAAATACTTTAAGCCCTTGAGTACAGCACGGATCTGATCTACTGCAGGACTTTCTATTCATGAGAGACCCGTGTTGCTGCAAATTATCAGGCGGCTAGCACATCTGGGGTGGACTCGAGAGGGAGGAAGTTAGTGGACACGCTGCGCGTTCAGAGTGAGTACAGCACAGATCTGAGTTACTGCCGGAATTTCTGTGCATGCAAGACTCGTTCCTGCAAGTTATCAGGCGGCCAGCGCACCTGGGACGGAAGTTGAACCAGGTTTAATGTACGGGAAGTTGGTGGACACGGGAGGGAGTTGGTGAACACGGTGGATTTTTGCCAATGTTCAAGCATGACGAGATAGCTAAGGCAGTCACTCACTTTATAGTCATAGAAGACATTGACCCCAACTATCAGGCCCCAAACACGTCTTGGGCAAAAGTACAAGCGCGTTTAATTTAACAGACACATCGTGTTCGTCTTCTCATTCTAGCCTATTCACACGTCCTAAACTATGTTAACTTGTGGATTTCACTGCAGTGACCCCTGAGTCCATCACGACGCCACACAAAAAAGTCACAAAAAAGTCATACCAACCTAAGTGGATTTCAGTGTTAGTCCAACCGAGTTTTGGGAGACGATGAGATATTACAAGTCCCGGGATTCAAGTTCAATACAAACACCTCAGAAGGACTTCATATCATTAAGTAAGCTTGGTGAACATCCCACTGCAACGTGGATCCCCGGGGAAGTGAGAAATGGCATCAAAGTTCAACAATGGGAGTTGGTGGACGGGCAGTTGGTGGACGGGTAGTTGGTGGACGGTGACCGAATTCTTTGGAATCGGTGGCCCCCTCGTTGAACTCTGCTGTAGTGTTATATCCGGGTCCGGGGAAGGGAAGGATATGGCCGGTCAATGGTGAACGAGGGATTACAGCGACCGAGGTATTCCGGTTGGCTACCGGACACAACGATGACACCGAGGGGGGAATATGGTTGACCGGAGTAACACAACGCCACAGGACAATAGGGCGAGTGTACTATCCAAGCCACCGGAGTGAGGAGGAGAGTGAGGGGAGGATTCCGGTTACGGGGAGACCGGAGTGTAAAACCCAGAAGCAACTACAGAGCGCAGAAGCAACTTAATTATTAAACTGAAGAACAGGAGTGTAGTCTAGGTGTTTATATAGTACAGTACTTGTAATCTGAACATAAGGAGTTATATGAAATCCATGTGGAGATTCCTAACGGGATCACCTCATGTTGTTGAAGAACAAGGAAGTGTGAGAATGGAAGATGTAAAGCATGTGGAAGGAAGTAGAGACCATATGGTACGCACAGGATATACGAGGAACCATTCAGATAAGCTGCCTTGCCTTGATAACGCGTCTCCGGGGATTCCGGGGACTCCGGAAACCCGGAGCTCCCGGAATCGCCTGAGAGGTTAGCGACTGTTCCGGAATGATTTCCCGATGGTGAGTTGCACGGATATAATAGTATCCCCCTCTTGGGTTCGGATCCCTAGACGAACATTTCGTAGTAAGGACCGGAGGGACATTGATTTGTGGTGTGCATTGCGTTGGAGATGAATAAATGGAAAAGGAAGTGATTTGCATGAATGAGGAATTTTTTTCATGATTTTCTTGCCCTTGATTTTGCCCAGTTGAAATATCTTCGTCGAAACCCGTGATCGGTCACGTGCCAACTAATCACGTGCTGTTCGGTTCCGTTTGTTGATTCCAATCTTGTCTCCGAACCACCACCACCACCGAACTCCTTCAACCATCTCTATGTCCTCTACCCACCACAACCCATCTGGAAGTGAAGGAGGAAGTGGGAAGGAACGAGGAGGGTCACCGGAGCGTGAGGGGTCGCGTAGGGAGCAAAGTGGGGATACGGAGACCCGCCGCTTACTTGCGGAAGCAGCGCGTGCTGATGAGGCGGCCGCGCTGGAATTTGCGGACCTCATGAACAGCGCCGACATGGCGATTGCTGAACAGCGGGCGTGGGCGAAGGAGTTGAAGGCCAAGGAGAAGGCACTGGATAGGGCGGAGAGAAAAGGAAAAGCAACCAAGCGTCCGGAGGGAGGCGAGAGGAAGCGCAAGCGCGTGGAGCGTGTCGAGAGCGACTCCGACGTCGTTATGGTGGTTTCCGAGCCAACGGGAAATCGCCCGCTCATCCGGAGACCCATCGGTGAAGGTGAGTACATTCCAACCGGTGAAAAATGTTATTCCGGCTGATGTTACAACCTTTAGCTTGCGATGAGTGCACTCGGCGAGACGAGCATTGCTACCCGCAGCGCGAGGGAGGACCATTTTCGACGTGTGGGCGCTGTGCTGAAAAGCGCATTGCCTGCTCGTTGAACGCAGATGTTCCCCGGGCCAAACGCGTGCGGAAAGACGCGTCTGAACGCGAGGGTCGTTCCCGGAGTCGGGGAAGGTCGACTGCGGTGAAGAAGACTCGATCCCAACCAATTCGCCAGCGACCGGAAAGGAAGGGGACACCATCGCTGCCCTTGGAAGGCATTCCGGGCCCGTCTCGCCATCAACTCCGGCTCCGGACTCCGTCGCTGGAACGGCGGTCAATGCAGAGCGAGTTGAAAGAACTCCGGAGTGATTTGGGCGAGGCCGTCCGACGTGCTGAGGACGCTGACCGTCGTGCGGATGATGCCGATCGTCGTATTGAAGCGTTGGAACGTTCGATGGCTGATCTTCAGAGCGAAGTCCTGCAGTTGACGCAAAAGGAGGATGGGGATAAAGAGGAAGGTGGAAAAGAAATGGAGCAGTGATATAATTTGGATTTGATGTATATTTTATCTTGATTTTTTGCGAAATTGTATAAGTCCGTTTGACGACAAAGATTCCGGAGTGATGATGAGCGAACCGGAATACACCGGAAAACACACCGGAGTGAACCGGAATCTAAGTTTCCGGTCCAGGTTTGTCCGGATAGCGACGGTGGAAGTTTTCAATGTGATCTGCTGCGTTAAGATCGCTTGGTCGTACCCAGGAATATTGCTCGTCCGTGTTCTCATAACCCAACCATTCAACTTTGTAGAATAGGGGCTTCTTGAACCGCTTATCAAGCTTCGAATCAACGATTTGCTTGATTTCGAAGTGCTCATCGCCCTCGTCATCAATCTCCACTGCCACCGGAGGGGGTTCTTCACGTCCGGGGAAAGGATTTGGATGATGGGGTTCAAGTTGAGAAACGTGGAATACTGGATGAACTTGGGAAAGGGATTTGGGTAGTTTGATCTGGTAAGACGCCGCAGATGGTTTTCCGATTACTTCATATGGTCCAACATAAGTCTCAGTGAACTTCCGAGTTGGTCTCGTAGTGCTGAGGTACTTGGTCGTCACGAAAACTTGGTCTCCGACTTTAATCTCCGGATCCGGAGACCGGACTCTGTCTCCGGTCTCCTTGTATCGCTCCTGGGCGCCCTTGAGCGACTCCCGGAGGAATTCATGAAGATCCTGGAGGTTAACGACAAAGTCTCGGGCGTAGGTGTTGGCTACGTCCAACTCCGGATTGATGGTGATAGACGGATTGTAACCTTTGTTGGCGAAGAATGGAGAAATTCCGGTAGATGCATTCGGAGCGTTATTGAGAGCGAACTCGCAAAGCGGAAGGAGTTGGTCCCAATCATCCTGCTGATACGAGCAGAAAATCCGAATATATTGCTCAACGGTTTGGTTCATGCGTTCAGTTTGACCGTCCGCCGATGGATGATAACCGGAGGTATAGTGCATCTCCATATTGAGAAGTTCTCCGAGTGACCGGAAGAAAGAGGAAACGAATTCCTTGCCCCGGTCGCTAGTGACATGCGACGGGACACCGTGCTTGGAAAAGACGTGAATGAGGAAGAGTTTGGCGAGGCGTTCGGAAGTGATGGTGACGTCGCAGGGTATAAGGATTACCTGCTTTGACGCCCGATCAACGATTACCAGAATCGCATCGTATTCGCCGGAAAGTGGAAGTTTTTCAATGAAGTCCATGGATATCGAATGCCAAGGACGAAGAGGAACAGGAAGGGGTCTGAGAAGGCCGTAGGGCTTGTGCCTTGGAGCCTTGTTGCGCCGACAGGTGATACATGACCTGCAGTAATCCCGAACGAACGACCGGAGTTCGGGCCAGTTGTATTCCCGACGTACCGCCGCAAGGGTTCTGTTCTGCCCGAAGTGACCGGAAAGAATGTGATCATGCGCGTATTGCATAACACGTATCCGGAGTGCATCTGGTGCCTCACCGGGGACTTGCAGAACCCAAATGCGATTGTCGTACCGGAGCATACCGGAGTCATCTGTAGACCAGCGCTTGGATGTACCGGAGGAAGCGGCCTTGAGGCCTGCAATTCCAGTGGGGTCGGTGTGGATGTGAGTCTTGATATCGGAATGAAGCTGTCCAACATCCATAACCACCGATGCTCGAAGAACTACGTCTTCAAGGAGTGTTGCCCGGAGTGACGCCTCGAGCTGATCTTGCGAGAAAATAGGACGAAAGTTGTGAGGATTTAGCTGACCATAGTGCTTATCCTCCTCTTTTGGGTAGACGTCCCATCGTCTAGTAAGTGCATCGGGCTTTCCCCCGAGTTTTCCGGGCCGGAACCGGATTACCATGTTGAAATGGCAGAGGTACTCCGCCCACCGGACCTGGCGTCGCGTAAGTATCTTACTCGTCGCAAAGTATTCCAGGTTCTTGTGGTCGGTGACAACGTCAACTGGGAACTCCGGTCCTTCCAGATAATGACGCCACTGCTTAAAAGCGTCAAAAATGGCCAGGAGTTCCTTGTCATGTGTGTCGTAGTTAAGTTCCGCAGCCACTAGAGTGCGTGAACGGAACGAAACGGGATGGAGATCACCATCGTCGCCAATAATTGACAAAATGGAGGCAATGGCATAGTCCGAAGCGTCGGTCTCGACGGTAATCTGTCGACCGGGTATCCAGTGAGACAGAACCGGAGCCTCTTCGAACTTCCGCTTGAGAGTGTCGAAAGCGAGTTGACAATCACTGGTCCAGTCCCATCGGAGCGCTTTCCGGGTGAGACGTGTGAGCGGAATAGTGATGTCGGAGTAATGGTAGATGAACCGCCGATAGAAATTACAGAAACCAAGGAAAGACTGTACGTCTTTTACTTTCCGAGGAGTAGGCCATTCCGATACCGCGGCGATTTTTTCCGGGGACATACGGAATCCGTCCGGAGACAGAATGTACCCAAGATATTCGCAAGTAGTCACGGAGAACTCACACTTGGGGAGTTTGCAGAATAGGTTATGCTGTCGTAAGCGCCGCAACACTTCCTTCACATGATTTTCGTGCTGCGATGGATCGTCGGAGTAGATCAGGATGTCGTCCAGATATACAATGACGGTTACATCGAGCAAGTCGGCGAAAATCGTGTTGAGGAATCGTTGGAAGGCAGCTGGCGCATTGGACAGTCCCTCAGGGACAACCTTAAACTCATATGAGCCATAGCGGGTTCGGAAAGCGGTTTTCCACTCGTCTCCGGGAGCAATCCGGAGCAAGTGATATGCGTGCCGGAGATCGAGTTTGGTGTAAATTCGAGCCCGTCCAGGGGCGTCGAGTAAGTCGGCGATGAGGGGAAGCGGATACTTGTCTTTCTTTGTGATCCGGTTCAACCCTCGGTAGTCTACGCACAATCGGAGACTGCCATCCTTCTTCTTGGCGAACAGAATTGGAGCCCCGTGACTCGAAGAAGAAGGATAGATAAATCCAGCCTTCAAATTCTCGTCGATGTATTTTCGGAGCGCTGTTAACTCAGCCTCGGAGAGGGAGTATACATGGCCAATAGGAGGGAGTTCACCGTCGATCGTCTCGATCTTGAGATCGAACTCTCGATGAGGAGGAAGCGAGAATGCTTCCGACTCCGAGAAGACGTCGGCGAATTCGTGATAGGGTTCAGGCAGTCCAGTTAGGTCCACAGTAGCGGTCGAGACTCCCCGGAGCGAGACATCGTCCGGAGGTGTTGCGCGCAAGGTATACTGAACGGTATCCTTGTCTTTAAGCAACACTCGATACGCAGCAGCGGATACCAAAGACACTGGCGGAGGAGTAATGAATGGACGAGGCGTAGCCGCCTCGGGGTTATCCATTGAAGGACCTAGAGTACTCCGGTCAAGGCCGGAGTTTGCTGGCGCTATTCCAGCACTATCCATAGAAGGATCGAGACTATCCATAGAAGGACCGGGAACCGGAGTAGTCAACCCGATCGGTATAGACACTGCGGAGGGATAAACCTCTTCCGGAGTAGCCTCGTCCGTAACCGGAGCTACCGAAACAGAATCCAGCATTTTTGCCGGAGGTGTCGACAGGGATGGACCAGAGGGAGTAGGTCTGAATGAGATAGAGGCCCGCATCCAGTCAATCAACGGATTGAAGCGGTGGAGCCAATTGTATCCAAGAACCATTTCACAAGGAGAATCCAGACGGGTGACGTAGAAGTCCTGTGAAAGGACTTCTCCGGTAGGAAACCGAACCAATAGATGCAGTTTCCGGTTGATTATTGATGAGGAGCCGTCGAGGTACCGGAGTTTTACTGGGGGCACTGAGTACGGAATAAAGCCATTTGATTCCACAAATTTTCTAGATATAAAACAATGAGAAGAACCAGAGTCAATAAGCGCACATATCAGGGAGTTGAATCCCGCAGCAATTCGTGATACACTGGACGGCGGAATGGATGAACATTCCTCCGTGCCAGACAGAGAGGATTTAGATAATATGAGGGATGGGGCAAGGTCAACGTAAAGGGCATTAGAGGAAAGAGCGGACGCGTTGAGACGCACCTCAGGGAGATCCCCGGAGTCAACGCAACCCGGATGGGGATCGGAGGTATAATCCGGATTGCTAATCAATTTTTTGACGACTCCGGAGTGGACGCATCTCCCTGCGGGGGCGTTCCAGCCTGAGCGGAGCGACCGCTGGCTTTTTCCGGCCGCTTCTTGCAATCCTCGGCCGAGTGACCTTGACCTCCGCAGTACATGCAGAGGTTGTTCTTGCGACGACGTTCACGTTCCGCCTCCTTGATTTTACCATCGGCGCCCAGCTTGTCAGCATAGGGCTTCGAGGGGCCAGCCTGCTTGTTGGCTTGGCCACCCTTACCTCCAGCTCCGGGACGATTCCCGGGGTTGGAGTAGGGAGGAGGAGCGGTCGAGTTCCCAGGCGGTTTGGTATTGTTTCCGCCCTTTTGTTTCTCCTTCTGCTTGCCGGAAGCTTTACCGGTGCGGTCTCCGGTGTTGTCCGGAGGACCGGAACGATTACCGGAACGACCAGCAGCAGCCTGCTCTAGTTCCCGCTCGCGCTGCTTCTCGGCCTCTCGTCGATGATACCAGGCATCGATATTCCGGGCCACCATCTTCACCCCCAAAAGGGTGTTGTTGTGGGTGTGCCGGACCATCTCGTCCTTGATGCGACGGGGAAGGCCTTCATAGAACTGATGCCGGAGAGCAGCGTCACCCCAGTCCGTGAGACTGGCCAGGGTGTCGAAGGCGAGAACGTAAGTTGCGATCCGATCGCCATTTTTCATGCGACAAAGACGGATGCGATCCTCCGCATCACCAACCGGATCATGGGGTCCGAAGTTGATGGAAAGTTCCTCGATGAAGCGAACGAAATTATTATCCCACGCCGGGACTTTGGTATTGTATAAGTTCGGCGTGAACCACTGCTGAGCGATGCCGCGGAGATAAGATATAATGAAATAAATCTTATCGTCGTCGGTGGGGAAATCTTGGGTACGCTCGGCAAAGTGAAGATAACATTGGGCGAGTAAGGAAGGCAATTTGTCCGGATCGGAACCATCAAAGGTGTCAGGGTTCCTGAGATTAGATTTGGTGGAACGAGGAGCTCCGGCATTCCGGGCCCAAGTTGTCATAACCTGGGAGAATTGCTGGAGGGTATCCCTCATGAGCTGATTATCTCCATCAGGAGTGCGGGAGCGACGACGGGGCAGACCGCCGCCACCTCCACCGCCTCCACCACCACCGCCAGGAGGAGAGCCACCTCCGGGAGGAGAACCACCAGGGCGTCTGGGGAATCCTCGACCGGGGGGCCTTCCTCTGCTGGGAGAACGTCTTCCATGACTGGAAGGCGAATCACCACCACCGCCTCCACCACCACCAGGTGCCGGAGCGGAACGGGAACGGGATGCCTGTTGACCGGAGTGGTGGGAACGACTACGGGATCTTTGACGAGATCCAGCGCCGATTGGAGAACGTGCTGGTTCTCCACCCGTCTCTTCCGGTATGACGCTCGGA
This sequence comes from Mycena alexandri, assembly GCA_029233265.1. NCBI lineage: Eukaryota > Fungi > Basidiomycota > Agaricomycetes > Agaricales > Mycenaceae > Mycena > Mycena alexandri. The sequence continues at coordinate 328,804 of JARJCM010000042.1, forward strand.
GCTGCCTGGTAAATAGGAGCAAATCCCAATCCCGGAGTTGCCGGAATCGGAGAATCATCGAACGCGGGCGTGAGAGGTGTGATCGGATGACGTGATGGGGTTGTGGGAGGAATGACAGTTCCAGGAACGTTGACTGGGTTTGTTGCCACAGGTGGCAAGGAACGGCGTACCGTTACTCCGAAGGGGACCGGAGTCGAACGCGTTCCGCTGGGCCGCAAACCAGGATTGGCCATTAGTCGAGCGGGAGAGGGTAAGGGAACCATGTTGCTGTAGAGCCGTGATTTGCGACGATCAGGGTCGTCAGGTTGGTCGTCGTAATGAGACATGTCGTAGGATTGATTGATTTTGAGTAGCGTGGATAGGTGAGTTTAATAATACTGTTATATCCGGGTCCGGGGAAGGGAAGGATATGGCCGGTCAATGGTGAACGAGGGATTACAGCGACCGAGGTATTCCGGTTGGCTACCGGACACAACGATGACACCGAGGGGGGAATATGGTTGACCGGAGTAACACAACGCCACAGGACAATAGGGCGAGTGTACTATCCAAGCCACCGGAGTGAGGAGGAGAGTGAGGGGAGGATTCCGGTTACGGGGAGACCGGAGTGTAAAACCCAGAAGCAACTACAGAGCGCAGAAGCAACTTAATTATTAAACTGAAGAACAGGAGTGTAGTCTAGGTGTTTATATAGTACAGTACTTGTAATCTGAACATAAGGAGTTATATGAAATCCATGTGGAGATTCCTAACGGGATCACCTCATGTTGTTGAAGAACAAGGAAGTGTGAGAATGGAAGATGTAAAGCATGTGGAAGGAAGTAGAGACCATATGGTACGCACAGGATATACGAGGAACCATTCAGATAAGCTGCCTTGCCTTGATAACGCGTCTCCGGGGATTCCGGGGACTCCGGAAACCCGGAGCTCCCGGAATCGCCTGAGAGGTTAGCGACTGTTCCGGAATGATTTCCCGATGGTGAGTTGCACGGATATAATATGTAGCATGAGTATTCATATCATTAACTAAGCCTGCCGAGCATCCCACAGCGACATGGACCCTCAGGGAAGTGAGAAACGGCGCCAAGGTTCAAGGAAGGCAGTTGGTGGACGGGTAGTTAATTCTTTGGAATTGGCGGCCCCTCATTGAACTCTGCTGTAGCATGAGTTTATATATTGATAGGTAAGCCTTGTGAACATTATATAGCAACGTTGACCCCCCGGGATGCGAGAAATGGCGCTAAAGTTCAAGGAAGGGAGTTGGTGGACGGTAGTTAATTCGGCGGCCCCCTCATTAGAATCCGGTAGTATGAGTATTTATATCATTAACTAAGCCTGCCTAGCATCCCACAGAGACGTGGACCCCCGGGGAAGTGAGAAACGGTGCCAATGTTCAAGGAAGGCAGTTGGTGGACAGGTAGTTAATTCTTTGGAATTGGTGACCCCTCGTTAAACTCTGCGTAGCATAAATTTTTACATTGATAGTACAACAGGGCGGGGCTACTGTACAAGATCAAGCAATATGTCCACCAACTTCTTGTGTCCACCAACTTCCTGTGTCCACCAACTGCCTGTGTCCACCAACTTCCTGTGTCCACCAACTTCTCTGTACTATAAACGGCACGAACATCACTATGGTCCATCCTCCTCTGCGCCATTCCCATCCTCAGCAACGTTCAGAACCGTTTCAAGGCCAACATCCGTGTCTGCCTCATTGTTGTCCAGCTTATTTTTGTTTGTTGATGTGTGTGTGTGTGTTGAACGTTGACTAACATCTGACTCTCTTCAAGACCACCACCACCGACCACCTCACCCCCCAAGACGACTAGGTAAGCCCTCGCCCTGCCTCGCATCACCCCGTTCTTCCTGCCACACCCTGTTCTTCCTGCCGCACCCCGTTCTTCTTGCCGTACCCCGGAGAGCGCATAGCGTCTTGAGCTCAAATTGGGCTCCGCTACTCGCCTCTGGGCGTTAAGCGGCAGAGGCGGGCTCGCCTCACCCCATTCTTCCTGCCGCACCCCGTTCTTCTTGCCGTACCCCGGAGAGCGCATAGCGTCTTGAGCTCAAATTGGGCTCCGCTACTCGCCTCTGGGCGTTTAAGCGGCAGAGGCGGGTGTGCCCCCACCAGGCCTCCTTTCACTCACTTCTCGCGCTTACCCCGTTCGTTTGCACCGTGCTAACCGCAGTTCACAGGCATGCTTTGGTCCCGGCATCTAGAAAAGTCAGCTGTCCACCAACTTCTCAGGCACGTACTCACATATTCCTCTAGACACAAGGCAGGTGCATTTTTGCTGAAATCTACTAGGCCACCACCTTTTCAATCCTCACACTGTTTGCTGCTGCCGTCTGTGTTGAATCCAACAGCCAGCAAGACGCCGAACCTGAAGACTGTGAGCCCTACCTCGACTCGGATTCGGACACCTTTTCGGACGCCACCTTTGCATCCACCGATACAGAATCTGCCGGCCCCACCCCTTCTTTGATGCTAGCACGGGAGAAACGCAGTTGGGGAAGTGGAAGAGACCAGCAGAGGATGAGGGCGGGGGAAGGGAGTTGGTGGACGGAGCGGCCGACGACGTGCTTGCCACCAGGCGAGGGCGTCGGACAGAGAGCTCAGGAGCACGGGAGAAACGCGAGGTAATGATGGCGCAGTTGGGTAAACGGAAGAGGCAAAAAAAAGCGGAGTAGCACATACATAAGTAGTTGGTGGACATTTTGGAAGTTAGTGGACATTTTGGAAGTTGGTGGACGTTCTGGTAGTTGGTGGACGTTCTGGTAGTTGGTGGACAATTTAAGTTGGGGGCGTAAAATATCGGCAGCCTTTATTTCATTGAATGCTCGAACTGATTGAGCTTAAAATCACCTGCTCTGAGGCCGTGCGTCACGGCGTTCAAACAGGTGAGTGCATTACCGGAAGTTGGTGGACTCCACCATGTTATGTTTTGCAGAATACATCGTGTTTAATCATATAGAAAACAATAAAACTACGATAGAACGTCAAAAGAAAAAATAGAAAAAATAATAATTAATAAGGTCGGGGTCGGGGGTCGGGACGGCGGGCGGGGGCGTCGGGGTGATGTGCGGGAGTGGCGGTGTGAAGTGCGGGACGTGTTGTTGATGGGTGATGTGATGGAGGAGGCGGTTTGATGGCAGCGCGCACCCGTGATGGCAGCGGCGCTGGGGACGGCGGCGGTGGTGACGATGGCGGCGGCAACAGGCAATGAAGACGGTGGGGAGGGCGGCGGGGAGGGCGGTGGCCGCCGTAGTGGTAGTGGCCACCGCCCGCCGTAGTTGGTGGACAGCCTTGGGCGATCTCCTAAGTCCCCCACATAAGGGATATAAGAGATTCCCGTGAAATCGCATTAAGCCCTCTAGTTAGAGGCTGAACCCCCCCCACCTTCAGCCTCTAATTAGAGGGGTTAGTGGGGCACATTAGGTGGGCTTGGCCCTGCACTATGCCACGGACATTGACACCGTCTTTAGGCAAGTGCACCAGTCTCTAGCTCCGGACGGGGTCTTTGTCTTCTCCATCGAGCACCCCTTCATTACGGCCCCGCTGCGCAACGTGGGCTTCACCAAAACCGAAGACGGTGTGGACAGCTGGCCCGTCGACAGCTACTTCACCGAGGGCGAGCGCAGCGTCAATTGGCTCGTCGAGGGCGTCGTCAAGCAGCACCGCATGATGTCTACATATCACACGGCCCTGGCTGATGCTGGGTTCGAGATGACTGCCATGGACGAGTGGGGCAAAACCAATGATCAGTCACGAAAGCATCCTGACTGGATCGAGGGTGTTTGTCCTCGGTTCCTGCTCATCGGTGCCAAGAAGAGACGCGCTACATAGGGTCTTTGAGGTGGTCGTGCTGGAGGCGTACGGTGATTTGGAGTTAGCTTATTCCGTTCCCACATCCACCAATAATTTCTTGCCCCCTCTGCACCACGTCCTTGAAATGTGAAAAACCTTTTCTCCGCGTCAACCCGCCGCATTAACGACGAGAAGTTTGTCGGTAATCCTATTTATTTTACGCGCGCAGTTAAATTCAGTTTCAACCTGCTGGCTCCGATGTCGGTGTGCATATGCATCGCAAGAACGTTGCCGTTGCACTTCCTGGACTATGACATGATAATTGCGTTCCCAGTGTTCGTATTTGATCCTCATACACTGAAATACAAGGACGTAACTTCTATGTTGTCCCAACGTTCATCACTGTGAATGCCTTCTGATGTTAAAAAAAAGGTGGCTCAAGGGATTCGCGCCTCGGCGAGCACTTGTGCGAGCTCAAGTATATTTTTGGAGTGGGGGCGAAAGCTTCATCGGCAATCGGTCTGGGTTCCCGTCGGACTCGAGCGGACCCGGAGTACTGGCCAAGTTCTAGCTGATTTTAGTTTCGCGACAGGCAGAGTCGCAAAATTCAACCACAGCACAGCCACATGTTCAATTTATTCTGGGGAGTACTAAAAAAAAGTCAAGAACTCGATACTTGTTCAGTTTGATACTTAGATGCATTTGCCGTCCGTGTCATTCAAACAGAATATGCGCCGCTGGTAAGTAGCGGTGAAAGGGCAACAATCTGTTGCCACAACCGTTTTTAAGTGCGGATAGTTTCCTAATGTCGAATTTCGCAGAGTCTCGATTTTACAGGACGTACACAGTTTCGTGATACAACTCGAACTGGGAGCAATGATACAGATTACAGCATCGCGTATTCAATCCTTCCCAAAGAATTCCTCCGCCACAAACTCCCAGATTTTCTGGGGCTTGTTGAATTGATCGAAGGTAAACTGGTACTTCTTCGTGTCCTGCTCAAACACATAATCCAAGATGCCGTCCTGTTTGTCAATATACGGGATGGCGTTCCTAAAGTTCATTGTCAGAGAGATTTCGACGGGGAAAGGCTGGGGTGCCGCGGGATCGTCCTGCAGGCCCGCAATTTCTAGCTCGGACAGAATGCTGTCAAAGTCGGTGACCTCCGAGCCTTTCACCCCGCCGTCGAATTGGGATGTCGTCGCAGTGGGCGTGCCGCCGAAGACCGCCGACCGGACACCATGTTTTTGGAACAAATAACTGCTGAAGATCGAGCATGTGGACGCGCAGATACTGTTAGCGACGAAGACGTAGTCGCTGCCAGCAAAAGGTGGAGTGGTAAAGCTCGTGACAGCGCTCGAGTTGTCCCCAAAGTCGTCGAAGAACTGCTTTGAAAAAGCATCCTTGACGCCATTAACGATTTGCGGTACTGGTGGATCCATAAACTGCGTATTGTTCTCCAACAAAACATAGTCTATCAGTTCACTGATCAGTCTCGGACGAGTTTGCGGCGAAAAAGACGTACTCAGGTCCCGGTAAAAGAAATACGAATACTCGGACTCCCCGAGGCCCGAAGCAGCAGCGGCGTCAGATTCGCGCCGAATCAAATCGCTATCGCGAAAAACGGCAGGAAATCCAGGGTACAAGTCTTGCGGCCACAGTGACCAGAGAGCGATGGCTCCGGCAAAAATGAATCCCCCGCGGTTGCCAGAGTTGTCGACAATGATCTTCTCCACGCCAGCTGCCTTCAGGGCATTAAGACCGGTGAACAATGTGTCGGAAATACCATTGAAATATGAATTGGCGTCCGTTCCATCAGAAGGTTCAAATTGTTCAAAATAAACCACTCCAACTTTAGGGTGTTCAGCAAGCTGGTAAATGTCGAGCGTTACGAAATGGCCAAATGAAGTCACTGATGGACGGAATAAGTATGGGAACGAAAAGTGACCAGGAACACACAGTTGGGTTGGACAATGTTGGCGGGCGGTGCGACGCTTGCTGCACTAGCCGCCTGTCGTACGGGACCTTGAGCATCAGGAGCAACTACGCCTTTTCGGCGGGCATTCATGGCGGATGCAGTGATATCAGCGCGGCGTTCGAGCCGGCGCTTGCGTGCTGCGGAGTCTGAGTCGGCAGAAGGAAGACATGTCTCTGCAATAAACGACGCAGTCGTGTTTCCGCTACCAATGAATGTAGCAGCCCAAGGAATTGTGACGGTCTGTCGTCCTCCCGTTTTGGTTTGAAGGGTTACGGTCACGGAATCCGCACCAGGATAAAAGGCACGCTGTCCGAAGCGGCCAACCTCTTGCGTGTAAAGCCCTGCGGCGGTGTCTGCAGAGTAACGACTCATGAGCCGCATGTACCGTGGATTGACCGTTTCGTATGCGCCAACGAGGCCCTTGAAAATGCTGGACTCAGTGGCAAGCTGGACCAGGTACGTGCTTGCATCGACACCGTCGATCGTCAGAATGCGAGTACCATCGAACGGGCGCACGTGGACACCGATGCTTTCGAAATACGCCTCCAGACCTGCCCGTCCTTGATTTGGAAAGTCATAGTTAGTGAGGAATGTTGGGAATGCGGTTTCGTCAAATGGTGACTCCGCAAGTGTTGCAATCGAGAAAGGAAGATTATAGCTGAAAGCCTCAGTGCAAAGTGCTGAAAACACGGTGTGTCCATCGGCTTCCTTATCGAAAGCATCTGCGACCTATAAAACGCATCACTTCATGCTCATGGTGCTTCATCTTAGTGCTTACCGCCGTGTTGAAGTCCCAGTCTGTCGCATAGCCGCTAGTAGAAGTTGTTTTTTGGACATCTATCTCCGGCTGAATCAGTTTCGATGACTGGGGATAAGGACTTTTCAACACCTTCAAGGAGCGCTCGGACATTGACATCATGCGGAATCAAGGGGTTCGGAGAGTGGAGGAACCAATTTTCGAGCGAGTAATACTGAAGAGCCTTGATGGCCGAGTCCACCACCGACAAGCTACGTGTCTTATTGAAGGGGACATTCAACTCGCACGCGTGGGCCGTTTTGCTAGACACCCATGTGGACGCAGACGCCAGTGTACACGGATCACTATGCGGGCTTCGTCAAGTTGAATTAGGAGAAAAAATTGACGCTAGACGAACACTGCTGCATGGGTAAGGCCAGACGAGACCACCAAGAGCAAGAGAGAGACAATCATGGTGAGACGGAAGGGCCGTGTCGAGGAGCTATGTGGGTTCTTGCCTTCTTATACCGAGAATAGATAGGCGGGCACTTGCCACGCATGGCGATGGCGATATCTCGGGGTTCCAAGATGCCGATTATGCAGCAGACTGCAGTTGGATGTCTTCAGCTATTATCTTGGGGAAAGAATAACTGACATACGTCGTCCAAAGCAATGTCCTGCTGGAGACAGGACAGGCGTCAAGGCTCGAGATAGCTCGAGATAGACAGACGAATTTGTGCGATAGTCGTCGCGGCAAGCACCGCGTCACGCGTGCATAGGGCTACGTACGGGGCAAGAACGTCTCACGAGCCGCTGGAGGAGTCCCACGACTTGAAAGAGTGAGTTGACAATCGACAAGATGCCTAGGACCAGCGTAGTTGTGTTCCTTCGTTTTGCGCAGTTGCGGAGAAAGGGCGGTGAAGTCCGGGGCCGAAGGTCACGTATTTGATCCGAACACCTCCAATCAAGGAAGGGTTCAACCAAATTCAACCTTTGCCTTCTAGGTGGGTATCCGAGTCGTTGTTTGTTATAAACATTTCCCGTCACGGCTCTGAGACTCCCAATATTTGAACCAATGCGCCCATCCGTTGCCAACTGTGTTCTCACAGGTTGAATCCTGATTCCCAGTTGACTGTCAATGTTTGAATATTCGGACATGCCCAGCATCATCATATCCTTGAGTCCTTGAGTGTGGGCGACGTCTCGCCGGGTCCTAAAACCGACAGATGGAAAATTACATACCGCGCAATCCATTTGAGTTGTGCTTGCCTCTCCTCCTTGCTAAGAGATTTAACTGACCAGATGGGCATGTATGGGTTGAACGAATGCTGTACTACCGTAAATCCGAGTCGAGATGGGTGATTAGCCTAACACGCTTTGAAACGTCTTCAGATTCTGCGAATGTACTCGACGGTGAATTGATACGAACGAACATGCTTCTAGGTGCTCGTACAGTAGAACATCGTTGATGACGGCCTATGGCTAGGCACGTACGCGCATTTTGGTCGGGATAAATCTCAAAGTTACCGAGTTGGATGGTGATCTTGATCGACCGGCACTCTAGATTCAAAGATCGCGCGGCCAGGCCCACTGGCACGTTGGGGATTTTTGGGAATTTCGCTGTTCTGGTTGAGGGGGTCAGTGAGAAGGAGATCATTGAATATGTCGGCGCGTTGCCGGTTGTGATTGCCGAACAGATGAACCGTGGGAGAATTCTAGATTAGTTGAATCATGATTTGGGTTGAATTGGTTGGATTGGATGGTGTTATAGCCCAATTGGACTGTATTCGCTCGCGGTGCAGGACCGGTGCAAAAGGAGCACGAGATGAGGCGTGTTTTCCAGAGTTTTCTTATCTTTATCTGTTCCTCGCACTCAGGACAGACAAAGGAATGCACCTCTCAAAAGAGACTACGCAAAACGCGTCGGAAGAAAGATCAACATCCATCCGGAAGATGTAGGAGCATGCAGGCCCGGGTCATCGTGATCGTAACCTCGACAGTGCACACCCATCAGGAAATACTCGTTCAGGTGACTCCGCTGCTGGTCATCAGTCCTCACTCGTGCTAATTGGTCTTGCGGTGAAGTTCCTCTTCAGGAATTATTGCGGTCGAGTTCCACAGTAATCCACTTCAAAAATTCAATCGCCTACTCTCAGAGGAGTACTTTGAAGTCCGAAGGCCCCAGGTTCAAGCTTGCAATCCCTGCTCCGCTGCAATCTATTCCTCCTTCCAGGTTCGCACCGCGGTCCATCATTGGCCGCAAGCTGCTGACCATTTTATCGTTAAGCGCTCATCACTTGGTCTCGTCATCTGGTACTCTTATGTCAACGCCTGTTCGAGGTATAAAACCTCCAGTCGGATTCCATGCGACTCAACTATCCCTCTCTCAGGTATAATGTTTTTCCCTCTTGCGCTGCTATCCCTCGTCTCTTCGGCCGCATGCCAAGACCTGGGTGTTCCACTGTCATGGCGGGTGCGTATCATCTCCCAATCCGTATCCCTGTTATCAATTGCCAAAAATGTGAAACAGGAATTCAGCAACAGTCGTACTCTAGCTCAACGAATTACCATCGCGCAGAACGCTATAAACCAAATAACCCCGCAACTGAACTCGGCCACCGGGGAATTCAACGGTTCGTCTTTTATGAGTGGAGTGGCTCACAATTCATCGTTTCAGGCCTTGGATACTGGCAGTCGGGCAACGTTTGGTCGGTGCTCGCGAATCAAGATCATTTCGCTGGGACAACCACCAATAAGGCCTTGGTCGTGAACAACCTCAACCTTGTCTTTAGTCGATGGGCACACTACGATCAATTTCAGTGCGTCGTCGAATTCAATTATAGCTTGAGACTGACATTATCTATGAAGGGTAATTCCGTTCGTCATGCACTCAATTAATCTGACGATTTCCCTTCCATAAGTTCAACGATGATGCGATGTTTGTTCAAGCCCAATTCATTCTTGATCCAGAACATTTACATACCCAAGGTGGTGGGCGCAAGCTGCGCTGTATGGGTACCGTGCTTATGCCGTATGTCTCGCTCTTATGACTCCAATCTGGGCAATAACGGGCTGCAGGACACCAACCTGCTGGCGCATGCTGTCAATGTTTGGACGCATGTGACTGGATAGTGAGAGACTCACTTAATATTGAATTGAGACTTACTTTGGATCAGTGTCATCACGGCGGCTGAGGCGAGCGCACGAAAACAACCCAATAAAGCGTTTACAATTGAATCTACCTGCGGCGGAGGTCAGTTTCAAACTTGGGCGGCGAACGAGCGATTAAACTTGAGTAGCAACCATGGCCGGAGGGGTATTTTGGGTGAGTTATTGCTCCACTTTTTCCAAGTAATGTCTCATCATGTATGGTTAGCGCCCTACGACTGACGATACAAGCGTCAATTCAATTACAACGGGGTTGGTCTCGTTTAATCTGTCCATAATACTCTACTCATCAAGATCTTGCAGCCTGTACATCACGTACGCGTTGAAGATACGAGTTTAACTGCTGCTGAAGACGACTCTAGGCTCTCTGCGTTCCTCGCTGACTATACCAAGAATGCCACCTACACCTCCGCTGCAATTCTGAGCGCGAATTGGTTGGTTGAAAAGGATTTATCGGTGATCTAATTTCAACTCACCTTCAACCCAGGATTAAAGCGCACAATATCAATGCGAACAATCTCGTATTGGACACCGTAGACGCCGCCGATTGTTCCACGTCGCCCGCGACATGGCTCTTCACTTACAACTCCGGCAAATATATTGAAGGCCTCAGCGTGCTCGCAGCCGTGACAGGCGATTCGCAATGGAGCACGCTGTGCGTGATCTCTTACTTCACGTCTCTGAAATGCTCATCACCAATCCAGAATGATCAATATACTGAACTCTGCTGTGAAGACGACCGTGTGGCAAGGTTCCAACGGTGTCATTACTGAAGGCGCGAGTCCTACCGTTGACAATGACTCTGTTGGCTTCAAAGGTCTGCTGTTTCCTTCCAGCCTGTATATCGTCATATCCTCACTCTTCATACTCCAGCCATTCTCATCCGTGGGCTCGGCGAGGCGTGGATCCGTAATACCGCCAACACTGCTCTCACGACTCTCATCCATAGCTACGGGGATGTGCAGGTGCGAGGCGAATCTCAAGTTTTCCTCGTACCATGCTAAACTTTTAATATTAGTACAACGCTCTTCTCGAGCTCGCCGCAACTGGAAGCACATATTCTTCCAGCTGGCCTGGTCCTCCCCAAGCTTTTACTTCGTGGGGGCAGCTTGCCGCTTTGGACGTTATGACGACCAACATCCTTACAAACTAGTTAAACTTTCTTGAGAGAATGTATGTGCTGTGAATGTACTCTTTGTATAACGAGTTAAATTAAGGTCCTATACTGACCCTTTCACGGTGTTTGTATTTTGGTAGGATTTGTGCCGATTGGGTTTCGCGCGTTTGTGATATCGTTCTTCGCATACATGTATCAGGGCGCGTCAACTTTTGTGCCAAGTTCTGGGCTAGTTTTTACCCGGACCGCGTCAATGACCAATGTATTTGGTTACGCGTGTATGTCATGTGATCGCTCTCCCTCCACCGTGACATCCAGTCCACGTCGTCACCGTTTCTTCTGCTGCAAAGATGAACTCCATTGAAGGGAGGCCCGCTCAGGGCTCTGTTAGGTACTCAACGCCACACGTGTTCTCCACTTCTTCCGCTAAACTGATACAGAGCCATTGCCACGAGCTCAAAAGCACAACCCTCAAAACCGATTGTTATTGAAGACTCTGAGACGGAAGACGACTCCGACAACTACAAGATGCCTCTAGTAAAGTCTAGCCACAAGGCCAAAGTAACCACACCTCCCACCGTCTCTGGTGCCACTCGGAGACCACATACCACCTCCGACAAGCCAATTGTAATCGACGATTCTGAAACGGACGATGATTCTAGCGTAGAAGAGCTATCTATGCGCAAAAAATCGTCCTCTAGTCTTAAACCTACAAAACATGCAAGTACTGCAGCGTCGACCCCGAGTGCTAGCAGCGTGAGCCCCGGAAAACGGACAGAACCGGCTCCCATTCCGTCACTTCAGAGTAGTTCGCTCGGCTCTCTCCCTGACCGCGCTCAGATGGAGGCCGAGCGTCTTGCCCGTCGCAAGCGCCTGCTACTAGACGACGAAGCGGCGAGAGATTCCAAACGCCAACGCACGTCTGGTGCCACTGTTTCTATCGCCACCAAAACCACCCTCGCAACGAGGATGTTCTATGATGGTGCTTTTTTCCCTACTGCGACAGTGCATGCGAATCCACGCGCCGATGGACGTGAAGCGATTCGCTTTGAGGACATCGTTGGGAAGTCCGAACTCAAACTTGCTATACTATCCACCTACACACTCGACCCCGACTGGCTGGCTCTGCACTTCGATTCTGATATCCCCGTGATTGTTGTTGCTGGGACTGGTAGCGAGGAAAACGGACCCAGCATGTCCCGTTTATTCAGGAATCCTAACTGGATCCAGACGTGTCCGAAAGTAGGCAAGGGTGGTTGTTTTCACATGAAGGTCAAGCGGTTTCCTCTGTATCCATTAATCAAGGCTGAAGTCTGCTTAGTACATGGTTCTGTGTTATAAATCCGGCCGTCTGCGAGTCGTCGTCAGCACCGCGAATCTCCTCTTGCTTGACTGGGAGCACTTGGAAAATGTACGTACACGTCCTTCCTTTCAGTCGATGTCCGATTTTTTGTCGCGACCGTGTTGTAGCTCACCGGCTTGACCTCCGCTTAGGCTGTATTCATTCAAGATGTCCTTCCGCGTTCTTCGTCCAATGTCATCGGCGACAACCTCGGCGCAAAAAAGGAGTCAGTTGAGACGCAGGGTGGTTTTTCGATGGTGTTGGAAAATGTGTTGAAGGCGACGAATGTCGGCCCTGCATTGGAGTCTCTAAGGGGGGAAGTGAGTACTTTTCGCCTTTCGCGAACTCGCCTCGATCTTCACCACCGTGATTCTCAGACCCCGGATCTCTCATTGAAGTACATTTCGGACATTTCAAGGCTCTGGAATTGGAGTAATGTAACAGCCGAACTAGTACCTAGCATCGCTGGAAAGTGGGAAGGGTGGAAGAAAATTCAAACGTATATTTTGACCTCTGCAGGCGAACATCAATCTGATGGCTGAAACAGCACTGGTCATCCGCGCCTCATGTGCGCTCTCAAGACACTGGACCTGGCTACGAATAACACGCAGAAGCTTATAGTGGAATGTCAGGTCTGTATTTGTCTCATGGTCTTCATCGTAATCCGAACTAGATTTTTTCTTCAGGGCTCGAGCATCGGGACGTACACGACCCAATGGTTCAATCAGTTTTATATTTCTGCCACCGGTCACTCGTCTGCCCTGAAATCCCATATGCGCCTGTCGGAACGCGAGCGAAAGAAATTGGAGTATCCTACTGGTGTCAAAGTGGTCTTCCCAACGCTTGCAACGGTCAAGGGTACTGGCCAACATGTGAGTGCCTGAAAATGCAGTTTTGCGATCGATTGTTTACATACGATGACAGGGCGCAGGGTCTTTGTTTTGCACACGAAAAAAATGGGACGTGAAGAGCTTTCCTCGCGACTCTTTCCACGACTCGAAGAGTAGCGCAGGGCGTGTGCTGATGCACACGAAGGCGAGACCCCTCCCGACTCAACTTCGCTCGGAATTAATTGGATATCAGATGGTCATCGGGTCTTTCACGCAGAAACGCAACACAACGGCCGACCCGTCAGATGCAGCAGGTTGGATGTATGTTGGGTCCCACAACTTTACGGCCGCGGCCTGGGGCAATTTATCGGGTTCTGCGGACGCGCCAGTTTTGAATGTATGTCGAGGTGACTGGGAACCCATCCTAATACTCACTAGCATAGGTCAACAATTATGAACTGGGTGTTGTTATCCCGCTCCGGACTGTTGAAAATGTAAATTCGGCCTCCGCTTGGGAACGTCCACCCAGGAAATATGCTGCAAATGATATTCCTTGGGTGAGTCCACTTTTGCTCTCTTCCCTTCCTTTGGATTCTGGTCTTCATTTTTGACTAGATACAAGAAGAAAACCACTAATTACTGCAGGGGTAAATTCAACCCTGCGGAGCATTCGTTCGCGGCACTTCTTGGTAATAATAAACGGCGTAATGCATGTATTTTATTGGTCCTTTTTTAAGAACTTCCGTAGTACTGCATAAATAGTTAGTCTCGTATGCACACCCTGCCGTCGATCATTTTTCATCCGTCATTTGCCTTGGAGAACACCAAAACGAAACAAGTTTTCGTTCCTACGTCGAGGACTCTGGAAGGCCGTAGAAGATGTGACAAATTTATCTCGTGCTTTCTCGATGACTTCTCTTACTAAGGGACGCCGCGATTGCCAATTGCCCGAAAGGTCGTGGAGGAGTAGTAGCCGAAAAAGGAAGTGCTCGTGATCGCTGATGCTATCGACTCTCTCTCTGTAAGATGCCTCTGTCATGCTCCCTCGATCCAGCCTTTACCTTCTCATCTCTCTGCTACCAGTGTATATAAGCCTTGCGTTCTACTTCAATCTCATCGCACTCCCTCCAGCAGCAGAAAGCGCACTGTCTTCTCTTCTCAAACTTGCCAACTCGAATCTTCGCAGAGCTCAGTTCCTATCCAAACCAGCATCGACTTCAGCTACCGTCAGTAACATGGGTGTTAAAATCGTTCCTCGTCCCAGTCAGGAGCGTGGTCATGCCGATCACGACTGGCTCAAGACTTTCCATACCTTCTCCTTTGCATCGTAGGTGAATTTTCTATTCCGCTCTATTACTATTAATGTGTGACTTGCAGATACCAGGACCAGAAGCACTCTCAGCTTGGCTCTCTCCGAGTCATAAACGAGGACCGTGTAGCTCCTCGCAATGGGTTCGGCACCCACTCACATCGGGAATTCGAAATCTTTTCATACGTGGTCGCTGGACAACTGGAGCAGTGTGTCTCATTCCCTTCTAAATTATGACCCATCCAGCTGATTCTTCTCTAGCAAAGACTCGATGGGAAATACCGAGATCCTCAAGCGCGGGGACCTCCAGTTGACGTCTGCGGGGACGGGCATTTCCCACTCGGAGGGCGCATACGGAGATAAACAGGTCCATTTCCTCCAAATCTGGTCCCTCCCCTCCGTTTCGCGTCTGCAGCCCAAATATTTCACCCGCCACTTTACCGACGCTGAGAAGCGCGACGTGTGGGCACGCATCGTCGCTCCCGTCGATGCCGAAGGGGTCTTGAAGGACAGCAGAGAAGGCACCGGTCCCGCACCCGTCCAGAGTCCGTTAACACTCTTTGCGACCCTCCTGACGGACGGCAAGAGCTTGAAGCAGAAGATCCAAGGGTCGAAGGGGTACATCCACGTCGTCCAAACCAGCGGGTACAACACGGAAGCCGCGTCTGGTGCGACCATCAAGGTTGTCGGCGCACCGGGTGTTGAGGTCGAGCTCAAGGAGGGGGATGGCGCGTACCTGCATTTTGACTACGGCGGTGGCGACCTCACGGTGGAGAACGTCGGGGACAAGACCGCAGAGGTCCTTTTGTTTGATCTCGAGTAGATTCGGCCTTTCTATTTCACTTTGGATGTACAATAAATCTGATTAACACCCATTACGCAGGCTTTAAGCTTGCAATCATGAACGTCGGAGTTGATCCAGAACTTGAAGTGAATGATTTGCGGTCGTCAGCAACATTTGCAACTTTCCTGTCAGACGCGCTCCCGTGATAGCTTACACATCGCTTTAAGCCTTTCGGGAGACCGACTCCGACAAGTATAAAGATGTCGTGGTCCAGCCTTTTCGTTTCGTGGTTCCCAGATATCTGTCTGTACGCTCCTCAACACATTTCTTTCCAAGTCGCGTCGCAACGAGCATGCCCGTTAAAATTATCCCTCGACGTAGTCATGAGCGCGGGCTCACAACTATCGACTGGCTGCGAGGCTTCCACACATTTTCCGTGGCATCGTGCGCCGTTCTGTTCCTTCTTCCGTTGTCAGTGCTTACTTGCACCCCGCTAGATATCGTGACCCCGCTCACATGGAGTTCGGCCCTCTCCTGGTCATCAACGAGGACCGCGTCGCCGCTTATAACGGCTTCGGCGCTCATTCACACCGCGAATTCGAAATTTTCTCCTACATCGTTTCAGGACAGCTCGAACAGTGCGTTCGACCTTAAAAAAAAGCGGGTAAATAAATGATCTAACTCTGGTCAAGCAAGGACTCCATGGGGAACACGGAAATTCTGAAAAGAGGTGACCTTCAGCTCACATCCACTGGAACAGGCATCGCGCATTCCGAGCAGGCGTACGGATCCGAAGAGGTCCATTTCCTCCAGATCTGGTGCCGACCCAGTACACCCCGCCTGTCACCGAAATATTTCACGCGCCACTTCACTGACGACGAAAAACGCGACGCGTGGGTCCGAGTCGTCGCGCCCGTCGATGCCGAGGGTGTACAGAAAGACGTCAGAGAAGGGACGGGCCCCGCGCCAGTGCAAAGTCCGCTAACATTGTACGCGACGCTCCTGACGGATGGGAAGAGTGTGAAACAAACAATGGTGGGCTCCAAAGGCTTCATCCAGGTTGTACAAACCAGCGGGTTCAACGACAAGACGGCTACTGGTGCGACCGTCAAGATCATCAGCGGGTCGGGCGTGGAGGCAGAGCTGAGCGAGGGTGACGGAGCATACCTCTACTTTACCAATGGTGGTGAACTCATGGTGAGGAATATAGGCGACAAGACAGCAGAGCTTCTCTTGTTTGATTTAGAGTAGATCATTCTGACTTAGCGTACATCATTCATTTGAGGAAAACATGTTTTTTTTTTTTTTGTGTTGTACAATTGTATGGTGGTTCTATGCGTGGTGAAAGCTAGCAATTAAAACAGCGGGTCTGAGCTGAGTCTCGCACCCATCAACCTCGAGCAGCTCGGTGTTAGGACAGGCGGCAAGCGCATCCTGGATGGTGTTCTCTCCTGCCCCCACAATGGATAAGCGGGTTATCGACTGCGCATCCCACCCAATAGTTCTGAGGATCTGTTTCTCCTGTTTCCCGCGCAGAGACTCTGTGAGCCAGCTCGGCATCTCCGGGCTAAACGAATACCGCAAATCGAGATGGGTGATTTGGGGTGGGAGAGCGGCAAGGCCGACGCGCTGGAAAACGTCGTCGAAGCCCGCATCGACGTACTCGATCGACAGCCGACGGAGATTCGGCGCGAGTGAACGCGCATCTAGAGTTTCGAGCAACTCGTCGAGAACCGCGCCCATCGGTAGACGTATGCGCCCATTCTTGTCGGGATGGACATCGGGATTGGCGAGTAGAATGGTGATCGATTCGCAGGCGAGATTCGGGGATCGTGTGGGAGCGAAGGCGGGCTTGGACGGTTTCCGGAAACGGTCAAGTAGGCCCCCTAAGAACGAAGGTGCTGGGACCACAGTGACTGGTTCACCGCGTAAACGCCGTATAAAATGGTCGAAGAAAGCAGCGGAAGGGATGTAAACATCGCGAGACGATGCGACGTCGAATAACGCTGCCCAGGTCGAATTTACGAGTGGGGAAGTTCGCATGAGGGTGACGCGCTCGTTGGAGGATAGAGGCGTGTTCCAAGCCGCATCGATTATCTGCTGCAGGAGCTCAACAGGGAGTCGAGGGATAGCGTTGACAGTGGGCATGGCGTAGATGGCTGGACGAAAGACTGGATCTCAGGGAGGTTCATGATCACTGATCTCGCTTTATAAGTATACAGCGCCGGGAATTTGGTTGAACCATCCGTTATGGGGGTGGTAAGACATAAGTAGTGAGACAGCGATTGGGTCGGTGAAGAGGAGTTGGGGATCGAAGATCGTTCAGGCACAAACGGAAAAATGGCGAGAGGCTGTTCGATCCATTCCACGCGAGGATTCAGCCGCCGGATCCGTGATTCAGGGGATGGAACTGCCAGTTCTGGAGGTCAGCATCGAGCTTGCTACCATTCCTTCACCTGTTTACTTCGAAAAAAGAAGAAACCTGCGAATTATTGAACTACGGTACCCGCGTGATGACGGTAGGAGAAAAGAGGAGTCGACAGCTTGTCGACAGCCGCCACCCTGTAGTTAACACGTTACCGGGCCGTTTCGTTCAATCTGACCGACTTTTATGAGTGGAGGCGAGGAACCCAGGCTTGCGAGGAGCTTTCGATTCAAATATTTTGTTAGACGATAGATCGCATGTACGAGTACGTAGTAGTTGTAAGACCTAAGATCGAGCTACATGTTCGACCGGTATGGAATGGCTCATTGCGAGCACCTCTCTACTTGTCCGTGAAGCGAAAGGCATCGTCGACCCGCATCGACGACCCATGACGCAGGGCATAGCCGCTCGAGCAAGATGGCGATCGGGTGGTATCCAGTTATCGACGACGATGGCCGCGAGTTCACCCCCTCTCCAACCGCACATTCCTCTCCATCCTTCGCATCTTTTCAATCCAATACGCCTTCTCGTCCCCCAATACCTTCTCCCGCGCCTCCCCCTCCAAATCCCACCCATTCTCCCGCGCGAGGCCCTTCCCGCCATCCCGCAGCTTCACGCCCATCCGGCGCTTGATCATCCCCACATACCCCACCTCGCCGACCCCGCGCACCACGCGGTCGAGGTGCCGCTCCTGCGGGCTCATGTGCACGAGGATATGTGCCGGCGGGCCCTTGCGCGCGCGGCGGAGCGTGCCGGGGAGGACGACGCCGCGCCGCTCCCGGGCGCGCTCACGCGTCTTGTTCGCGACCTTTTCGCGCCGCGCGGCGAGGAGAGTCGCCTGGAGGGCGGGCGAGACGGGCGTTTTGGCGCGGGCGATGTCGCGCGAGAGGAGGCGGTTGTACAGGTTGATGGTGTCTCGGATTGGGGCGTCTGCACGGTTGTCAGCGTTGGAAGGAAGGAAGGAAGGAAGGAAGGAAGGAAGGACGCACTCCACCCTGTCGCGGCCTCTCCAGAGTACACACGTGTCACGCGCTGGCCCTCGAGGAGTACGCCCTCTTCCTCAAAGGCCGCCTCCGCGCGCAAGTCGGCCTTTTCTTCTATGAGACGCTCCACATGCGCTATTCGCCGGTCCCGCGCGCGCATGCGCGAGCGGATCATGCCTGAGATGCCGGGGGGCTGGGGCTTCATGCGCGGGAGCGGGGGGGAGAAGAGCGTAGCCTTAATGAGGGCGCCAGTGAGGATGGGGCGCCGTGCCAGGTGGGCTTGATGCGCCTGTATCGATCAGAATCTTGCAACCCTAAAGGCCTGTCCCACATACCAGCTCAGCGCGCGCAAGCCGCTTCCAATAGTGCTTTTCTACCCTGACGGCGATGAGTCGCGAGTAGCGGATGAAGATTTCGCGCTGCTTTTCGTCCCCTTCACGCGCTTTTTTGAAGGCGTCTAGCCACTAATGTATGGGCTTTAACATGGATGATGAAGAAAGAGGGCGGATAGACCTTGTACCCCTTCAGGAGCTGCTGTTTCGTTTTCTCAGTCCCCGTCGCATGTTGGTGCTTCCGAAAGAGATACTGAACGCGCGTGCGGATCTGTTCTTGAGAAAACGTACTCGGAATCGCAGTCGGCAAGGAAAACAAGCAGAAGAAGGCGCACGTTATCATCCGGCGCGTGTCTAAGCAAATTCCGATACAAGGCAAGAGTGGGAGTACGGTGGATTGCGAGCTCGAAGAACGGCACGCGAGGACGGACGCGACGGAGGGGAGAGACAAGGTGAGCGAGACGGGCGCGGAAGGCGACAGAGGCGCTGGGAGGAGCAGGGACAAAACCAGCTGGAGACATTTTTGGAGTCCTTTGCCACAGAGAGACTTTTTCTGCACGTCCGAGGCGGAGTTTCTGAGGCGTCCAGTCCGAGTTCAAAACGATCAACGAGTCCAAATAGCAAAACGATAGCCCGAAAAGGGCTTTCGGGAGAAAAAAACTGGAAAGCGAATTCCAAGCCAAGCTCTAGATTACAGGCCTCTTCACTGCAATTGAATAGAGTCGCCCTAGAAAAGCTCTTCCACCGGAAGAGAAGTCTCAGTGCTGTTTGGCAAACGCTGGCAAACGACAAGTCACGAAACGGCTCAGCAACGGCCCGGCCCGCCACAAATGTGGCTGTGTTAGATCGGGTCGGGTTCAATCGGCCGAGCTGGGTTCTTTGCTAACCTCATCCAAGCCTCCGAGTCCTGTTCTGTTCAAAGGACCCTGGGCCAAAACCGCTCGTTTAAAACTCCCGCACCTACATACCAGCTGCACATCTGCGAGACAGCGCCCTTGGCGCAATTATCACACTCCCAGCCTCTCGTAACTTTTGCATGTTCACTCAAGCTCACACACGGGGCAATCGCAAGATCCTATTTCACTCGCCGCTTTTGGTCTCCAGCCGCGGGTTTCTCAAAATTATCCCTCCACGACACTGCGACGAGGATTTCTGGCCTTGTTCCAACTCCCTTCAGGCCTCAGCGTCACAGTCTCTCACACTGAAATAGACTGAAAGATCTTCCCCGCCAAGCAAATGTGGTTCGCCTATCAATGAAACGTATAATTAAGCGGGACGGAATCAGGCGCTGATGCTTAAACTCACTGAAGCTCACCGACTACGAAATGGGAGGGAAAATACAACGCAAAAAAATGCATGTATGTCCTCCGCGCGTCCTCAACGTGGCTTCTCTCTCAATTGCGAGATGAACGTCAACGAATTCTTCGCACCCTGCCGGCATCCTCTTTATAATTAATTATCACCGTGATGAGGTCCTCGATGGAGCACGCACTTCACATGGACAATTCTTATGTCAGCTGCGCCCTTTTCTTCCTCAGTCTTGACCAGTGTGCAGGCACCCACCGCATCCCATCCACAGCGCGCCATTTCGTTCTTCGTTTGCACTCTGGAGTCAATAGTAAGATTTCTCTTAACTTGGCTCGACGGATCCGTCCTCAACGCGTCCGGGCGCGCCACCTCAGCGTTTAGTCGTGCCTTTGTTCCCTGTAAAACACTAGGACCTCAAAGACAATAAACTGTCCAAGATGAAGTACAACTCGCGCCGAGGCAACAACACGGCCTCAATATCTTCCCTCCAGGTTCGTCTTCCTCCCTGCCAAGGAAAATCTTTGTCTTTGTTCTGACTCCCTGCAGAGCTTCGAAACAATTCGGCAAGCACCCAGTACTGCAGCCACAAGCATCGCCGCCTCAGATGACCATCGCTGGTCGGACGTGGTCCCGCCTGACTCGGGCCTGAAGTTCGCGGTGGTCTGGGACCCAGAACAGAAAGACCTTGTAACTTTTTCCTCCGCCGAGCTGGCAAATAGCCGCGACGCACGATCACCCAACTCCCCCTCCGACGCCTTCGACAACCGCTCACAGGTCTTGACCATAGGCCCCTCCGCCATACCCCCGTCCGAATACACCGGCACCTCCCAATTCTTCCGCCAAGACCACAACTACCGCTTCGCCGAGTCCAAGTTCTTTCCCGATCGCCCTACGCGCGGCCGCACCCAGACGTCCTCTACACTCGATGGCCTCGACGTATACCTGCGGGGCTCCATGCTCGGGAAGGCCCACAATGCGAATCGCTTCGCGTCTTGCTTCCAGGATCTGGATGGCGACTTTGCATTCGATCCGCGAACGTCGTTTGCCCAAGCGTGGCTCAAATACATGAAGGACGGAATCCGCGACGACGTCAGCGACGAGGGCTTTTTCGAGAGCGGACCGTCCGACGGCATGGGCGGTGAGAACGAGGGCAATATGGTGCATATTGCCAGTCACTCTATGTTTCTGCGACTTAACGATAAGACAGTCCTCCGCATTTTCGGTAACCACCACCTCCACTTCCAACTATATCGACGTCGAGAACGAGATGTCCGACGACGAGTCGGCTAATTGGTCCGCCCTCGAGGCACCCAATACGCCGGGCTACGCCAGTCAGTATCGTCCCAGCCATCTCCGGATGCTTATTGATGCGGTTGTCGCCCACAGGTCTCTTCTTCACGGGCCAGTCACCCGCACCCACACCCAACCGGCGCCTCCACAAAAGCCGGCCGCCTCCCAGACCCGCACCGCCATCTGATGTTCTTGAACGGGACTACAGCTACAACGTGCCCCAGCCCGCATTGGCAAGGCCCGAGCCCCAACGTTCGCAGACGCTGCCCGCAACACCCCCCACCCCGGCGCTCACAGACGCCCACGCCGGCGGGCACTCCCCGCGCGCGCAACCTCTCCATCCGCTCAATGCGCAGCCTCCCCAAGTTTGCGCGCGGATTGGGCAAATCCAAAAAGCCGGAACCACTCGGCTGGGTTTGGATCGACGTCAAAGAAAAGGACGAGTTCGCTTCATCACCCTCGTCGTCGTCTCCCTCCCCCATATAGCTTCGGCCACCTTCCGCAGCACTCGCTTTCTCTGTTCCCATTCATTCTCTGCTCTGCTCTCCGTCCCACCTCTCGTTAAATAACGCCCCTTTATGACCGGACCGTCTGCGCCGCCTGGACAGTGTGCCGCAGCGTCCAAACCCTCCTTACGACCTCTACAGATGATATATCTCTCCCCGTCCTTCCTTACAGTCCATGCCTTTTTTTTTCTGAATTGCCTCAACAACCGCAACTATCGTTACTCGCTTTGCATTCTTAGCCTAGGTGTATTATTTGTGTACCATGCGACCCATACTGGCCGCCAAGTAGAAATATTGAATGTACTTTCTTAGTAGGGTTTACATACCACCGTTCGCTAGCACCTATATTACGGAGACACTCCTTGCACAACTTGCTTTTTTTTTTTTTGGTTCTACGGGGCGCAAAAAGAGAAAGAGGTGCCTCAGGCGCTGCGCTGCCTTTGCCCTCAAGGCTCTGATGAGGAAGGATGACGCGTGTCGACGCACTCGTCGTGCCACTGGGTGGCAGGGATCGATGCGAAGAACAACGCCGCCCCTGCAAAGACATGGAGGAGTGACCAAAGTAGTGGAAGTACTCAAAGACATGGTACGAAAATCCAGAGAGCCAGTGAAAAGTACGCACTGGCGTCCCCCGGTTTCAGCGCTTTGGCCTCGGAGTTAAAAATCCTCATCACCGGCTACCTCCCATCGACCCTGCTAAGACAGCTTGAGCCCGCGACTATCTCGTACCTTGCCACCAAGGCGAGGAATGGAACCTTCATAGGTGAACACAATTGGTTCAACGATATTTCGACCGTCCCGTCCCGGTAGCGTGTAAACGAACACGCTCCCCAAAAGCTGTGGTGCGCGTGCATGAGTTACTTTGAGTGTAGGGAAAAACTAAGAAATGACCACGACGCACCTTGCCGAGCTCCTCATCGTTACGGATGGAGAGCCGCAGGTGACGATAGACGATACTTGTCGCGCGCGGCCGACCGGGATTGGGACTTGCCCGCTGCCTTGCCAGACTTGGATTTGCCGCGAACTTTTCCAGACAGTGTGTCTGAGGATGAGGGGCGCGGTGGTGAGGGTAAGGCGGGTGGCCCGAGTGAGGCAAGGTGGTGGTGGTAAGAGGAAGTGATGATCATTTTTGGTAAAGACAGCCGAGGAATTGAGGGCCGAAAAAAATCGAGGCGAAGCTATAATTCTCTGGGAAATCTGAGAACGGTGGGATCATGTCATTCCCAGTCATCGAAAGGCTCGCCCACAGTCGCTGCCGAACCGCACGTCAGCCAGATGATTAACGAATAATAACTTTCGACGTACTTGGAATTCCGGTAACAGTCAACAAATTGCGTCGTACCAGCGAAGGCAGCGAGGATCGGAGCCGGTCCAACCACTCAGAGGCTGGCGCATTCAGGTAATCATAAACCCTGATTTGCACCATTTTCAGGAACAAGAGCTTGGGTACAGCTGAGTCGATGTTGGCGTTCACCAAGGAGATAAGTGGATGCGGCTGATATCCCGCTCCAGCTTCGACCTCCCCTTCGAAGGTGATGTACTCAAGGCGCATGCGATGCTCGCACCGTTTGAAGAAGTCGGCCATCGACACTAAAATGTGCTGGGTGCACAAGTCGATGGAGCGTAAATTCGCGCCGAAGGAGTCAGGCAGCTGGTCTGACATTAGAGCGTAAGTATTCAGTCCATAAGCAGGCTAGTGAAGGCCAATGAAACAAAGGCTTACAAGGCGCGTCCATGGAGAGCCGCAAATGCTCCAACCCAGGAAATTTTGCCTGTATCAGGTTGCCCACCACCTCGTTTGAGCCGTTCGAGTGCGACCCAATGGTGAGTAAGTTGACATGGGTGAGATCAAATTTTGGATTCGCCAAGTATTGACAGAGAAGGTCGTCTCCGAACTCGGAGACAAGGAGGGACCTAAGTTGGGGGCGCCACGGCCGAGATTCTGGCCATGAAATCGGAGTGTCTCCTTCCATAACCAGGACGCGCGAGAGTATCAGCTCCTCCAGCGCCGCTGCCTCGCTGAAAAGCGATAACAGCTGGAAACAGGAGTCGATGACAATCCCACGCAGGTGCACATGCCGTAGCCCCCGGGAAGAGAACGCAGGGGTCAGCGCGGATTCGAGTTGGGGGGGCAATTCAGACCACTTCAGGATCTGTCCTCCGTCTTCGCTCCAGTGTGATGATGCGTTTTCGAGGAGAGATATCCGTTTTAAATTGAGGAGAGGTAGAACGAGGTATAGCGGACTTTCGGCCATAATCCAAGAGTCTTTGCCGTGCTCGTATACAAAGGACGTCTCGGAGCCCACCAACACGATGCACAGCTCGTCGACGAGAGGCGCTATATACGGGGATGATAGCAATAGGTCGTAAAACTTTTGGCATGGGCTATGCCCGGAGAGAGGCGGTGTGATTTCGATTTTGTTGAATATGTGAATCCTGGTCGAGGCAAGGAATACGCGCGCCGCAAGAGAACAAGCCCTGAGAGCGGGGATGTCATCACCTTGCTTGTCAAGGTCTCTCCACCCTCATAATGGCACCACTTTTTGGGTCACCCGGTGATCCTAATCCTCCCGACATCGATGGACCTCCCTTTACCTAATATCTACCTCTACTTTACCTAAATTCAAACCCGACATCAATTTACAGGGCTGCCGCCCGTTACCGTTGCGACGGTTCGACGGCACCCGTCGAACGGGTGCCGTGCCCGTTCCGTCGGAGATCTCGCGTGTCAAAAACGGCCCGTTGAAACACGGCCGTCACGGCACGCTGATGGTACACAGGTATATCATGATAGCTTGCCTTCAAATACTGTTCTATGTGGTCCATTCACCCACCTTTTAGCATTCCCAACTCATTTTGAGTCTTCTCAGACTACTGGGACCCATCAGAGAATTGTACCGAACTCAGCCGAGACTGTCGGACCATCATTCCGCTTCAGGAAAGCCCGTATATTTCACCTCAAATTTTATTTAGTGCATTGGTCGGATCCATGAAGGTCCAGAAGAGCAGTAAGTACCTCAATGGGTGTTCCAGCATGACAATACATCATGTAGGATGGACATTACCTTCAAATAGAACACCCAAGCAAAATTGACCCTCGTCGACCGTTGCCACGGCCGTCCCGTTGACCGTCCCGTACCGTCGGATCTCAGAAATCCGAATCGACGGGCCGTAAACGACGTCACGGCAACGGGTGGCAGGCTGCAGCCCTAACGTCGTCGACTCACCGTTCGAACCAACGACAACTCATGCTCAGTGAAAAGTTCTTCAAAGACCCTGGCGGAGCAGACCCAGCAAAATTCTTCAGGCTGAGGCGCTGAGCTTTTGTGCAAGCAAGGTCTATTCCGACAGAGTCGGAGCTTCCTAGTCATACAGATTATCGAGAATTACATCGACAAGCTCCTGTGGTAGGTCGTTGAAGGCCATGTAGCGTTATGGGCATCCAAAAGTACAGCAAAGTGTGGTGTGCAAGTGTGTTAGGGTGAACCGCGTTGGACTTGTACCAGGTCCCTGTAGTAAGTGCTTCAAGTCGGGCGTTTGTTTGCGGTTCAATTTGACGTTGTTTCATTCGAAGCCTGTTAGGCTTGATCTTAACTTCTTCGCATCTCCTGCGCGGTGCATGGCCAATGGACCACGAGCGTGTCCGAACCAACGAAGGCGGCAACATGCGACTCGCTGCGCTCATTCTAGCTTTTCCGCTCGAAATTTTGGGCGAAATCTTCGTTCACTGTCTCCCTGAATACAATCCAGGTCCTGATCCCAAACATGCGCCGTACCTGCTCTGCCATGTGTGCCGCCAATTCAGGGAGGTTGCGGTGTCTACCCCGAGACTCTGGAGTTCGTTATGCGTCGAATTCAACGATGCCAAGCGATACCTCGACTTCTGCCGGAACGGCTTTCCAGGGCGCGGAGCCTCCCACTCTCGTTGACTTTGACCGATGATTGGGACAGGGACTTTCTTTCCTACCCCCGCCCAGAAGATACACTACTTCCTGCCGTCCCCAGGTTATCGGAGCAGTGGAGATCGCTCGCGCTTGAAGGATCCTATTGGGACGATCTCTTCGAAAGCGGACCCCTCAGTGGGAAGGTCCCTTTACTTGAAGGGCTGTTCGTCTCCGGGTCCGCAGCTGTCATCCTTGACGAAGCACCGAAACTGCGTGTTTTGTCTCTCGACAGTTGCTACCCAAAGATACAGGTTCCATGGCACCAGCTGACGACGCTTGATGTTCGCTACAATTCCTGCCTTTAAATCCTCCAGAATTCAACCAACCTATTGCAGGCTTCCTTTACACTGTCCCTTGACGATGAAATCTTCGCCTCTCCATGCATCCAACTGCCGACACGTCCGCCTCCAGCGTCTTACCCTCCAAACTTGTGATGCTTGTACAAGCTTGTCCCGTGCGACCCGTTCCGGATTTCGGTAAAACACTTGTTAAAGTCGACGGAGGCGATAACAATATTCAACGAGGCGATAAGCAGACATACAAGGATCAAGCCTGAATGAACATGGGTTGGTGCGACACATTGAGCAACACATAGTACCGGAAACGGGTGTTTCGTGACGCCGTGTGAAGGAGGAGCATTGCAAGAGAGGCTGAGATTTGCACACGCTACTTGTCTGCCGCCTTGTCCCTTCAGTACCTTGAGCTTCATGCAAATACCTGAAGCTATCAACTATATGCCGCATATGCGACGTCTTTCGGCCGGTGGAATTATGGATAGTGTCCGTGTAAAAGTCTGAAACACTCTGACCCGTCCTAAGGAGTGTGAGGTTACAGACCAGTTATATCAATGGCAAGGTTGGACAAGCTGCGGAGACTGAGATTCCCTATAATCAGGCATGAGTTCAGGCGGGTTCGTGTACACCGGCAATATACCTCAGAGAGAATGTAGATTATCTACCGTTGATAACAGAGGTTAGTTTCTTCTCACGTCGCGTCACGTCGCGGTTGTTTTCGTTGATTTGCACATGTATTCGCGTTTGTTGACGGACCAAACAAAGACGCCTCTTATAAAAGGACCACGACCTTCGCCGGCTCTTCCTCTTACCACCACCACCACCACCTCGTCTCGCCCCTCAAGCCACTCGTCTTGCCCCTCAAGCCACTCGCCCTACCCTCACCACCTCGTCCTCATCCTCATACACAATGTCCGGGAAAGTTAGCGGCAAATCAAAGTCCGGCGGAAAGGCAGCAGGCAGTGGCGAAGCGGGCAAGTCCCAGTCCCGTTCGTCCAAGGCCGGCCTCCAATTCCCTGTTGGTCGTATCCACCGTCTCCTCAAGAAGGGCAACTACGCTCAGCGCGTCGGTGCGGGTGCACCTGGTAGGTCCACTTAGCACCTCGTCGCGTTCTCTTCTGACGCGTCTTGGATCGCAGTCTACCTCGCCGCCGTCCTCGAATATCTCGCCGCCGAGATCCTCGAGCTCGCTGGCAACGCCGCGCGCGACAACAAGAAGCACCGTATCGTCCCTCGTCACCTGCAACTCGCCATCCGCAACGATGAGGAGCTCGGCAAGGTGCGTCGTGCTCATCGCTCCCTTCTTTCTCATACTCATGCACGCGCACAATAGCTCCTTGGATCGGTTGTGATATCCCAGTTCGTACCGTTCCTCTCATCTCTCGCTCCCGAACTCATGGCTTTCTTTCCAGAGGCGGAGTTGTGCCGCATATAGATCCGTCGCTCCTCCCCAGCGGCACGAAGAAGGGCAAAGGCGGCGCAGCGTCGCAAGGCACGTCTTGCTCTTGTTTCTTTTCACATTGAGCTGACCTTGTTCTTCTCCAGAACTCGACTAGATTTTGGCCACTTTTGGCGCGTTATGCATGGCCTTTGTGGTTCGTTCGCCGTCCGCTTCACTCTCTTTGTCTGACCTCCCTTCGCAGCGTTTCCCGCGTCTTTTTCGTTTTGTACTCCTGTACATGTACACTTTATAACATTATGCCTCTCATCGTTTTGTGCCGGATGTAATATTGCCCTTATATTATCACGTGCCGGACTCGAGTCAAAATTTGATGTGAGGACGATCGATTTCCACCCTGGCTCTCTGGCTGTGATGCTGGGGTAAAATTTGGTCACGGGAAAATAAACCGTTCTGAATGACAGTATGGTACAAATGAAGAACAGATAAGACACAAAGTCCGTCCGCTGGATATTGATTATTGTATTGAACGCCTCCGACGCAAGGCTGCGTGCCCCCGACCTCTCCTGTGCCCGAAGTTAGTCTACAAAGTCATCTGAACACCCTGCGACTTCGTTACTGCGCGGGTTCCCATGCCCGTGGTAACATTGATTTTGATAGGTATAGTACCGAACCCACATACGAAGTGGTTTTCGAAGCACGCAAAACTGCAAGAATCCGCATCTGGCGGTCCTACTACCAAGTCGAAAGTCCCGGACTCACTGCTGATGACAATGCTCTTGAAAGTCCAAGGCGGCGCGCACTGCGTGGCGGTGGCGTATAAACAGTTGTGGTGGTGGTGGCCATCAGGACGGTGGCGAATTCCGTCTCAGTGTCTGGAGCAAGGGTGGTGACGGTGACGGTAGTGGCAGACGTGGTGGTGGTAGAAGGAATTTATGTAGCGGTCGTCTGCGTACACCGTCTGAAAGGCAGTCTGGGGCGGGACAAGTTCGCTGCATGCGGAGGACACCTCGGTCTCGTCGAAGAGTTGGAGCCAGAGGAAGGTTGTTGTCACGTCTCTGTACCACCCTCTGCATGCGCTCATACTGCGCTGCTGCTGCGTGTGCGAGTCGCCGATCAAGACCCTCGTTAGAATCGTATCTCCTTTTATGCATCCAACCGTACAGGTATTCGGTGCACGTAGCAGTGATGCTGTCTATCTCCGTCGATGTTGCAGTAAAGGTTTCTGAGAAAGAGATTAGGAGCCACGCTCGCGCTTCTCAATGGGGCAACTTACCCGTCGTCGTCTTCGTGGTTTGGTCCGTCGACTGGATGGTCATGGTCCCAAGGTTGGTGGTCTCCGTAACAGTCGTCAGCGTAGATGTGACAGTCTGCGTGCTTTGAAGATCCTGCTGGCAAAATTTGGTGCCATTGCGGTTGCTGAGGATTCGCAGCGCCGTCTCATTATTGTGTCCGCCGTGGTGGTGATTTCCAGTTGTGTGTTCGCCGCTGTTATATCCGCCACCGTAGCTCCCGCTGCTGTACCCGTCGTTGTTGTACCCGTAGCCGTTGTCGTACTCATCGCGCTTGTCGTGTCTCTTGCTGATGATTCGCTCGAGCGCGGTGTGGGTCTCGTTGCCTACCCGAGTGTGGTTTGCGCCGTAGTTGTAGCCGCCGTGATTACCGTGCGCGCGTACTCGCCTTGCTGGTCGTAGTCGTCACGCTGATCCTCTCTGTTGACTGAAAGCAAGAAATTGCCTTAACCAATGAGCGAGGACCGAGACGGTAACTACTAACCTGGCGAGCGACGCCCAGCGTTACCTTTGTCGTTTGCAGGAGGACACAGGATAGAATGCAGAGAGCGGCGAAGATTCGACAAGCGATGGCGAGGGAATTGAACTTGAAGCGGGAAAGAAGCGCGGTGAGCTGGCGAGGTTGTATCTGCCCGACAGGCCACAGCGGCAGAAAAAAATTAGATCGCCTCCAGATGATGATCGAAAAGAAAGTTGAACGGAAAGAGCGGTCGGAGTTTGCATATCGGCACGTTGTAAGATTGGTTTGGACGTAAAATTACCCAGCTTACTTAGTAAGGCATTTTTGTGGTGGTGGATCAATGCGGTGGATGGCTCCGTGATGTCACGTCCTTGGTCCCGCACAAACGGCCCGTCAACGGCCCGTATGTATTCCCGGCCTTACAGTTTCATCGACACTCCGAGTCTCCCAGCACTCAGTACACACCGTTTTCACGGCTTCGCCGCGATTGCAGCTCGCCTCCCATGTTTGGATTATGTGACTACTTAGCAGCTGAGACAAACCTCCTCAAAAATGCTAACGAGAAAAACTCGCTCGGAGCTCACTCATCTCCCTGCGGTTTATATCGCATGGTTGATGCAGGGATCCAAAGCAAAATGTCGTTCTTTACATATACCGGGGACCCGAGACCACATTTTTCTACACGGCCAGAAAAGACTGACATCCGATTTCGGTTTAAGCCGAGAAGCAGATTTGGTTGAGACCATCTTGAGGGCCATAAAAGTGGCGGAATCACACTGAATGGCAAAAGAAATGAAGTAAGATAGTCAACAAAAGGGCTCGATAGAGCGAACGAGTAATCAAAAAAGCCAAGATACATCGGAGTCCTCGGTTTCTCTGGCAGCCAGCAGCATACCCTCCCCTTCCAGCCGTCGAAATTCGGACTCGGATCTCAGGAGGTCAAGAAATGCCGTTGGCTGCGAGCCGTACAGATTTTCGCCGCCACTGCTGTAGATCGCATAGTGTAACAACTCAAAAGACTGCAGCCGCGTGATCCCGAGGGCAGCCCATCTCCAGGACAGCATTTCAACAACCGACGTAGTCAGATCGGGAGGGTTGCGGGAAAACACCAGGTGAACGTGTTCCAACCTCGGCAAGAAATCGACGCTGCCTGTGAGCTGGACAAAAAGGATGTCGATGTCCGTAAGGTATGGGCAGTGGAATTTGAAGTCTACGAGATAATGGGCCAGTTTCAGGCATTCTGTCAAGTCTTCCATCATTGTCGTGGTATGAGGTAAAGAGAGTGCCAATGTGTGAAGTCGAAGGGTGGGCTGGGACAAGAAAGATAGTAATGGTGATATGGCGACACGCAGCGGTTGCAGCCAGCCGAGCGTCACTGTAAGGTCGTTTAAAGCGGGGGTTTTCAAGCAACCAAGGAGGAACAGTGGAATCGCTCGGTCGTTACTCCCGGACACACCGAGGACAAGACGCCGGACGCGGGCGTGTCGGCAATTGAATGCAGGGAGAGGCGAATGTTCATCGTCAAAGGTCGTATATAATGTAAAGGAAGCCTGCGATAGGTTGGTTGAATTATGGAGAATTTTAACGCAGGAGGAGATGTTGACGTAGCGAACATCAAGCGTCGTCAGCTGGTGCCATGGAACCTGTATTTCTGCGTGGGAGTAACTGTCGAGAGACAGAACACGCAGTTTCGGTGCTTCGTTGAGGATAACATCTTTATACCCGGTGATGAACAGCTCTTCGAGTAAAGAGACCTTCCCGCTGAGGGATCCGCTTTGGAGGAGATTGGCCCAAAAGGATCCTTCAAGCGTGAGCGATCTCCACTGTTCCGATAACTCGATGACAGCAGGAAGGAGTGTATCTTCAGGGTGGGGGTAGGAAAAAAGGTCCCTGTCCCAATCATCGGACAAAGTCAACGACAGTGGGAGGCTCCGCGCCCTGGAGAGCCATATCTCGACCCCGTTCCGGCAGAAGTCGAGGTATCGCTTGGCATCGTTGAAACTGACACATAACGAACTCCAGAGTCTCGGGGTGGACACCGCAACCTCCCTGAATTGGCGGCACACATGGCAGAGTAAATATGGCGCGTCCTGGGGATCAGGACTCCCAGGGAGACAGTGAACGAAGATTTCGGCCAAAATTTCGGGCGGTAAAGCTAGGATGGGTGCAGCAAGTCGCATGTGGCCGCCTTCGCTGGTTTCGGCACGCTCGTGGTCCATTGGCTATGCACTGCGAAGGAGAGGCGAAGACGTTAGATCAAGCCTAACAGGCTTCGGGCTGCGAATGAAACAGCGACAAACTATACAAACTGGACCCGGGCGGCTTCAAACAAACGCCCAACTTCAAGTGGAAGCACTCATGAGTACTCACAAAGACCTGGCACAAGTACAACGCGTGCCTCCCAAACCACAGTTGTGCTGTAATTAGATGCCCGTAACGCAAAATGGCCTTCGCCGACCTACCACAGGAGTACGATGACATCCACTCTTTTTTAAGGCTTGTTCTCTTGCGACGCGCGTGTTCCTTGCTGTTCCTTACCTCTGCCAGGATTCACATATTCAAAAAAATCGAAATCACGCCGCCTCTCTCCACCCATGACCCATCCCAACAAAATTAACGACCTATTGCTATCGTCTTTATACATGGCGACTCCTGCAGTCGCCCTCGGGCATGTCCATCTCATCTTATCGCATTCAACCGACGACTTTTACGAAAGCCCCATTTCGTGCAATCCAACTCTGTTCGTCCTCTCAAATACCTCCGTTTCCTCGGATGGCGCATTATAGGCATACTCGGAACCGTCAAAGAAGGATTGAGAGGGCGTCGACATATAGGGGATACAGTTCTTCTGCGAGATCAAGGCGCCTACTTCTACGTATACGAGGCTGCTGAGGATGACGGTCGGTCTCATGGGAAAGCATTTCGCATTCAATATCTGCTCAGCAATATGCGGTGGATCCAGATGTTGTCAAGGCGCGTAGCCATATATCCGGCTCCGACAGCTCCATCCACGCTGCCTTCAAAGAGTCGCTGCTAAAACGGGACGCCTCGTGCATATTCACTGTGCCGCCACGGTTCTGCGAGGGGACATATATTCCTTTTCACAGGGGCGACGAGGTGCATTGCTGGCCGGTCCCAACTGAAGATAAATCTACCCTCACTATGGTGGATGACCTACGGAATGGCATGCTACTCGGACTGGATGCGCACGTCGCGACTGAGTCGAGGTATGCTGTTGTTTAAAGGTGAGCTGCCTATTCAGGGGGTATTTCCGACTCTCATATCGTCATCAGACGCCCAATCCTGTTCTTGGTGTCAACGACATCCCGCCGCGCCATAATCGGGCTCTTGATGACGATATCAAATACCAAATACCCAGAGGGAGAACGTTACATCCTTCAATGGCTACACGGCTCCACAAAAGAGCAAGAAGTTGTTCCGAACACCGATGCAACGTTTAAGAAATACACTCACCTCCAGAAGCCTTCACCCATGCTCATGCACTACAACTATGGCGCCGCTGCCGTGAAGTGGTGGGGCCACGGCACCAGTTCGCACCTCGGGATCTCGAATCGGCCAACCATACCTCGTCCGAGCGTTCCCGTGCCAGCCGCAATGGGCCCCATTCGCACTAAGCGAACCAAGGTGCAATTCGACACGTCTATCCAGTAACGACCAACAGGATATGCCGGAGGATCTGGGTCTGGCGCTCAGGATGGCGAGGCGGCGCGCGATGAGAAGGCTATGGATCCTGATGAGATTGTCATGTTCTTCTGGCCCCGGAACCCCGCCGCACTCGAGCGTCGAAAGCGCGAAGCAGAAGATCGAAAGCACGAGGAGGAAGAGCGTGCTTCCCGCATGGAACAGTGGCGCGAGAGTGTGGTAGCTGTCTAGTTTTCCGTTTTCAAAGTTGTACTATACCTACACAACATTATCCAGAATTAAACCACTCTGTAGTAGTAGTGTACACGAGTAAATGCAAGATGATGATGGTCCTTGAATCCGATGCAGGCACTTGTAGATAAGTTACTCCGCGTTCAACGTTCGCTGCTCGCCGAAGGGTGCAAATTCCTCCCCGCGCGATTCGCTCACGCCCTACCTCTCCCCGGTACGAACCGCCCATCCGCTTGCTTCACCGCCTCATACACATAAAACGTCCGCACATGCGTGAGCTCGATGCGGGAGTACGGCGGCACGACGCTCATATTCGACACCATGGACGACGCGCGGTCGCGTGTCCGGCTGCGGCTTCCCCGTTTGCGCACGCGGGTCGGCGGAGGGGTGAGGGAGGGTGCGGGTGGGGGTGGTGCGTTGGCGGGACGTGATCTGGAGTTGGAGTTTGAGTTGTTTGAGGAGAAGGAGGAAGGGGAGGGTGCGTTCTGGGTGGGCGTTGTCAGCGTGTCGCGCATGGAGGCCAGGTTAAAGTGGCTGCGGAGTTCGCTGGGTGAAAAACGGTCAGCAAATGGGTTGGGGAATGAAGATTGGGATACAGGACACACTTCTGGTACTCGCGCATTGCGTCGAACGCCTCTGACCCGACCGAGCTAATTGAGAAGATGGATTCGTTGTCGTCGTCTAACGAGCTATTGGAGCGTGTGGGATCCTCGGGCGGGGGATTGAAGCGCTCGCGGAGGAAGCTAAGTACATAACCGCAAGTCAGCATAGCGCGTAGCAAAAATATTCATCGAACACACTTCTGATACTCCCACAACGCCTCCATGGCCGCCTCGCTCTGCGTAGTCCCCTCGCCGGCGTCTGCAATCTCCGCCGCATAATCAATCAGTGCGGCTTTGCAGGAGAGCAACACACGCAGGTGCTTCGACGCGTGCGTCTCGAGCTCCGAGAGCGGCATCGGGATGAAAGTCGACGGCCACAGAATCAGTCCCGGACAATGCCCCAGCGCGTCCTCCGGCGCCGCGTCCGGCCCTGGTCCCTGCTGCTGTGCAAAGCGCGCGGATTGCGCCCGCCCAGCAACTGAGGGCGGCCGCTGGTACGGGTAGCCGTTCTCGTCCACGGACTGTTCCGGGGGCGCGAGCGTGATATGCATCGAAGTCATCTCCTTCACGCCGCCAAAGACGCGCATCAGCATCTCGAAGACGAACTCGGAGGGGCGGGGGTGGATGCCAAATTTGACGCTCAGCATGTGCTCGAAGAGCGCCTCGAGCTCGCGCGCGGCGAAGGCTTGCTCGTGCCATGCCTCGGGACTGGCAAATGTACCCATGATGGAGCCCGACCTCGAGCTTGAGCCAGAGCCGGAGAGAGACGAGCGGGACGACGACGAGCGCGCTGCGTACCCTTGCGGTGTGGGTGTCTCGAGCTGACGCTCATACCGCCCAAACGCAATGGTATCCGCGTCAGAGTTGGCGATGGTGTCTGCGTCAGAGCCCTCGTATTCGTCTTGCTCTTCTACACCATACAAGTTGTATATCTCGCTGTCCGTATCCTCCCTGACGCTCGATCCGACCACAGCGTCGAGACTCATACGCGAAAAGACCGTAGACGGGATCATCATATCGAGGTGAGGTGTTGGACTCGACGGTGCAGGCAATCCGCTGGGATTGAGAACGGGGGGCTTGCCGTAGGGGAAGAATATGTGGTCGTCGATAAACTCGAGCCGCCCGCCGACGGCGAGCACGCGCCACACCTGGTCGAGTACAAACTCCCACTTCTCGTGCGGGATGCACAAGGCGAGATTGGCCATCCGAACAAGCTGGAAAGACCCATCAGGAAACGGGAGCGGTTGTTTCACGCTACAGAATCGAGTTGAGCACGGAATGGAAAAAGAATCAAGCAAGAATCGTACAAGTTTCCTCGCACAAATTTGAGATTTTCCGTGAGTCCCTGCCGTTGTACCACGGGCCAGAGTCCTTTCGTCGTATCCACCATATCGAATCCGATGACCTGAGTCCCGCTATTCCGCCACGCCATCGCCGCATCAAGCATCCAATGCCCAGCCCCACACCCCAGGTCGAGCACATTGTGTGGCGGGCGCCCGCCATAGTCATGGAAGCTCGGGGTATTGGTACTATTGACCTTGCGCAAAAGCTCCCAGGTTTGTCGGTCGCTGTGGCCGTGTTAGAACATAAAGGCGAGATAGCACACGCGTGAAACATACTTGTCGATCAGCGTAGCGTCGTACGAGTCCAAGGGATAGGCCCCAACTTTTGTGACAATTGGCGGCGGCGGGGTGTCGGGACGCAGGTCCTCGAAGGACGTCTGAAGCCCCGGCGACAGCTCATCACCATCCTCTGGCAACGACGGCAAGAATTGCTCCGACGGTGGTCGCTGCACTGCGGGAACGTCCACAGGTCCAGACAACGGAACGACTTTCTTGCGATTCAGGCCTAAGCGCAGGAAGTTCTTCGTCCCCGTCCCCATCCCCGTCCCCGTCCCCGTCCCGTCCTTCTTCTTCCCCTTTCCCATAGAAAATTGCGGCGGCGGGGCCTTGGGGTGTGCGCGCGTCCGCGAGGACGGGAAGTAAAATGTCGGCGGGGCATTAGGATCGACGGGGGCATGGGCAGGGGCACCGACGCGAGCCCCTTCACCATTACTCCCGCCCGACGAGCCGGAGCCCGCGGACGTCGTCTTCCTAAGATGGAGATTTTGCGGTGGCGCGCTAGACCCTGAACCATGGGCCCAATTCGGTGCCTTGGGAGGCTGCGCGGTAAAAACACCTTCCGCGGGAATCGGCGTCCCCGGCGCGAGGACCTGCACGGTTGCGAGCTGCGCCTTAAGCTTCCGGCGCCCACGAAATTTGAACCCGACCGGCGATGTCGCCCCGTTGGGCCGCGCGCGGGAGCGGGAGGATGGGAACACGAACGCCGGGGGAGCAGAGGGTGGGGGAGCAGGCGGTGGTGAGATTGGGGCTGGTGGGTCCGCGTCAACTGATCCGGAGGAAAACGTCGAGACAGATTGCGTGGCTGGATTTGGGTGGGCTCGCGAATTGGAAGTCAATGATCCTCCCGAGATGGAATCCGACGAGCTTGACATGCTAGACTCATGGTGTGTTTGCAACTCGCGAGCGAGGGAGGACAAAGACGTCGTAGGTGAGGAGAACGAGCTCGGGTAAGCTGTATCAAGCGGTTGATGATACACAGCCTGTGGTCGAGGCGTAAATGCCTGTGGAGGCGTCGGTAGTAAACGCGATGAGGGAGGAGAGGAGTAGTGAGGTGGGTAAATATCAGATGTATCGATTTTGGTGGGTTCGGAGGGCGCGGAGGCTGGCGGTAGTCGTGATGACGACGCCACCGGCCCTGAACGAGTCATGTTAATCTGCTGTATAGATGGCGATTTCGACGGGGGCGAGGGCCACGGATTCACCATCTGAGCGTCCTCGTGATAGCGAGGCGGCACCGCCATAGCTGAGGCTACTTTGACATCGGAAAGTGCAGCCCAACCCGTATTGACGGGGGGTTGGCTAGGATATGGGGGCAAGGCACGCGAGCGTGAGTTAGCGTTCTCAGTTTCCAAAAAATGTACTAAGCGCGAACGGTACGGCGGCGCGTGGGGAGACGTTGGTGAGAACGTGTCAGGAGATAACGGGCTTGGATTTGTGGCTCGGAAGGGCGGAGACTTTCCTTTCCGTGGCGGTTGGAAGTTCGATTGGAATTCGGTAGAAATCGGATACGGGGTAAGTCCTCCCGAGGGTCTTCCATGGCCAACCGTGAGCGACTGCATGAAATCGGGTGACGGCTGAGATGGGAGAAACTGACGCGAGCTACGCGACGAGGGTGGTGTTGTTGAGAGCGGGAAAGGAGTGGAATGCAGATGCGGGGAAGCTATGGTCCCTAAGGCTTGCGCAGAGGAATAATACGCGTGGCGGCCTGTATTGGGACCAGAAAAGGTATCCATAGATTCTGGGATGGTCGAAGGCAATGGAGGTGTAGCTTGAGAGGGACGTAACCTCTTGCGACCCGATGCTGCCCGTGACGACATTGTCGGAAATGAATATCGAGGCGCCGCCACCAAAATGCTATATAGACTTCAACAGCCTGAGGACGTACACCGCCTTCCTATCACACCAGGCGGGCGGGCGGTGTGGTTGACGGCGGCGGGCTCTAGGACGTGGGGGGGGGAGTCGAAAGCTTGACGAAGTGAGTACTCGGTAGTTATATCGGGCGGGGAATCGACAGACCGTGTCGTGTTCGGCTTCAACGAGCTCGTCGGCCACATGAACCGGATTTGATAACAGTATCGCTCTTTAATCTTCTTTAATCCACGTCTAGATACTCACGCGGTCAAACCGAGCCAAAGCCGTCAAAGCGACGAATCGTTTGACATCCCAGCGCTTGAGGAGAATAGATGTCCAGGTCCTGGACTTGGTGCGGATTGCCTCTGAGTGCGCTCAGTGCCTCCGCTTTGCCTTGGGCTTTCTCTGCACAAGGTCTGTTGATCCCCACATGGGCCGTGTGCGCGAAAACTAGGTTTGCTCAGCCAGACGTGGAGGTCCTATCAGGCCGGTCGGCTTTCAAAGCACTTAGCAGATGGAGTCCATCTGAACATTGTAACCCCGCGTTCCGGTGTGATGCTGCGCGATAGGTACTCGAATAGTTCGAACCAAGTGTGTGTGATGGGCGAGAGCGAATCTCCGATTACGTGAGAAGTGATGTGTATTGCCAAATAAGGGTTTTCGTCTGCCTAATTCGGACCAGGGACATGCGGTGGGCCGGCGGGTACGTGGCCTTATGCGGCTGGCCCCCGGGGGCTCGGCCGCCGCAGGCCACGAGATATCACGCCGGCACGCAAGGAGGACGCATCACACGGAATTTCGAACGGAAGATGGGGAAGCGCGCGCTTTTGTTGGCGCGATAAGCCCAATACGAAAAAAAGGCGGTATCAAATTGACGGAACACTTAATAGGGGTGCACCGCTTTCTGGAGCATTTGCCGTTGACCGAGTCTGGGAATTCGCGTGGAAAGCTAAAAAAGAAGCGGAATCAGAAGGAAAATAAATCACGGCGTTTGCTACTTCCAGGATGATGGAACGCATCGTAGTGTGCGAACCATGTAGCTAGCGGTGAGAATTCAACATAATCCAACCGTACAAATCCCGATTCAACTACCCGACTGACCAGATTCGAATGGCCAAAATTTAATGTTTTGCCCAAGTTTCGAAAAGGCGGCGATCTGAAGTCGCGGTTTCTGATAGCTACCAAGTCCAGATATTTATCGTGTCATAGGAACATATGCATGTCAGGAAAAACGGGAGAAGCCACTTCATTGAGCTCTCCGCGACGAGGAGGACTTGATACAACGGTGTCACGGATCATTTTTCATTTTCAACTTCCGACGGGGAACAGATTTCCTACTTACCTCCAGGCCCAGGTTCACCTGTCTGAAGCGTCTGATGAAAACGCCGCTGCCGACCTGCTGCCAGCTAGAATAGCTGACAGCGAACAGGCGGAAACAAACCGACGGCTGAAAAGCGAACAGTCAGGTTCAGGAACTGACTGTTGTGCTATGCAAGTCGGGTCCAAAAAGCTCGACATATGGCCTAGGATAGCCCCCGTCGAAGACGGACAAGAGGAAAATAGTCCAAGTTGGACACGATCTAGCAATGATTTAGGGACGGAAGAAGAGGTCCCACCTCTCTCCGAGATGTAGGGAGCCTTCAAGTTGCCACCGACACCTTGTCCATATGCTTGGACCTTCGATGCCTCCGGGTTTTTCCGCCTTTCGATTCAGCCTGTCGTAGGCACTGTCAGCGAAAATTTGGGAAAGGTTCCGCGGGAGCACCAAAAATTTCGTTGCAAACGTAGAAATTCGGGGTCTGCCAGTCCAGCGTGGCAAAGTCGCCAGTCGCCAGTTCTAGTCAAGGCGCGAAGGGCACTCAACAGTCTCGGTGAATGATTGATTCCCCCCCCCGTCATTCTTTCAATTCATTTCCTACTCCCAAGTCGAAAGCAAAGATAACAAATATAGCCTCGGTTATACTTACGACATGTTCAAGTTCTCAGCACTGCGGACTTGACCGATGCGGGAGAGCTAAGCTTTGTATATCCCGATCTTCAACGGAGGTCACGGCTCA
Organism: Mycena alexandri; assembly: GCA_029233265.1. Classification (NCBI taxonomy): domain Eukaryota; kingdom Fungi; phylum Basidiomycota; class Agaricomycetes; order Agaricales; family Mycenaceae; genus Mycena; species Mycena alexandri. The sequence continues at coordinate 368,131 of JARJCM010000042.1, forward strand.
TGTATATTTCTGCACCCAAGGAACGTTCTTAACGCCTTCGCGGGATCTTCCGTTCTAGGTGCAGCGGGTGCAAATCTTTGATTGATCCACCTTCCTTAAAAAGGTAGTGAGATTACCGCTTTCGGACAACAGTCAGGACAACAGTTCATAAACCTCGAAGGCCGTCAAAGTCGAGGAATAGACAGCGGCTGAGAAGTCTGGACACCAGTGATCTTTCAATCCAGACAGTTGGCTGAAGCGTTTGCCTGGAGCGCCTCCGGGGCGGCTTTTGTCGGGAGGGTCGACGCTGGCCGATAATTCAGGTTCCGACGCTGAGAGCGGCGCGGAAAACTGCTGAGCAAGAGTCGACTGAGTAGTGGAGATAAACAGACCCGATGAAATAGATCTACCAGCTGTGGAGTACCCCGCGTTTAAATGAAGATCGCCGCTTGGGAGATAAGCACGACAGCTATTGATGTGCGACAGCTGTACCTTTTAACTCAAAGGATTAGGGCAAATGTAAGATTATATGAACTCACCCATGTGCAGTCTACGACGTTCACTGCTCGATTGAAGTCTCCAGAGTTCAGCCAGAGGCGCCGCATATCAGATTCACAAACTGATTTGATACGTCGGACATCTGGATAAACGGCGTGCACACCAGTTTAGGACCGAAAGGAGGCTGGGGGTTCGTTGGTCCGCCGATTGTCTCCCGTTGTAAGCTGTAAATCGTCAATGTACGAAGTATGGGTCACGAAGAACCGCCAGCAGGCCGCTCTTGGCGCTAACTCCCGCCGAGTCGCAAGCCTACTTGATTGGTGATTGGGATGAAGCGGTTTCAAGCTAGGTTTACCGGGTCGGAGGACGTCGGTGAAGATTATCCAGGCGAGGAGTGAGCTCGACATTTACACAGAACAGTTCTAGAAGCGAAGATCGCGTTCAGCAACCTGTTTACCTTTGTGTATTCCAGATCAATCCCACCCATTCAATCTCTTCCTCGGACTTTCGCCATGATCTTTCTCTTCCCACACGCTGAATTGTGTAATCCGGGCCTTGGTTTCATTGTAGATAGGAGGAGGCCTCCAGAAGCACCTGGCCTTGTACAGGAGCTTCAAGAGGGGCAGTATCCACCCTATAAAGGTCTGGCCATGCAAGAGCCCGTTCCGCCGCCCGTCAGGGCACTAGAATCAATATGCTGCCAGCGGCGTAATCTAAATCTGTAATGAGACTCGGGTAGGTATTTAGACACCCAGATAAGGTTCTTATCCATCTTCCTGTCCCTCCTTCCCTCCCGACTCCCACTAATTCGATTCGAAGTGAAGGATGCCCAACCTCACTTATGATGCGTGTGAGTGCTTGTGCTGGTGTGTCTAAGGCTCGTTAGTTTCTCATACACTCTCTTCAACCTTTAGCTGGGGACCTTGTCGTTACCGACCCGACCGATGGATCAACCATTGTCTACAATATGGGAGATATCGCCTGGGTCCTGGCCTCCTACCGCATTGGTTTGGATCATGGTGCCCCGGTGTCGGTTTCTTCTACTCGGGTCTTCTACGGTAAGCGGCCGCTACACCTTATACAAACTCATCGCTCACAGCTGTTCCCCGTTAGACGGAAAAATGCCCTGTCGATGATATATTTGAGCATGATGACCATTGCTGTAGTCTCCTTCCAAGTGAGTTATCTTGCCGCGTGGTACTTCACTCAGAATATTGATTTTTGTGTCAATTTAGTGGTTTTTCTGGGGTTTCTCACTGGCTTTCAGTGAAGGAGCCAACCTCTTCATCGGCGACTTGAGTAAGCTTATAACCATCATCTCGCACAAAGCAGGAGGTTAACCACTTGCAGAACACTTTGCTCTGAGGGGTGTTCTCGAGAAACCCTCTATCGGTAGCGCCAAAATTCCTAGTATCGTATTTTGTGTTTATCAACTCATGTTCGCCGCAATAACGTGAGTTTTTATTCTTGTCCAATTCCTTCTCGTCTTAACATCCATGTCCAGACCGATGATCGCCGTCGGTGGCTTCGCTGAACGCGCCCATCTTGGTCCACTCCTTTTCTTCGTTTTTCGCCTGGTCTACCCTGGTATACGACCCGATCGCTTGCTGGACGTGGAATAGCCATGGCTGGTCGTTCGTGCATGGCTCATACGATTTTGCCGGTGGAACTCCCGTGCACATCTCTTCTGGCACTGCGGCTCTCGCCATCTCCATCTACCTGGGCAAGCGCCGCGGATACGGAACAGAGGCCCTGGCGTACAAGCCGCACAACACTACCTATGTTATTCTCGGCACGCTTTTCCTATGGTTCGGCTGGTTTGGTTTCAACGGCGGAAGCGCCCTCTCCGCCAATATCCGTGCGGCAAGCGCATGCATCGTCACCAACCTTGCTGCAAGCGTCGGCGGCCTCACCTGGATGGCCTGGGTATGCATGACCTGTTTTAAGCTCGGAAAACGCGAACTAACGTTGCACAGGACTACCGTATCGAGAAAAAATGGTCTGCAGTCGGTTTCTGCTCAGGAGCCATTGCGGGCCTCGTTGCAATTACACCTGGTATCCGGTTTCGTCGGTGCCCGTAAGTCATCCCGCCTGACCAGGCACCCACCACCTCCTGACGCCCCTCTCCGCCCAGCTGCCTCTGTTCCTGTTCGGCTTCATGGCAGGCACCGTCTGCAATTTTGCCACCCAGATCAAGTTCTTCGCAGGATACGACGACTCTCTTGATGTGCATATCCTTCCGCAAAATTCCGTTGCACAACTGCTTATCTGTGAATCGCAACAGGTGTTCGCCTCGCACGCAGTTGGTGGAATCGTCGGTAACATTCTGACTGCGCTCTTTGCGCAGAAGAGCGTCGCCGCCTACTGACGGGTTCACCGTAATTCCCGGAGGCTGGCTCGACCGCCACTGGATCCAGCTCGCATGGCACGTCGCGGACTCGTGCGCGGGCCTCGCGTACTCCTTCGTTATGACCGTTAGTCGCACTCTTTTACATTCCTGCAACCGCCTATTAATTCCTTTTCCCTCAGACCATTATTCTCTGGATAATGCACTACATTCCGGGCATGCGCCTGCGTGTATCGGAGGAGACGGAGGATCTCGGTATCGACGAGGTGGACATGGGCGAGTACGCGTACGACTACGTCGGGCTCGAGGACTATGCGGCCGCTCGTCGGCAGCCGTGCCACCGCGACAGGCGATGAACATGGATTCACACAGCGAGAATCACTACATGAAGGAGCGTGTCAGCCAGGGTAGCGTTGGGCAACGATCTTACGCCTGAATATTTAATCATTTGTCTTATCTACTGTATACCTTGGACTGGGGGAAATAGCCCAGTCAACCTCCTACGGGAAGCTATCGAAACACCTGTTAGACAATGTGTGCGTATGTACAGTATACAGCTGTGTTAGTTATCCAGGGAAACATAGGAATTAGCCGGGGAGAATGATACTGTAGTCCGAATCTGTGGAACGTGTTTGTCTATGCCTCCTTCGTTATCCGCTGAATCTCCTGCACTCCTTCATCATGATCCCAAAACCCACCCAACCCATCCACCGGGAGAGCCTCCGCCAGTTTCTCCGGCGCGTCCTTCTCGGCATCCAGTTGTACCTCCCCGCCGTCGATACTGCGCCCAGTTCACCCCGACCTCCGCTGGGCCGACGAGCCCGGTGAGGAACCGCTTCTTCACCTCGCGCTCGTCGGTCTCCCTCGTGCGTACCTCGGCACTCCCGTGCCACAGCGCCTTCTCCATAACATGCCGCACGAGCGCGCGCAGTGCCATGTACCCGTGGGATGCTGCGAGGGCAATGAGGAGTGCCGTCAGCAGCAGCTCACGCGTCGCCGCACTGCCGTCACCACCTTCTTGTTTGCTTGTTGTCGAACCGCCAACGGACGCGGCGGAGATGATGTGCTGGTGCACCTTGTCGAGAGTGCTCGGCCCCGCGTTGCAGTGGTTTTGCGAACGCGGGCAGAAGAGGTAGACGAGTGCAGAGTTGACGACGGCAGCGAGCCAGGCGAGGAAGGAGAGCGTGTCGAGCCAGGGGCCGATGGTGTCCGTCCGCGAGGGGATGGGTCGCCGGTTGTGCACGGTGATCTTGAAAGCGTCCGACCTCAACTCGAAGAAGTTATTGATGAGAGCCATGACTGAACATATTAGATATTAATTTCAAGCCTATGGAGTATGAAGCAGACTTACCAGGGGCGAGCGGCCAAATCACACTCCAGATTGCCACATAGCCAAACTGGGTAACCATCTCGCTGTAATCGCCAAAGAGCTCGTACTCAGGGAGCGCAGCCTCTGCGCGGACGATCTCCAAGAACTCACGCTCCTCCTCGCCGCCCTTCTCCTTCTCGTCTTCGAACACTACGCGCTTCTTCTTATCCCCTTTGCCGTTCCCATTTCCGTTCGACTTCTTCGCGCGGAACGATCCAACAGCGCGGAGGACATACGGCAGGCCGACCTCGACGAACGTGTTCACGATCTGGTTGGTGACCGTGTACGCGAACATCTGGTCCTTGAGGCGCGCGGCATTGAGTTTCTGCCCCGCCACCGACGTGTCGACATTCCACATGCCCTTCGTGTGCTCTGTAGCGTTGAGCGCGGACGCAGGTGATGTTGTGTGAATCGGCGACGGCGTCGGCGTGGACGGAGCCCTTTGAAGAGCCAGACCTGTACCATGCGCATGATGCCCTCGCCAAAGGGCACGTAGACGAACGCGCTGAGCGCGAGACCCATGTACGCGACGAGCGCGCTGAGCGCAAAGGTCTTCACGGTCAGTGAGGCCGCGTGCGAGGATTGGTGCGCGTGGTTCTCCCATGCGGTGAACCTTGTCGCGATCGCTTGGTAGACGGCGAGCAGGCGGGGGACCAGAGCGACGAACAGGATGGTGGGGCTGAAGGCGATGTATTTGTGCCCAGGCCCAGTGTAGAGCTGCGTCACAAAGGCCTCGAAGACGAAAATGCCGGTGAGGATAGAGAGGAGGACGCCGGCGAATAGGAGGATGACTGGGAGGCTCGCAACCATGCGCAGCTCATGCTTCCACCAGGGGAACCCTTCGACGTATTGCGCGCGCCGCCTTTCGACGCGGAACGACCCACGGGTGCCGAATCGCAGGGAGAGGATGCGCTCACGCACGCGCCACCACTCGACGTACACTACCGACCAAAGGACGATGAGGATGGAGTATATTGGCGAGTATGGGGAGCCGAAGAAGTAGAAGAGGACGCCGAGGACGGCAGGGAATACGAGGGCCTGCGTGTATGAGTGCAGGAAGGAAAAGTACATGGCCACAGAGTCGCCAAACTGCTCGCGAAGGCGCTCCTGCTTCACGGAGACAAAACGACTCGTGGTCCAGGCGTGTATCCAGTGCTCATTAAATTTAGCGGTCATGCAGCGCCATAACGGATTCCACAAGATTCCACTCGGGCGAATCTGGAGTTATTCCCAGGCCACCGTCCGACGGCATGGAGCAGATGAAAGGCATGCACGAGGCGGATTCGGTCCGCTGGGACATAATGGCTGAGGCTCCTCCTCTTTATTCACCGGTGTAGTGGGTAAACCATGAAGAAAGTCGGAGTGCCTATGAAGGCGTCTATCAGCCGCTACTTCCACTTGTTCAGACAACTGACCGTTCGCGCTTGACGAGAGTATGAACATGGCCTGTTGGACATGAAACGAAGACCAGAAGATGCCCCAGAGATTCTCCGCGTCTTCCCACAGCACGTAGACCAGCGGAAGTGAGTACTTTTATAAGACGAGAGTATTGTTCCTCCGCCTTGCGTGCATCTTCTAGCGCCTGGCGTTTAGGCAGACTACCTTGTCGAGAAGCTCGAAAGGTTATAACTAGGTCGACTTCAGGCAGCATTGAGAGTCGAGAGCAAGGAAATATCTCCCAGCAGTTTCGTCAGGACTTCGTGGTGGTAATGTCGACGTCAGTGGGACGCCGTTGCAAAATAGGGACAAGCTCGACCGTGCCAAGCAGCACCAAACTTTGGTTCACCTTCTTGGCCTTAAACATTAAGTATGGCATGGATATGCTATAGAGGGTGAAATACTACCTCGACAGAAAATAATATTAATGTCCCTCCATCTAAGAACGATTTCTTCGGTTCGGAGAATGAGCCATTGAAATATGGAATCCGAAAGTTCAACCACTGTAAGTCGAGATCATCACGCTGCAAGTCGTAAGTCAGTAGACAGAGAAATGTGAGGAGAAACTTGCAATAGTTACCTGGCCGATGGGAAGCGGGGGCATTGTCATTCTCAGCAGGACGATACTTGGGAGTACGACCACCGTCAAATTCGTCGATGAACATGCACAGATACCACAAATAATCTCATTCACGAACCCATGCCGCAACCCGTCGAGGATCCTTCTTGAAATGCGCAACACCTTTACCCAGCTGACTGGGGCCGCGCTTGAGATATTGGCCATCACGCGGTTTACCCAACAGCACACCGTTCGCCCACATCACTTTCCCGCGGGAGATGGTATATCGTGGCCAGTTGTCGAACTCCATGCCTTCGTATGGGGTATCTAGAGAAATCTTACGATACGTCGATTCAGGATATCTCTGTGCTCACAGTCGACGTTATGATGCAGGCGCTCGTTGGTGAGTTTGAAGGGCGTAAGAGCGCCTTCCGGGTGCCACTATTGATCGTTAAGCACTGAAATGCACTTCGAGTTCTGTACTCACAATGACAAGGTCCGCATCCGATCCAGGCTAAGTATAGTTCAAAGATATTCGGTTGAATTTGAGTGAGAGAGGCAGCGTACCAGAATAGCACCCTTGCGAGGATACAGCCCGTACTGAACAGCAGGTCTCAGCAGTCGTCCAAAAAGAAAGAAAATCAACATGTTACCAGCTTGGCGGGATTGGTCGCCGTGAGCTCCACGAATTTCTGTGGGGTAATGCGTCCGGTCGACACGCCACGAGTAAACAGCAACGGCAGCCGCGTCTCGACGCCGGGGATCCCATTCGGTATTAGTCTGAACGCCCCCACCTTCTTGTGTGCCAGTTCCGTCAGAGGTACGCCGTCTGTGTGGGCGCTTGGCTCATGGTCAAGTATCCCCACCATCTTGCCATGCGGGTCGTCGTACTTGAAGGGACAGTGATCCGATGAGAAAATCGTGAAAGTTCCGTTGTGGAGGCCGCTAGGGAAGTCGAAGGATTAATTGAACTCAAGGGATGAGATCATCCAGATCGTACATGTAAAGCGCATCTTGGTCGGATGAGTCTGGACCAGGAGGCGGCGAACAGACCATTTTGCTGTTTTCGAAACATATCGGTGAATGGAAGCGCTTGAGGTCTTCCCAGGTGAGATTCAGATACTGCGGGCAGGTCTCGGCAAATACTGGGAGGCCGCGGGTCTGTGCAGCTCGGATAACGTTGGCTGACGCCTGCGTTAATTCAACGAGTCAGAAAATAACGATGAGAGAACGCCACATACACTAGATCCGACATGAACGAACAAGATGGGGTTTTCGATGAGCTCGGCGAGCACAATTGCTCGATTGGCGGCTTCGCCTTCAACTGACGGAGGACGGGACAAAGCATGATAATAGGGAGCTAAGAAAGGATGAGCGAAGGACTCGAAGTTCAAAACACACTCACCCATCATGCCCTTGGATTCGAGTTTCTCTAGCAGGTGAGATTCCTCGAAGGTACTTCACGGTATTTTCAAGGCGACTCACGAGTCAACCATTCTATCATGTCGCCGTTCTCCGCATGGATCATCTGAGGAAATTCATCATCGAATGCGTTTCTGCGAGCGGATAATAGACCCTACCGTCGTGATCGAATTCTTGAGCGCTGCAAGCATGACGTCCAGCAGCTGGTAATCCTGCAATCTCATCGTTTCATAAGTCATAAACACCTTGCAGCTAGTTATAACCCCATTTCTCGACGAGAACAGGCAGTTCTTCCTCAAGAATGTCCTTATCGTCGCGCACGATAATTATGTGGAACGCGTAGTCGATGTAACTTCCCGTTGCCTGAGCCCGAGCGTTGTACGCTTCCACGACTTTGAGGAGACTGCGGTCTTCTTCTGCTCGGGTTTGGGTGGCAAACGTTACCATGGTCGTTGTGCCGCCGCATACAGCACTGCGGGACCCGGTCTCAAAATTATCGGCGCACTCGCCACCCCCAATGTCTGGCGTGTAAAATGAGCTGACTTTCGCTGCGTGAAAAGTCTATACACACCTGTTTTCTGATCTTGGCACAGGTGAACGTGGGCGTCGATGCCCCCAGGCATAACCTGGTACGGCAATGAGAAAATAATATATTACCGCGCATCGATGAAGTACCATTCCTCCTCTGTTCGCAATAAACACGGGAATTTATAGGCGGACAATATCACTCACTCAGCATCGACAACCTGCACGTCCCCAATATCTTCTGGAGAGAAAGACGGCGCCAGGGTATGTATTTTCCCGTCTTTAATGCCGATGTCGAATGAACTTGACTGCTGTGAGCGGGAGCTGTGAAGGCAGCGTAGACTTGCCTGATGTCGCTTGCACTCACGACTACACCATTTAACACAACCAGATCGAATTTGGTGAGCATTTCCTGGCACAAACGGTTTCCTTCGGATAAGCCTCGAACCTCGGCAGACCTCGGCCCGACTTCTCTTGGCGAAACACGATCACGAGACACTTAGTTCTTTCGACGTGAATAGGAATACGAAAATTCCTGGGCAAAGGTTATGACTTCCGGACACTTTGTGAGCCACCTTGGACTTTTTCGGGAGACTATTCCTGGACATGAGCCCTGCCGCAGAGACTATGTAGTATGTCGAGTGCCGGGAGCAAAAGGAATGCCATCAATCTGCAGTGAATTTCGGAATAAGGGTATGACTCCCGCTTGGTCGACGATTGGAGGAAAGCTCATCGACAAGCACCTCAAAAAAAAATGACAATTGTAATTTAAATATGTATCCTCAACTCAACGTACTCAACGTACTCAACCGGTTGGGCACACTGGCAATCACCGTCATACCCCAAATTCAAAGGCACTGGGAGTAAAAGTCTTGACAAAGTATCAGAATCCAAGAGGCAAAAACCAGAGGACGACGCGCACCGTTGACGAAATGGCAGGTGAACGGGGCGACACTGTTGAATTAATTAGTCGCTGCATTAGTATTCCCAAATTTCACTCGAGCCAGAGTTTCAGACGCACCATGCCGTTGCTCCTGTGTATCTTCACGAGATACGGTTAGAATACGTCGATAGGCGAGCCAGAGACATACCCAGTGCCTCCGCACTGCCCGAACTGCGCGACCGACCCAGGGACACCGGTCGGCGCCGTGGAGGTGGTGGAGCTCTTAACGGTGCTAGTCGGACTCGTAGGTGTCGTGGAGTGTGTGCTTGTGATAGTAGTCGTGGGGTTCTGTGTAAATGTCGATTAAATTACTTTTCACAGATGTGATGACAAGGGAAGATCTCACGGAGCTGGAGGCGGACCCGTAGAGCGGCGGACCGGGGATGGGGTACGTCGTCTGTGTCTGTGCGGCGTTGGAGTAGATGTCGATGGTCACTTTCCACATCGTCAGGCACACTAAGAGAGAATTAAATGAATGGGACTAACATCCGGGATCCGTGGCCGAGTAACCCCCGGGGAACGTGACCAGTTGGGCGGCAGTCGGGGCCAGGGTTCCTCCGCCAGTGATGCTGAGCTGCGCGCACTCGGGATAGAATTGCTGGATACAACAGATTTAACATTTTGAACATGGAGATTGATTCAACTTACGGCAGGCAGGGAGTGCAGTGCAATGGTCTCGAAGCGAATGAGGTAGTTGCCGCTCGGAACGGTGGCAGGAATCGTCGTCGTCCAGGAGGAGTTCTGTGCGATCATCTTCCCACTTCCCCAGGATCCGTTGAAGACGGTTCCACTGATGAGTCCGGATTGGTCGATCTTAAACTGTTTTGTTTTCCGCGTCACAGGCTGATCTGCCTGGAAGGATTTTCAGGACACTCACCCACTTGAGGGTGCTTGCGCTGACGCCGGTGCAAGTCGAGCCAGGGCATTGAGCCAGATACGTCAGCTGGGTTTTTGGTTAACGACGGACGACTTAAGGACGACAGAAAGGGTGGCTCACCATGGGGCCGTACGGGTGCGGCCAGACTTGGTTCCAGTACGCGACGATGGGAGTACCGGCCTTGACGGTCGCGGTGAGCTGGAGTGCACCCGAAGTTCCATCGTCGTTGCACGCGAGGGTTGGGTCAGTCGGGTCGAGAATCGGGTTACTTCCGGCGGTTTTCAACATAAAAACGGGAGATAAATAGAAGCACCCACTATGTCGACCACGGGCGCTCGATTCCAGTCTGACCGACGGCTACAGAAGCTCGTTCAATACAACAACAAAGTACTGGAGTGTGCAGACGAACGCGTGTTGTATGGCTGCCAGCCTTGGTATATCTGGCCGCCGATGTTGTAGGACAGCACTCCTCCATGGGCGAGTGCCTTGGGAACTGCAGCGAGTACAATCAGACCAGAGAGCTTAAACACCATTGTCGACTCTGAAACGTGTCGGTTTGGCGTACCCACCGCCCGCTTTATACCTGTTTGAACACCGGAAAAACTGGCTGGTTAAACTTTGTGACGTCAGGGAAAAAATCGGAACATTGTGCAAGGGAACAAAAGTCCATCCTTGGTTGAGCCTGTGTTCGGGGTAAGCTTGAACACGGCCAGAGGGTTTTTATTTGATAACCTGAAATTCGGAGTATGAAGCAGACAGAAGAGATTAAAGAGGAGGTTTTGCGCGGGATAACCTCGCGCAGAGATTCCGGATATCCTCCGACTTGCATACAAATACATCCAACCAGCGAGCTGCTAGTTTGGTGACAGCGCAAGCTTGGCTAGGGGTACCACTCTAAGTTGTGTAATTCATCGGGGACGGCCTGAGCAGGGAATAAAAATTCCAGCCAGTAGGCTAGGTTTAAGTCATAGATATACGAGTTTTGAACATCGGATGCTCGGATAATTGAGCCAAGGTCTGACGCAACTGTAGGAACCTTTGCCTGCAGAGATACTTGTCAGCTATCAGCTGAGAGCATTCTATAATTGTGGAAGCCAGTCCAATACATTACGCAACAAGCTCGCAAAAAAGACTTCAAGTTGAGCCGAAGGATTGCGTAACCAAAGGTCGAGAAGAACAGATAGAAAGCAACATCTGCCGAATGGAAGTTGTTCATGGAGGAGGCATGGCCATTGACGAACAAGTGGGCAGATGTACATCAGCGATGAGTCGGAAGCGATAGATAAAAAATGCGAATACCGCAAAGAGGAAACGCAGATTCGCAGACTTTTTGGCTGGTCAAAGCTTTCCAGCGGCGGGTATTGTGGTCCGTGTTCTATGAGATGGATTTCGTGATCTTAGAGCGCCGGAGCGGCAGTTAACTAAGCAGGTCAGAGCATTGGAGCCGGCAAGATAAATGTGGCAGCCATTTTTTCATAAAAAGGACTGCAGACGAGTTGATCCAGCCCGCAAATAGAACCGGAACCAGAAGATTGCAAGATAATCGCCACCGTGATTTCCAAGTAACCACAGGACTGATGAATGTCGAAGACACGGTGAGATGAGCATTCTTCCAAGCCAGGTGCCTCGATCAAGAATCATTGTGATGTGCGTACGCTTGGGAATCTGTGAACCAGAGCGTACAGTGTGGCACCGTGCACGGTGCTCGACCTACGGCGAGATGTTGAGTGGACGGAATTGTCAAAATACTTGATGGCGTCAGTGCTGGACCTCGAGGCTGAGCGCAAGAGACACACTTTGGTCTTCCTTTACCAGTGTTCCGACCATGGCAGAGACGATTGGTCGGACGATGATGGGAAGATACAGAGCGCGGCATGATGCCAACACTTCGGCGCTGCGCGATCAGCGCTGATCACTGGCACTGTCAATCCGCACCTCCTCTTTGCCTCTCTCTGCAGGCCATGAGTTTTGCGCCTGCAGGCCTCGTCAGGCTCGGCCTTTTACCCACTCATTGTCAACTGCTCCTTCAAGCACGGCTTTCGTATTCCACGGCGTCAGGCAATCACGGTTACCCATACGCTTTCCCCACACAACCCCGACCCACACCTCATGAAATATTTCATCTACCGCGCGGGGCGTCTGAAGCAGACATCAAGAAACGATGTTCGTACCTCTTTTCGTCCCCAATAATCGATGATTGTATTCATTGCGTTTAGACATTGAACTTGTGAAGCTACATCATCCCGACGCCCATTCTTCTAGGAGTCTATCTCCGGCTGAACGGCACAGGCGATTTCAAATGGTCTCTTCTGCGTATGAGACTTTGCACCACAGGAGAGTCATTCCAGAGCGCGACCGCGACCATTCTGCGTGGGAGGAAATCGAGCGCCGGAAGCGTGCGCAATATCGACACTCTCGAAGGGCAGAATACGAGTACGCCGAGTGGAAAAATCCACGGGTGGACGATAGGTGGACGGACCGAGTGATTCTCGCATTTGGTTTCGTCGTGAGTTGCATTTTTCTTCATTTACTTTCTCGCGGGAAGCTCGATCAACTCATGCATTTGGCTTCCCCCAGGCCCTCGTTAGCGGGATAACGCCCATGTTTTTATATCCTCGACAACGGGCGTTAGATCGGCGCATGACATCTGCGTCTGCAGCAGACCTCTCGGAAGCCCGCCAGGAAGCGCGCTTGAAGTACGAGGTTCGCATCAGGGAGTTTGAGGCTGCCAAAGGGAAGTAGTTGGAGTGCACTGTATTCAATTCTTTCTCCGTCATGTGGGAAAGCTGTTTCTCAATTATCCGGAATAACCTATCTCAGGCTTGCCACGACTGAGACAGACATATGCGGCAGGGTGACGCGAGTTGCTGTCTTGGACCTCACGCCGGTTGAACTTTGTCTCGTTTCCTCACCACTCCAATCGCCTGAGTTAGATACATCCAGATTCAACCCCCAAACTCGACTAACTACGTTCAAATCTGTTTCAAGTCTGACCCTCGTCGTCGCCAAATTAGCTTTGGTAGTTAGACCCTGGTATTCGGCACCACGCCACTTCCTCTTGGTCAAACCTTGGAATTATCGCAATAGTACCGTGCCATTTTAAACTTGGCGCTTATTCACAACAAACGCAGTGAACCATCGCTACAACCCAATGCGCTCGCTCACTCGTCAAAGCCCTGCTCGCGCCTCTCCTCGCTTGCGCAGCTATCACGCTTGTCAAAGGCGGTCCAATAGCCTACGGTCTTTGCCAAACTGGTACAGTCTTAAACGGGTTTGGCTTTTGGTCCCGCCGCTCATCGTTACATAGACTGTAACACCCTCGCTGTTGGGTGCAACGCTGGCGCTGGTCTCGTATTCGGCACCGTCGTCGCCTCCGCCGCCGCCCCTGCAGCCGCTATGGCGTGCAACGATGCGCTCGGGACGTGCTTGAGCGACGGTCTTTTTGCTCCCACCCCATGAATCCATTCAACCACGGTCGAAGTGACGCTCAGCTTTTGAATTCTTTTAGCGTACTTTCCGACGCTCTGGCTCTCAGATCTAACGACTCGTCGACAATGTGTGTACAAGGAGATATGATGATTTTGCTTGTGCGGATTCTAAGATATGTCGGCGATTGGCGAATTATAGCTTTTTTATCTCCATGATGTTCGCATGTGTTTGTGGTTGGGAACTGCTCATATTCTCACCTCCACGCACCTTCAGGGTCGTTGTTCGCTCCCACCCCGCGGAGAAAGACCCAGAAGCGCCGAATTTCAACCTGGCGCCTATTTGCTACATGTGCAATACCTCGCCGCTTTTGTAAGTGCTTCTATTCGCCCTCATTGCAAAGCTTCTCAACGCGCGTCTCCCTCCTTGCAGCCTCCACACATGTATGCACTGGTTTGGAGCCACCATCGAATCACGGTACCTGTTCAAAAAATACATACACTCATTCATCGACTTTTTTTCCCCCCAACCATCGACCGTCTCAACGGCAGGTAAAGCAGCCTGAGGTCCCCCACGCCTCTTGGACTGAAATCACGGCAAAAGCACTCCCGGTGCGAGAAGCATCCAATAAGCGCCGATATCGAACCAGGCGCCTATTAAACAAGATAAATACAACGGTGGTTGCTCTTCGCTCTCATCCGCACTTCCCTCCGCACCACCACCACTGCACTGCACCAAAAGTCATAATGCGCACTTTCAACGTCCTCTTCGCACCCCTTCTCGCTCTCGCTGCTATCCCTCTCGTCCAGGGTGGTCCGCTTGCTTATGCTCTCTGCCAGACGGGTACGCATTCCCTCACGACTCAGTGCCTGCAGCTGGATGATTGACTATTGGCACTCAACTTTCTGCAGGATGTAATACCGTCGTAGTCGCTTGCTACGCAGGCGCCGGGCTCGTCTTCGGTACTGTCGTCGCCGCTCCTGCTGCCCCCGCCGCCGCCCTAGCCTGCAACGTTGCTCTTGGAACCTGCTCCGCCACCTGCGCGACGGTAGCGCTCTTGGCCCCGACGCCTTGAAATTTGAAAGGTAGTTACCCGCCCTCACCTGATGCCTTTTTGAGAACTTGAATGACCCCCCGCACTCCAGAGAGAATTGAAGTGCATGAAATCGAAGAGCGTCTAGTCGAGTTAGTTGAACGGCGAGAGGTGATACTTTATTGTTGTAAAAAGATCGTTTCGTTCTTGAAATCTTCGTTTGACGTCCGTCCGTCCGCGTCAAACCTCGAGTCTTGATAAATATTGAAGTCAAAAAATGTTTCGCCAAATTTGAATTCCTGGACTCGATTCATGATTCATCGAACCCATCGACCGATATGCAACAGGGCACACGTTGAAAGACGGCTCTGCTATCCGAACCACGAAGTGAATTAAGCTTCCATCTTGGAATTCGGACCTTGGCGCTTATTACTATGCATAAGACGTGTGCTCATCGCCCCATCCTCCACCGCCCCATAATGCGCACCTTCGAGATCCTTTTCGCAATTTTGCTCGCCGTCAGGCTCCCTCTCGTCCAAGGAGACAAGGTTAAAGACGAAGTCGCCTATGGCCTCTGTCAGACCGGTGCGTATTCGGTCTGGCGCAATATTCTCTGAATTGTGCTTATCACAGTGCAGGCTGCAATAATATCACCGTGGCCTGCTATTCAGCTGCCGGTCTCGTCTTCGGAACCGTGATCGCTGACGCCGACGCACCCGTCGCCGCTCTTGCGTGCAATAAGGCCCTGAGCGAGTGTTCCAGCAACTGCACCACGGTACAAGCACTCGAACCGATCGCTGACGCCGACGCACCCATCGCCGCTCTTGCGTGCAATAAGGCCCTGAGCGAGTGTTCCAGCAACTGCACCACGGTACAAGCACTCGAACCGAGTGCGTGAAGCGACAGTCAGTTGATTTTCCCACTTCTGGATGGCAGCAGTTGATGCTTTGAACAGGAGAATTTCAGATCCGAGGTCGAAATTACATATAGATTTGTGCTCAGTCCAATATTAATGAGCTTTTCGGCAGAAAATATACCTGTATGCACCGCGTAAGACCGCAGACGATCTTGCACTGACATCGAACGGATTCAATTGCGGAACGCGGCTTTGCATATTTATCGACGTTCACCTACGCGGACACGCAGTAGGAGTTGACCAACCCCGCGGTGAAAACGAGCCCGAGGAGGATTGACTGGGTTTCCTGGCGACTCTCGAAGAACCGAGTATGGGTGTGTATATTAGAAATGCCAAATTTGACGGAAAAAAATCAACCCACAAACGATCAGAGATGTCCAGGCGGTATCGAAAGTCCAACCAAAGATGATTTCGGTGGCGTCCTCCCTTGAAAAGGAGGACCAGGTCCGGACCCTCCGCACAGAGGGCGTTGAACCCATCCAACGTAATGGTATCGATGCTTTCCTCCCCACCTGAAGCAGTGCAACATACCTGAGGGTGCACGATGGGATTCCCAGCGCGATTGAGCCATCTGGAAATATGCAGGATAACCAAAAGATTCGAGGCCGTCCAGGTGGGAACTCCAAGAGAGGCAGCATAGCTGTGTAGCGAGAACCGCGCTCTGAGAAACGGTGAGGCTTTCGATCACGCCTCCAAGCTGCTCAGCGGTGCCAGAGGTGCCTAGAATAATTGCCAAGTTGGTGACCAAGGGGAGTTCTTGTAAAATATGGGTGATTGAACGACTGTCAGGACCTCCGAAAAAGCACAGACTTCGAAGAGGAGAGGATGAGCAGTTGATGGAGGGATTTGGCGGGCATCTGGTCAAGGGCATGATACAACAAACATAAGAGAGTCTCTTACAACGGGTCACTCCACACAAAGCACAGGCGATTTCTGTGAAAATGGTTGGACTTGAGGGACACAAGAACGTGTTCCGATGCGATATAGGTATTTGGATTGCCGGAGGGTTCCAGCGCAATTGGGTGTAGTGAACAAGGAGTGAACGATAACTTGAAAAAAGCCACTGAACACAGCCACATCAATGCCAGGAAAATTGGCTAACGTAAAATTACATGCCCTACCAGACGGAGAATCTCAGTATCTGTTTCGTCCTCCCCGGCCAGCCTTCGCTTTCATGGCCCGCTTCCTCTCCCGCTCCTCCTCCTTTGCGCGCGCACCTCTCTGCCGAGGATCGATAACCTCATAATCACGCTCCGCCTTCATCGACTCCTCCCCATCGTCCTTGGGGAAGCGCAACGCATGACCCATGAACCCCGCGTCGTCGTCTACCTCCATCCCCGGGTCCTCATCATACCCCAACTTCGGCGCCTCCTTTGTCTCGCCCTCCTCACCACCGTCAGCATCAACATCCTTAACTGCCGGGTCGTCATCCTGGGCCACAGCCGGCATCTCCTCCTCCACCGCTACACTCGCGAGCTTTCCGCGGAACGAGCTCAGCGCAGCGAGCACGTCCCCCTCGTCGCGCCGCTTCCCTTTCTTGTGCAGCCCCCGCCCCTTGGCATACCTCGCGAGCTCCTCCTCCAAATACGACTTGGTCGTCTTCCCCTTCTTCGCCTTGCGCATCGCGTCCAGCTCATCGTCAGAGTCGCCTCCTCGCCGCCGCGCGAGCGACCGAATCTCCGCCTCCATCTTCTCGATCTCTGACTTGCGCGAGTTTCTGTGTACGCGTTTATCAGCTGAGGCATTGAAGAGAAGGGTAGCGGACGACTGACGCAGATGAGGCAACCTCCTGTGCATGCTTCTCGCGGATCTTGGTGATATCGTCGTTTTTCTTTTTTGGTCGGTCATCGTCAACGACAGCGCGGGGCGCGGATTTCGTCGGTGCCGCAACAAAGTCGGGGACGGCCACGGCTTCCGGGTCGTCCACCACTGTATTCTTGGGCTGAGTCGGCACACGAAGAGGAAATAACGGGACTCACGGTCAGGCCGCACGATCGCCTTCTTTGCAAAGGTCACCGGTGCTGCCTCCTCGTCCTCGCCGAAACTGAGCAGCTGGACGTTCTTCTTCGCGCCTTTGCGCCGCTCTGCCTCCTCGCGCTCGCGCTGCGCCTCTTCCCGCGCCCGGTGCTGCGCGCGCTTCTCCGCGGCGGTGATTCGAGGGACAATGTCGTCGAATGGGTTGTCCACTATCCGTATGGATTTGATTTTCGGCGGATATACTGGCCGTCCGTCGTTTCCGAGCTCTAGCGAGAGAGGGGACTTGAATAACTGATAATGGACCGTGTCCCGCCAACGCACCCATCTCGCCAATTTTCATTACATCTGTGAGCAATTAGAGCGGAGCGTCTGTACCTAGAGGGTCACGCACTGTACACCGTGTCACCCATACACCGCCCGAACAGCGTATGTTTTCCATGCAGCTCGTCGGCACGGTCTATCGGCAGTTTGAGCTCTGGTAGTAAGGATCCGCCCAGACGACGCACCGAGTGTTATGATGAACTGGGAGTCGTTCGAGTTTTTGGTGCCGTTGTTGGCCATGGCGACGATACCGCGGTGCGCAAAACGCAGCCGGGGGTGAATCTCATCCTCGAAGGGCTCTGTACCGTTGGATGAGGGTTCTGCAGCGCATTTTGTCGGGAATATGCACCTCCATAGATGGATTCGCCTCCTCCACCGGTTCCGGTCTTGTCGCCAGTTTGAACGAGAAAGCCAGGGACGACGCTGAGGTGTCGCGGTCAATCATATGTTCCCCGCCAAGTCTTACGAGTCGCACCGATGGAATATGACATTATCATAGTAGCCTGGGGTATTTCGCATCAAGGCCCGCGCAAGTCAGGCCGGGGAAACTCACAGACCCTCCAAAGCAAGCGTGATGAAATTGCGGCAGGTTTTTGGTGTTTCCTAGGGCGAATTGAGTTTTAAAAACGAGTAATATGGGGCTATTACCTTGGCCCAGAGCTCAATGTCAATTTCTCCGACGGTAGTATCGATTATAACGCGTCCATTCGTCGGAAGAGCCATCGAGGTGAAAGTAGACAGTGCTGATTTATTTCGGAGGATGAAGCCAAACTTCGTACACAGCCACCTCGCGACCTCGGCACTTTTTCCGTCGGTTCACTTCTTCACTCCAGAGTGCAATTGCGCTGGGACCTGCTTTGTCGCCAGCAACGCAAATATCTATATCGTTGAGATAACACGTTCTTGCGTACCTCAACTCGCCCATTTATCACGGAAATTGTCTGCGCGTTTGCCTGTTTTTGTTTTTCTGTTGATTGTGAAGAGTGACCAGTGGTAAAAACTCCCGTTATTCAGGTTGGATTATCCCCTTGACCTAATTTGCTAAATGTCCACCTCGCGATGCTCTCAATGTCGTTCCGAAGTCGCCGAGCCACTGTCTTTGGATTTCAATTTCGCCGCACCTGGCTCAAGACATTACACCCTCTTGAACTCCAATGAGGCTCCTCTAGATGCAGAGCTGGACATGGTCACCTCCGTCGTGTCGGAAACCGAAACGCATTTGGCTTCTTTGGACGACGTAATATTGAAGACCAAGGCACGCTTAGCATGTTTGGAGGACGAGATAGGGTCGGTCCGGGAGCGGCTGGGACAATTGGAGGACCGGTGCGCTTTGCTATCGAGCTATCGCGAGCAGAATCAGGCGATCCGCTCTCCCCTTCGCAGAATTCCGCCCGAGATCCTTGCCGAAATATTTTTGTGGACCCTGCCCCCGCCGGGCCGTCGAGGATTCGGGACGACGGAGAGCCCATGGATCTTGACCCATGTCAGTCGTCGTTGGCGCGCCGTTGCCATCTCGAGCCCTGCGCTGTGGTCGGCGTTATCAATCAGCTTCCTCGACAATGATTATCCTTCATACCCTCTGCCCATGATCGAGACCCAACTCGTCCGTGCACACAACTTGAAAATACATTTCTACGGGAGTCAGACATATGACTCTCAACCTCAAACCGAGATATTTCCACGTTTGACGGCGCACGCCTCTCGATGGGAGGAACTCAGTCTCGGATTGACCTCTGCTCTTGTTCCGCTCTTGAGCAGCCTAATGGGCCGCCTGCCACTTTTGCGCAGGGCATGGATACAGTGGAGCGGCAATGGAAGGCAAGAATTCGAAGGAGTCGAGATTTTCGAGTCGGCATCTTCTCTTGTCGCTTTCGGTGCCGCCAGATATCGCTATGTCCCGTGTCTCCTTCCAGCGAAACAGCTCACTTGTTATCAACTCGATGCCCCGTGGGGTATTCATCGCGATATATTGAAGCTCGCCACTGAGCTTATCGAGGCCCGCATCAACGTTCCATTTCGCCGACGATGAATCATGGCCTGATCCTGGTCCTATCATTCCAATGTCCTACCTTCGACGTCTGTTCGTGTCTCACACAGAAATCTTGGAGTTCTTGAAATTTCCGGTTTTGAAAGAAATTGCGATTGACGTAGGACCGGATGAAAATGTCCTCACACATCTCGAACCGTCGCTCATCCGCTCGTCATGTTCTCTCGGCATGCTTTCCTTTGCTGGATGTCCTCCTGCGGATGCAACCATCCAGATTTTGCAAAAGTTCCCCTCCATCAGGGAGCTTGCGATCATAGTTGACACCGTGGAGGATGGTGCAAGGCTGACCCGATTCATGGCGAGTCTCACCGTATCCGAAACCGAGGAGACTACGGTCGTGGCCCCGCATCTAAACCGCGTATCTCTCGGATGCGAAGACAAGGGCTACATCGACCATGACACGTTTCTGAAGATGGTAAAATCGCGCTGGAGAGCAGAACACTGTGCTCTCAAAAGTGCTGCGATGTTCATAGATGCCGGTGAGGCGCCCATGCGTAGCGGTTTTAGTGAGCTTTACGAGGAAGGATTGGACTTCTTTCTGGCGGAAGGACTGGACGCGTCGGAAGCCATAGATTTTACGAGTCCTAAAATATCCTTTTTAGGAATCGTTCTCGTGATCGATTTCTCCCCCAGAATTTTTGGCAAATTCAGGATGCGTGACTTTGACTTTGTTTATATTACTTTTAGATGTTGTTTGCTCCATCATCCTCGTGACTTCATAGTTTCTGCATTCCTCTAATGATGGCATGCCGGCATGACAGCTTCTGGCCCAGAACACGGCCAGAAGCAGCTCGGGCCTTCGGTAAAGAGTACCCGGGATGTGGTGCTGTGTATGTCAATGGCCTTGAGAGACGTTCGCTCACCAGCGCATCGAACGGCAACGCGGCAACACAACGGCAACATCTCCAACAGACCTCTGGTCACCGCAGCATGAGGCATACACCTGGAAACAGAGAACTCCACCACATCTTCAAGCCCACAGTTAGCTGAGACATACATATCGACCTGGAGAGTGACTATCGGCTGCCGGGACTGTGGGGATTTATTTATCCTCCCAGAGTATT
The DNA here is from genome assembly GCA_029233265.1 of Mycena alexandri. NCBI lineage: Eukaryota > Fungi > Basidiomycota > Agaricomycetes > Agaricales > Mycenaceae > Mycena > Mycena alexandri. The sequence continues at coordinate 388,871 of JARJCM010000042.1, forward strand.
CTAAAGCTTTAAAAAATGATGTAGAATCCTACATATTACACAGAGACAACAAATTACATGCCCTCTATTTATCAGTCTTTTTTAGCGATTCTTCAGTCAATAGTGCATTGAAGAAAGGTGGGTTGGATTCGGCATTATTCAGGCTGTGATCGAGGCGTGATCTCAAGGTGAAGCCGTGATTGATTGACAGTTGATTGACAGCGAAGTTTTCTTTTTTTTCTTTTTTCTTCAAGTGATTGGTCAAATCGCATCGAAACCTCAAACAAAGTGAGGTTGAATACTGTCAAGACCACTCCCTGTAGCTTCAAAGCCTCTGGGTGCTGTTTGTTGAAACCAGAACCGCGGATCGCTTCTCGGCCGGAAGTGCTGTCATGCCGGCATGTCATCATTAGAGGAATGCACCCCTTCCTCTAGTTCCTCCACGTCTGACAAGTTGAGGGGACCCGCCTTCGGCGGGTATTTTGCGGCACAATCCGTGCTCACAAAGACACAGTGGACTCCGAGCTCGCCTGTTTTGGCCCTCGCTGACGCTCGGGCATCTCGTGGGAAGAAGCATGTGACTTATCACATGATTTCCACGTGGTGGCAGTGCTCTTTGTGTTTTAAAGTATAGGATAGATCTTACTAGCTCTTCCACCCGTGCCTTTGTCACGGAGCTCGCCGTGCACTGTGGATTCCGAGCCCTCGCTAACGCTCGGGCAACCCGTGGGAAAGATCCCCGTGACTTATCACGTGCCATTCACGTGATTTTCACGTGCTCGCTTCGTTGTCTTTTCATGTATAGGATCTTGTCTTATGATTATAAGTGGCCGGCAAGCGGCGGGCACAAACAGGATGTATCTGAGATGGACTCGGGATTGAGGCATCCGAGAGCCCTAACCAATGTTTAACCTCGTTCCTTGGATCTTTGTTTAATATTCTCGTGTAATTGTACTGCATTGTGGTCTTCGTGAGGGGAAAATGTTATGATTCACAATGCAGTCATCACAACTTCAAATTTCGGGGCCTGACGACGACACTGGGGGATAAAAGACCTGAAAACTGGAAGTGAACTCACGATGTCAGCAGTAATGACAAGTGATCACGTTTTGAGCACAGCACGTGTCGTTTTTTGCGGACATTCTCGGTGGAGTGAGCACAAACTGTCACTTCGTTCCTGTTTGTGAATTTTAATCTCTAATCGACATGGCTTTTTTCATTATTATAGAAAACACAAATTTCGAAGTTTGCTGTTACACCTCTCAGCTTAACTTACTCTGCCTTGCCATATGTGCCGCAGTAAGTAGTCCTGAGAGTAAATCACGAGCTTTTCTAATTGAGACCGACGTCTGAAAAATTGAAAATTGAAAATCCATCTTAGTTGTCGAGCATTCAGCCCATTTTTGTCTCCTGAGCTCCATTCTACTGCACGAGGCTTCTATGTTCCTCTCTTTCATTTGGGAAACCCTGGACTCTGTCTTTCGTTCTCCGTCGTCGCCGTCGCTCTCCGCGTTCTTGGCTACAAATCCTCACTACCGGATCACTTCCCACCCCGGCTCTCGTCCGTAATGGTAACGTTAGTGATGTAATATGCCCGGAGCGGAAACGCCGGTCAGAGACACCGCAATCCAGTGAACTTCCACTGGATTCCGCCGTATTTCAGTGTACATACTATTGATCGCCCACAAGTGCAAGATTTTTTTGATGGTCCGCCTGTGAGTTTACTACAGATACTCAGCCTCTCGGCTTTCTCAAGTAGCATTTGGTACATCTGAATATGCATAATCCCAAGCGGCTTAATTTTTGAGGCTCATTTGAAGGTGGAGCAAGGATGCTGAAAGTAGTCACTTATTTTGGCGGGGAAATGACTAGGAAGTGCAAGATTTGATGGACACCCATTTTGATTTTTTGGTGGCCTCAATTCTTCCGGGATGTGTCCACAAACTTGGTAGAACATTGCTATGTAGCTTACAAGTCTTCAGTTATTTTTCTGAGGCAAACTGGTTTGAATTGGGGGAGTAAATCCAAAATCTTGCACATCAGGGTCATCTTGCACTTCTGGGTGATCAATAGTACTACCCCAGGCCGGAATCTAGTGGAAGGAAATGATGGATACAGCGAATTCTGCCGAATTTCAGTGAACTCATGACTAAGGAATTTTACTTATAGTGCAAAGACAGGAAAAAATATCTAAGACCTTGTTTCAAGTTAATTGACTTACATAAACTAAGCCCACAGAAAGTAGGCAAGATGAGCTAGCAGTTAGTTCAAGAAATTCCACCCCGAATCTGGTGGAGTCTGCTGGATTCCGCCAAATTTGAGCCAATTCACAACGAACTTGACAGAGGTTGATATCATATTACTTTTCTTGTGAGGGTTATGAGGGTGCTTCGTAAATGGTAAACATACCTTGAAAAAAATTGAAAGCACTCAGGGACAGGTATAGAATGCCCTAAAATTGACTGCCTGAAATGCCACACATTTTTTAACATGGTGGAGTGCGGCTTTGGGATCAAAAGATCTGATTTTTACATCATTTTCTTCGCGAGTGGTAGACATGCCTCCGAAATTTTTAAGAGAGCTTAGGGAAAGGTATAGATCACCCGAAGACTGGTGGCATGAAGTGCCACACTTTCAACGTGATAGAGCGCGGCTTTCACTGGTTGAAGATTTCAAGTTTTTCAATGAAAAAACTAGTAAAATATGTTTTGAAGTTTACATCTTTCTTTCCAGCAAAAATCAAGTGAAAAACTTGAACCTTTTGGGTGACTTTTTTGAATCTTGTGAATTCTTCTTCAAAAAGTGGTGAATTTGTTCTGGATTTCAAAGAATTCACACACATGTTCTAAGTTTTTCACTCAATTTTTGCTCGAAAGATTGGTGTGAACTTCAAAACAATTTTCAATAGTTTTTTTACCGAGAAACTTGAAATTGTCAACCAGTGTTTGAAGTTCAGAGACAAACACCCTCAAACTTCGATCTCTGTAACAATGAAAGAAATTCATGCATCTATCCATGCTTCCCGTATTCTTAGGCGAATTCATTGTGCTAATGCCAAACTCAAGTCCTTTGAGTCTAAGATGGCCGAAATTGAACAGCTTCCCATGGTTCAAAAAGTTTGATCTTTGATTTGATTTCATGTAAACCCTCCGCAGGCCGATTGGTGTGTTGAGAATACTTCCGGTGTATTAATCACGCCAGGCTACATCTTATCTCACCACAGAATTCTGTCTCTGGATACTTCAGGGCTCACGGGACCCCCATCTACCTCCTATAACTGTTGAAAGATACAGTGATAGGAGTTTTTGTCCACAGAAAACCCGTGCACCGGGTTTGTACAAATTTTTGTGCTTGGCAAACCCGCGCAAACCTCCACCAATTGTCCACAGAATTCTGTGTGTGAATGCTTTAATTAGGCTAACTACGATACCAAAACCACCACTTGCATGTCCACATACACCTACTAGAGTGCTGGTGTCATAGCCATAACTGGTCCACATACGACAAAATAAATTGATTTATGATGATGATACATCTTATCTGTAGAGTTGTGAAATTTGGACAAGCCCTCTTTTGATGGAAGTGCTACAGATACTAAAGGTCAATTTCAAGAAATCTTGATTGAGCTTCATGAGTGAGTGGCAGGCGCCTCCAGTTCCACATGATGATACGGACTGCGGTTCCGTGAGTTGTCTGACCAGGTGTGGTATAGTCGGTGTTGTAATTTGTAATATGCATGGTGGTGGGCACCGACCGCATCATGATGGGCTGATGGCATGGCCGGTAACTAAAGTTGACCGGGAAATTCATGGTTCCCACTCCTCCTCCCTTCCCGGACACGACACAGCCCTTTGGGACCCACAGAATGTGTTATAATAGCATCTATGTATTATATACTGAATTAAAATGCAGCCCCATCACCCTCAAACTCACTGAAATCCTCGTCATCACTGAAGTAGTGCTCCCGAACAAATCCTGCCACTGTCTGTGATCCCGAATAACGTAAATTCTGCTGGGAAAAGGCTGCTAGAAGCAGTGTGTGAGCTTGGAAAGCGTTAACAAGGGCAGTCTGCCAGCCTCGGGATGTGTCGGGATCACAATCCTTACATTTGCCCGTCAAAAGTAATTTGCCCATGCTGTGGCCTTGAATCTGGCATTAGACAAGGTTAAGACATTTATAGTTATGGGTGTGGAGGGATTGTACCTGTGAGGGGCCGTCAGCGGCTTTGCGCGACGCGACAAGCGAGAGGGAACAGACGGTGATGTGACAAACATGTCGGGTCACAGGCCAATTAGGGAAATTGGCGGGCCAATGATAAATTCAGCTCGGTGATCAGAATAGGGCACCCTCACACCTCGCCGCATTGACCCTCGCGCGTTTTTCAGGCCGTGCTCCAATGTGACAAGCCGCTTTTGATGATTTCCTCACCTCACCTTTGCTGCGCACAAGTTGCAAGTCCTAATAAATGCAAAATTTTTAAAAAGCACGTTGTAACATTGTAGATACTGTTCATAGTAGTGACTTCCGGGCCTCAGCTCAATTTTCACTCCTTACCATCTCACCACGGAATGCAAACCATATTTTGAACACAGCTCGATCAGACAGGATCCATCAGTTCCCATCACTGATGTGGTCGGTGCCCACCACCAATAATAATTATGCAGCTCAACCTTCGGGCATTGGATTAGTAACAGTGTGATACGGACTGCGGTTCCATGAGTTGTCTGACCGGGTGAGGTATAGTCAGGCAAAAGCACGAAAGTAGTTCCTCCTCTAGAGGGAAGTTTCTCTGTCGCGGAAATTTGTCTGCTACGGTAATACATGCGATGTTATGTATTTAAAGATGGTGGTGGTGGTGGTACAGTTCCTTCCGTACAGAATGAACAGTCTCGCTAGGTTCCTCGAGGATTTATTTCCTCATCATGGGCTAGCCTTCCAGGAAAGCTATGATCAGAGGGTTCTCTACACTTGCACGAAGGGCGAGGCTCCACAAAATGAATGCCGTTCCACACCAAGATGCCTGGGCTATATGGTCCTTTTCCTTATCTCCTTGCCTCATATAGGTCAGGCAAGCAGTGTCTCCAGAACTGTTGAACACAACACGTACAGGTTATGGTGTAACCTGAGTTTTTCTCTACGCTGTGCTGATATGCCTGGGGCTTTTTAATTCCATGGACGTGTGGGGTGAAATGGCGAGAATGGATTGTGGAGTGGTTATAATCGAATCGGATAAGCCTTCCGCTACGATGGGGGGTGGTACTCCATGCACGGATCTGCATTTGAGGCCCAAGCCAACATTACACAGCTAAGTTGGGCTGCTGGCTGTTTAGAAGTTTCTGCCGCGTGTTCTACAACCACGTGCACTGTCAACACCAATGTTTCTATAATTCCCTCTGGCCCATTATATTGAACCAGAAGTACTACGGATAAGCCTCCTTGTTTGAAGCTTGGGCCCAAATTGACCTTGGTTGGTCCCACAGGCGGTGCAACCTGAGCAGATATTTATTTGACTAGATTTTCACCCTGTGTGCTCAAGGGGAGTAGCTTAGGTATGAGCAGGGGGAGGTAATAACTTCTACAAATGTTCCTGCTTCTATACTAGTTCTTTTCCGACCGCCGCACGTGACTATATTCCTCTCCATCCACGTCCCCCTTCTACACTGCCCTCCTTGCCTCACAGCATGGATCTCCATGCTTTCCCATGTGCTGAAGGAGATATCTAACTCATGCTGCCCGTGGCGCCCAATTTACATACTCCGTAGCTCGTACCTCCTTGCGTAGCTTCGATATGCGTGTCTTCCGTCCATGGCAACGATTTCCATACTCCGTGCCTGGTAGCAGTACTCCGTCCTGGCAACGTTCTCCCGTTCTGTGTTCTCCCGTATGCATCGTGTCGATTTGTTAGTTTTTGTGAGGACTATGGTGATTTGGGGAATTTTGCAGTGGTAGGCCTGGTGGTGTAACTGGTAACGCACGCATTTACTGTACGATGGCGACACATAATCAGTTAAATGCGAAACCCTTGTTCGTTTTGAGGTCGGGCCGTGTTTCCAAGTCCAGGTGGCCTTCTCCCACACTACGTAGTGTGTATTTTTTGTCACGGAGAGAGTGTGCACAAGTATTCGACCGTGGGTGTTTGTAGTGTAGACCTGGTGGTGTAACTGGTAACACGCACATTTACACTGTGAAAGGTGACAATGACCCATAATCTACAAATGCGAGACCCTCGTTTGATTCGAGGTCAGGCCGTGTTTGCAATTTTGCTTCCCTTTTTCCGTGTGTGTTCCGTAGTGCGTGTTTGCCTTTTTCAGCCACGGAGGGAGCGTATCACAAAGTGATAGCTCACAACGCCTGCACAGATCCTGTAAGACCGAAGTCAAGTTGCTGAGGCATGCCCTAATTACCGGCCACAGTGGTTCAATTATATGCTACCTTCCTTGCACAACTCTTCACTGATCTCCCGAACTGCGCATCCAGATGATGGTACTTTCAAACATAGATTTCTTCAAGGCCATCATCTACCTGTGTTCGACTATTCCCCTGGTTGCAAAATTTGTGTTGGAGGTATGTTACAAGGTTCCCGTGTTTCATGTGAGGGCTGAAGGCTGACCAGTGCTGATGTGAATATTCAAATCTAGGCTTCTTCATGTTCTTGCAGTTCTACCTCGGTGAGTTTGGGCGTTTCACGTTGTCCCGCTGTGACCGAAAGCTTGGCTGTTGGGGTGTGGAGGGGTCCAGGGAAGATGGTGTAGCTATATATATTGCATGTACACCAGAGTAATTCCTGTGACTGGTGTTCCTGAGCAGGACCGTGCTGTGTAATCCTACCTACCTACCTACCATAAACTTCCTCCTTCACCTTCTCTCCTTCTCCATGCAAAAGTAATTTGATGCGCTTCTTGCTACTCATCTTGCGCTCTGAAAGTCTCTGCCTCTGTGTCCAACCTTCCCGCACCCATATCAGGTATACTTCTTTTACTTCACTTTGGTTTTAATTGCTTCATAGTTGTGCCCATCCCTGTGTCTTTCCCTCGGGAAATATTGTCGGATATCTTCCACAACGTCTGACACAACAACGACCCCGTCCTCCCTAATTTTCGCAGCATGTGTTGTTGCCTCAGTTTGGTGTGTCGTGAATGGTGCTCTGTCACTAATTCCATACCTTTGCTTTGGTGTTTCCGGTCCATTGAATATACCACCACTCCAGCACACATTGATGCCTTTCTCCGCTATTCCCATACAGCGGACATGGCTGTGTCATTCTGTGGTCCCCGCAGCCCCGGACCTTATGTTTGGGACATAATCTGTGTATCTCTCCTGCTGTCTATGTCCCTTGTATCCTCCACCGTCTTTCATTGGGTAGCACTCGAGATCGACATGTACAATATCACCACTTTTGACACCATCTTCGCCTATCTTGCTCCTTTCGCCCCTCCCCCTCTACAGGACGTGTGTCTGGCTTGTTCTCCGCATATCCGGGGGACTGTTATACTTTGCCCCGTCCATCCGGCTCATTTCCTTTTTGGTCATCAACGGTCTACGTTGCCCTGAGCCTTGCTTATACTGCAACATAGCACATTGACTTACTCGGTGCTGGAGGGAGGGATGCTGTTCGCGAGACGATCAAGAGCTTTATTATATTTTTGGGTTGGCGGGTAAGAAGGTGAGTACTGTACCGATCTGTAGGGGAGCAATGGCCCAATGACCGTGACAAACCCGTTGCCTCTTTTTCAGGCGACGGGACCTAGGGTTACCGTGACCGTTGCCTTTGAAGGCAACAGAAATTTCGTGTACCAAGGACAATGGAGGCAGCAGGACGATTATCAAGGTGGTGGAAACGCCTCTGGCGATGATTGAGGTTCACGGGATCCCGTAGGATTTTTTTTACGATTTTTATTTGAATGTCGCGGTTTTTTTGGGCAGCCAGTTCGACCGTTACCATGACGAACGCAACGCAACGGGCGGTCCGTTACCGTGACCGTTGCTCCCCTACAGATCGGTACAGTATATGTTTTTTTTTTAGCTCAATCGACCAATGGCCAACTGTGGACCTAGGCATACCTGCAAGCCTAAAACCAGGCACCTCAATTAGCATACTATTGTCTTGTTACTTGGCTTGAAACAAAAAATGTAGATATTGACTTGTACGTGTATTACGGAACAACGCGGAACATCAAAGAAGGCCCCCCGGCAGGACGGCGGACTCGTACTGCCACTAGCTGGCCCTAAAGCACAAGTTCTACAGATGTATCCAGACTGGAACTAAAAAAAAAAAAACTTCTTTTCCTCTCCAATTCATTTCGCAATCCAGGAGGACTGCTCGCGGCCACGCATCTAATGGACGACAAGATCAATTTTCACGTTTCGGAGGCCGAAAGGTAGATTTCGTTAGATTCGTTGTGAATGTTTTCTGATCAACTAGCAGAGCCGCATTCCTAACTAGCATCGAGGCCATTCTTAAAGCCGGCGCAGGCGCCGTGATATGCGTGCTCCCAACCTGCCCATCGTCAACATCTTGCAACAACTCACTGACTTAGAAAGCATAGTCGACGGTGTTCTTGTTGGCCAGGTGTTGAACACTGGTAAAGTGGCTTAAGCAGTATGTCATTTGAATATTACTCGAACGCCCGACACTTCTCCTTCAACTGTGATGCCCATCTCCAGATGGTGAAATCGCGTTGGGAATTCCACTTTATGTGCCCTCAAATGACATGAGGTTGCTAGGTCGATGTCAGACACACTAGCCAATGATGAAGTGTGGCCAAGTCTGTGCTCAGACGGGGGAAGGAGAGAGGAAAAGGGAACTGCCTATATTGCTAGTGGAGATATGACCAGCTCAAGACTGGAGACTACTACAAGTACAGACTGGTATATATACTACTGCAGCATGAGCTATCCACTATCTCGGGTACTCAGTAAGCTAATAGTAAACTATCGATCAACTGTCAGGAAGCTGTGAACAAGCTGTGAACAAGCTGTGAACAAGCTGTGAAAAAGCTGTTAACAAGCTGTGAACAAGCTGTTAAACAGCTGTTATGTGCTATCTACAAGTCCGATGTAAATAAGATGGAATATCAGAATAGACGGAAGCAGATATGACGTGATCAGAAAATGAATCATGACATTACCCCCCTCTCAAGGATTGTGTCCACACAATTGGGTGAGTAAGAGTAGCATCAAGCCTCCCATTTTCCCAATTGTATAGACGTCCCGGCAGACGAGGTGTGGTGGTAAAATTCTCAATGCGCCTGTAGACTAGTTGCGCATTTCGAGGGAGCAGGCGAGGGGCAGAGGGATTTTTGCAGTGAAACTCAGCTAGAGCTTCTGCTGCATTTTCTTTCAAGTTTGCAAGCGGTTCCCAGCTATCATGCTCTTTTCCGTATCCCTTCCAATGTACTAGATACTCGAGCCCTTTCCGTTTGACTCTCGAGTCCAGCACCTTCTCAACTTCATACTCTACTTCACCATCAACTAACTCCGGTGGCGGGGGAGGAGGGGTTTTCTGTGAGTCGAACTGCGGGGCAACATGGGGAGAGAGAAGGGTCTCATTGAAGACGGGGTGTTTGTGTCTCCACGAGCGGGGGAGTTCAAGACGATAGGAAGAAGAGCCGACTTTCTCAAGCACTTTGAACGGACCATAGCGCTTATCGTCGAGTTTCTTGGCAGGACGGACCGTGGTGATGTTGACTCCTTCAACATAGACCAAGTCGCCTACTCTGTACTCTTTTGCATCACTGCGCTTCCGATCATAGAACCGCTTCATCGTTTCTGCAGCTGCTTTCAGAGACGACTCAGCTTCTTCCCGCACCTTCTGCATTGTCTCAGCAAACTTCTGAGCATCCGGTGTGCGCACATCACCTCTGGGCTCAATCCCTTTCCAGGGGTGCTGCCCAGAGTTGATGAAGAATGGGGTGAACCCTGTGGCAGTGTGGATCTTATCATTGTAGGAGAACTCGGCAATGGACAACCATTCGGCCCAGTCGTCCTGACGATGGTTAATGAAGATCCTGAGGTACTGCTCCAAGTCCTGATTGACCCGTTCTGTCTGCCCATCGGTCTGAGGATGATACGCAGTAGAAATGTTCTGCTTGACACCCAGAAGTTTGAACAAGTCTCGGCTGAACTGAGACGCAAATTGCGGACCCCTGTCATGGATTATGCGCTCTGAAAGCCCGTGGTCACGGAAGACACGATCCCTGTAGTGCTTGGCAAAGCCGAGAGAGTTGATCTCAATGTTAACTGCTTGGAACTTGGCAGCTTTTCCAAATCGATCAACAAACACCAGAATCGCATCAAAACCATTTGACATCGGAAGCGGACCAATCAGATCAGTGGACACAATCTGCCAGGGACGCGTGGGGACTGTGTTTGGAGACAGAGGTGCAGGGGGTGCCATTCGTCGTGGTTTGGTTCTTTGACATGTCAGGCACCCGTCTACATAGGCTCGAATGTCTACCTGCAAACGCGGCCACCAGTAGTTACGTGTAATCAGCTCCTGTGTCTTGTAGCGCCCGGGATGACCAGCGAGAGAAGTAGAGTGGTGCAAACGAATAATGTCTTCACGCAGCTTCTTGTCTCGGGGTACATAGAACCGGTGCTTCCAAGTCACAACCCCACCCTCCAACTCCACCCACTCCTTCTCCTTTGCTGCAAGATTGCGGACAACAAGCTTGTCACGGTTCTGAGCGGCACGCTTGATCCGAGCCATGATGTCATTGCTGATAGCGCTAACATCGTGGTGATGAACTCGGAAGAACTCGGGTTTGAGCAAAACCATGTTCTCGTTGTCGTGCACACCCCTCTCATGACCTGCTCGTCTCGAGAGGTAATCCGCTTTGGCCACTTAAAGAAAGGGCCCAGCCAAGGATTGAACACAGCTGCTGAGAGCTTGACATTATGTTAGGATTCACGTGCCCAACCAGCCTTGGTCACTACCTCTCCACCAAAAGGGAGCAATGTCAAGCTCGACTTGACATGCGGCTGGTGGTATATATAGTAGATATGCCATTTCACTCATGACATTACCTTCCCACTAAGGCTTATCGTCCCGATAAGTCTACTATAATATTCCTTGTCCCCAAGGGTTACCCTTGCGGGCTTAACCTTGACAGCTTTAATTTGTTCAATGGGCTATCCTCCTGTGACCGAGTTTCTCCAATTGGAAGTCGAGCAAACAACACATTGCAAAGGATCGGGCCGGTCACGTCACGCCGAACGTCCCTAGTGACGGACCTAATCACATCAATGTCATGAGTGAAATGGCATATCTACTATATATACCACCAGCCGCATGTCAAGTCGAGCTTGACATTGCTCCCTTTTGGTGGAGAGGTAGTGACCAAGGCTGGTTGGGCACGTGAATCCTAACATAATGTCAAGCTCTCAGCAGCTGTGTTCAATCCTTGGCTGGGCCCTTTCTTTAAGTAAATTTTGGAATGAGAACAACATGTGATGTGATTAGGTCCGTCACTAGGGACGTTCGGCGTGACGTGACCGGCCCGATCCTTTGCAATGTGTTGTTTGCTCGACTTCCAATTGGAGAAACTCGGTCACAGGAGGATAGCCCATTGAACAAATTAAAGCTGTCAAGGTTAAGCCCGCAAGGGTAACCCTTGGGGACAAGGAATATTATAGTAGACTTATCGGGACGATAAGCCTTAGTGGGAAGGTAATGTCATGAGTGAAATGGCATATCTACTATATATACCACCAGCCGCATGTCAAGTCGAGCTTGACATTGCTCCCTTTTGGTGGAGAGGTAGTGACCAAGGCTGGTTGGGCACGTGAATCCTAACAGTCGAAGAGCGTCCGCAGACTCCGTGATCGGAGGTCTGCTTTTGCTCAAAGGCCCCGACACGGCTGATATCATGTGTGATTGGAACTTTCAGACATAGTGGAATTAATTGCTCATCGGGGCGTCAAGCATTTTACTTTATTCTTAATCATTTTTCCTGACTTGGCATACTTAGTACTGAAGTGAAATGCTATAGGTATGGCGGTCACTTTGTACATTTATTATTTGGGTCTTTTTTTTTTCATGTTTTCCGGGTTTTTTTTCGCGTTTTTCATGGTTTTGACCTTTTTTTCATGGTTTCGAACTTTATTTTCGCACTTTCAAACTTTTTTTCTCAACTTGAGATTTTCAAAGTTTTTTTTTCCTGCCCTTCACAGGAACTGACAAGTTTTTTCAAGTGTTCTTTGTGATATAACATGTTTCCAAGTTCTTACTCAACAAGACATTTCTTTATGGCGGTCACATTGCACATTTCTTATTTTGGACTTTTTTTCCACTTTTCTGTACTTTTTTGGGGGTTTCCATACTTTTTTTTTGGTGTGTTTTTTTTTTTCTTTTTTGCCATTTGGTTTCAAGCAGATTGCTATTGTTTCCTGTCACCAGAATCACCACTTTCTGAGAAAACCATCGCTGGGAGGATGGATTGAACCATGACCCTATAGTGGGGTTAATCATTACTTGATGGCCATAGTTGATCAAGTACTTCGGCGGTCAGTTGTAACCCCCTGCTGAGCCACAGCAAGCATATCACTGGTGCAGGTGTCATAGTGTGTGGTATAATACACTTTATGGCTTCCTTCTGCAGGTGGTTCGGAACTGAACCTCTGTTATATCGCTGAGCCAAGAGGGAAGGAATATCCGATCATATGACCGGAGCCGGGCTAAGCCGCGAACCGGAGATGAACGGATGTCTAGATCAGCCACTTCTCGGAACACCACAACTCAGCTAGGGTGACCGACTGACTGGCCTCGGGCTGCGAGATGGGGAAGTGTCCAATGCCAAGGTCCGAGTCGTATGAGCTCGAAGATGGCGACGGGACTGGGATAGCCTGGACCGGAGACGCAAGAGCATCACCAGTGTTGTTGGGTAGTTGTCCAGCGCAGTTCCGGTGTGAACCAGAATAGTTGACATGAAGATGGAGCAAAGGCGGTGCGCCGGAGCGGACTAGAGGCATATCCAAGACACGGGAGACAACCCGGAGTTGAACCGCAGTTGTTGGTATGGCCGAGCGAGGACTCCGGAGTTGTGACCGGAAACCGGAGTGACCGGAGTGACCGGAGTCACAAGAGGGAACCAGAGGGAGACGGGAGCAAGGCCATAGAGAGGGAGACGTCGAGAGGCAATAGACCAGAACCTCAAGAGACGATTGGCAACAGTCCATGAGAGGGAAGCATGGATAACTTTTATTTTTCGGATACTGTACAAGATGTAAAGTACCGGTATTTATACTAGGGACAAGTAATTTGTACAAAAGGGAATAAGTAACATGAGGCAATGTGAAGCAACATGAAACGAAGTGAACCGCATGGAAGAAGACACCACCATGCGGGAAAAGGGATGAAGTGGGAATAAGGAATAATAGGAAGTAGGAAAGGGGAAAGGTAGAGCATATGGTTTGATAGATGAACGGATGGATAGAAGAGTGATAAGATGTAAGTGCTATGACATCTGCCTCGAGGCAGATGAAGAAGCGATGGGGAATGATGGGAATGTGATGGAAGCGTGAAGCATATGAAAAGATAACAAGGAGAAGTGATGAGAGCGTTGAAACAATAGATGAGAAGTGATAAGGGATGCATAAATGGAATAGGAGTTGATAAGGCATAATAGCGAACGTTCCGGGGAGAGTCTGATGACTCCGGTGACTCCGGGTATCTCCGGATTCCGGAGATATGTCCGGAGCGACTGGAACGAGAGCAGGAGTGATGGGGCATAGATGAATAGCGCATAAGTGTACCAGATGTTGAACTGGTATGTTGGTAGTCGAGATGAACGAGTTCCAAGGTACTGGTGGTAAGTGTTGGTGGTTTTGGGAGCTCCGGGTCGCCGGAGTGGACACAGTTGCAAGGAATCATTCCGGAGGACGTTGGCAGTCCTTTAGGAGAGTTCCAATGCGTAGGGGCAGAGGTCCGAGACGACGTGGGTGAAGTGGAGCTGAACCAAGGAACGTGGAGGACCGGAGTTCGGAGTGATTACATAATCACAGTCCGGAATGTACCAAGGAGTGCGGAGGTGCCACAGCCTGTATCACGGTGAAGGACCAGTGCGAAGTACAGGTGGAATGTTCAGGTAGAATGTTCCGGGGCGATATGGATGAACCGCAGAGAACCGGTCGGGGCTGGATGACTAGTCCAGAGGTTCCGGGATTAACCAGGATGACCGGAGGGTGAACGAGGTGAGGAGTGAGGCCGGAGGTGGCCAAGATAAGGTGAAGTAATGAAAGCGAAGTGGGTAATAAGGAAGAAGTACTCAGCAATCCATGATTGGACGAGAGCTATGTATTCCGGGATGGGTCCGGGAACAGGTGAACCATTAATCAACCGGAGTGAGCTGGAGTGGTGCTGGAGTATTACCGGAGTGGTGCAGGGTCTGATGTAGTGCGTGATTGTGTGTCCGGAGGTGACGGGAGCACGGTCAGAGTTGGATTGAGTGCGACCAGAACCGATAAATGGGAAAAAATGAAAGACTGATTTGCACGGACATAACAGTATCCCCCCTTTACGTTCCTTGCCCTCAAGGGACTGAAGGACAGGGTAAGTAGAGGGATCCGTGGGTGTGGGAAGCCATAACGAAGATTCCGGAGTTGATGTGCAACGACCGGAAACCTAAAGGCCTCGACGGATGGAGAGGGAACAGCAGGGAGTGCACAGAAAAGGCCGGAAAGATACCGGAGGTGAAATGAAATAAGCCGGAGGGCGTGGGAATCCGGAGAAATATCCGGAATGTTGGAAGTTGAGTTGATGAATGAAGGAATAGCAGCATCGCTGCAAGCCGAGTTGAATGATGTTTGAAGAAAAGGAATGGGATGTGGAAGGGAAGTAGATGAGGATGGTAGATAGAAGGAGTGGAAGTTGGAATTGAAGGGAGAAGTCCAAAAGCGTCTGGAGGGCTGCTGAAAGGACTGAGGAAACCCGGAGTAGCTTGACGTTTGACCGGAAATGCGTGGGAAAAGACCGGCCAAGGTCCGGGCGAGTTTTGGCGACACGAGAAGCGTCCGGAATTCCGGAGCGACAGGATGAAGCCGGAGGGGGAAGCAATCCTTTTCAAGGATTACAGCGCCTTCAATGAAGAAGGTCTTGGAAACCACAGAGGTCATCCATCAAGGATGAAAAGGTGAATCAACTGTGGGTGCATCTGACTCTGGTGTTCAAAGATAGAAGACCAATCCAGTCAGAGACATGGATGATTATGTCGACGCGCAGTGTCAAAGAACTGGCACTGAAGGCACATGGTCAAGCGAGTAGTCCAGGTGATGCCGGAATATTTCCGGTCAATACCGGAAGTACTGAGAGGAGCCGGAACCCCGAAAGGAACCGGACCAATGAGGGAAGCGATTTGGAAGGGACTGGAGGGAGAGAGACGGAGGGAAGGGAGTGCAAGACCACATGTAAGAAAACTCGCTAAGAAGAGTTTTTGTTGAAGGGCTCCAAAGAAGTACAGAGGATCGAAGACCACCGGAGGAAATGTTGAAGTCGAAAATAATTTAAACCAAGTTGTCCGGTTCAACCAGAGTTGGGCCAAAGGCAATTTTTAATGACCAGAGGCAAGAAGCATAAAATCCGATGGGGCAGGAGTGTCGATAGAACGACCAGAGAGTCCAACAGAGGACAGGATTGTCCGGGGTGGACATGACAGCGCAATAAAGAGCTGTCACCATGGAGACCAGCCATCAAGGCCGGAAGTGTGAAATCTCCATGGGCACCAACTGTGGCGTCAAGGAGACCACTCAGGGAAGGATAGAACGTTGGTGTGCAGGCCAAAGTGGCACTGATGCATGCGGGTGCTTGATCCTAGGGTGTCCGGTGTTGATTGGAGCTCGGAGAGCCCGGAGAACCGGAGACCATGGGAAAATTCGAGGGAGAAGAATTCAAGTAAGTCCGCATTGAAGAAAACCCGCAGGAAGGGTTTTGTAAGGGCTCCAAAAAATACAGAGGGGCGAAAGCCATCGGGGAAAGTTGAATAAATGTTTAAAGTTGTCGGATGGAGGAGGGAGGAGGAGGACATTGTAGCGGAGTGTCGGAGCGATGCCAGAGGCCCAGATGGGCAACCAGAAACACACCAGGAAGGAGAATAAAAGGGGCGGATAAAATCCGAGAGCAAAAAATAAAGACCGATGGAGGGGTGAAGATTCCAAGAACAAGAGGACAGAATTGCTGGAGGGATCGACAGCAAAGAAGTCCAGAGGATGTCTGGAGCATGGAGCTGATGTCCAGAGATCAAATTGAGAGTTCCGGAATTTTCGGAGTTTGATCACACAGAGCAAGTGCAACCGGAGGGGAGCAAACAGCAGCGGATGGTGCTGAATGAAACCCGAAGATCAACCTGAGGGACTCCGAAGCACCGGGGTAGACTCCGGAACGGGGAACAAGGACCGGAGTAGACTCCGGGCAAGGGTCAAGACCCGGAGACTGTTACGGGCAACGGAACAGGTCGAAGGGAGAGGATGAAAATTTTCTGAACACAAAACAGCATTGCCAAAGTGTTGGCAAAGGCAAATGAAGAGTTTGGAGGCAATGTGAAGCACACATCACCAGCTGTAGTCACCAGATACCGGATATGGCCGATGCAAAGCGATAACGCAACCTAGAGCTGTGATGATGATGTCCAAATTGATCTGAACTGTAACTGATAGAGGTCCGAAATTTTCGGAGGTGCTCAAAGGATAACAGCGAGCACATTGAAGCTCCCAGCTGAAACCTGAGCATTCCGGAGATACTGCGGGAACTGCATCAAGCGACCGGAATTAGGAGTGGTTGAGTTCCAGAGGTCCGGGATCGAAGGACCGGAAAACAACCGGAGTTCAGCTCCGGAAAAACCGGAGTGGAACGAGGAGGTGGAGTATGAGCAATCCAGCTCCAAGGGGTGCCAATGAGTCGAAAAGAAAAGTGTAGCAAAACCGGAGTGGTGGCGAGAACTCTCTGAAGGCGAGGCAAAAGTTGAGAATGCGGGCTCGGTGGAAGTAATCTGGTTAGGATTCCCCGGTGAGCTCTTATACATTTGTTCAACGAAGCTGTTGCTGCAAGAGAGATTCAAGTCGATAACCAGAATTGAAAACCAACCAATCGACTGGGCGGGATGAACAGGAGGAAGATTAAAGGGGATAAGAACGTGGACCGGAGGTCAGACGTTCCGGAAGAAACCAATCCGAAGAGCAACAAGGACAAGGTGTCGAGTTGTCGAAGGATGGTGAAGCGGGGATGCTTCGGGGTATATCCGGAGGCATTAGCCAAACCGGAGTGGTGCCCGAGAGGAACAAGGCTTGTAGCCGAGATTCCGGGAACGAGCGGAGTGACGACCGGAAGAATTGCGAAAGTCCGGAACAGAGGCGCGATGGAAAGCTATCGATGAGGATGCTTCTGGTGAGCTCTTATCTGTTCAGGTCAAGCGCCGTGGCAACCAGAATGTCGTCCGGAGCGAGGACAAGGCCTGACAAGCCCTAGAACCGGAAAGAACGCCCGAGGACAAAGTCCGGGATTTGGGCGCTGGCATCAAAGCCACAAGATATCCATAGAAGGATCGGGGACTGGTGGTTGTCGCAAGACATGGCGAAGACAGCGATCGGAGTGGTACCGGGGCCAACCGGTAAGAGTCCGGAGTGTCCTTCCGTAACCGGAAAGGCCATAACAGGATTCAAGCTTTATGCTTGAGGTGTGCGCGCACAGGGTCAAAGAAGATGTGGGGTAGCGGATTATGTTGCTTTTCAACCTTGCAGCTCAACGGAGCGCGGGCGGTGACATAGCAAGATCCGGGTTTTCCTGCAAGTTCGGAGACGTCGCAGGAGTGACAAGGGATGCAAATCATGTGACATTTAGTCGACAGGAAATGATCACCACCAGGGTATTGAGTCCAGATGAACCGGACATGGGTGGGAATGTGAACCGGCGGCAAGCTGGTAATATTCCCGTGGTCATGAGGGTCGTGAGAAAATGGGCCAGACAATAGTCCGGAAACCATCTGGGGCTGCACAGCAGCTACCAGAATGGGTAGAAGTCGTTAGGAATGGATAAATGGAGCAAACAGAGTCTGCAACCACCCGGAACCTCAGAGAGGCGGCCGGAGTGGGTAGAAGTCGTGGGAGAAAACTCCGGAATGCACTGGAGTGAGTAGGAGTCATGGGAGAAGACTCCAGAGTGCACCGGAGTTCACTCCGGACCGTAGAGGCAACCGGAGTGGATGGAAGTCGTGATAAGGAAGTCCGGAATTCAACCGGAATACACCCGGGGCCACAAGGGCAGCCGGAGTGCAGTGAAGTCGTAAGAGGTCATGAGGGAATGAGTGGAAGTGCGAGGATCAATGGATGTTGATCACCGGAGTTGTTGTCCGGAATCCAGATACACAAGCACAGCGGTGAGAGGACTATCTGCATGCATGATGACACAGCGAGCAGATGAGGCCAGACAGAGGATCCGAAAAATACTGTTATATCGCTGAGCCAAGAGGGAAGGAATATCCGATCATATGACCGGAGCCGGGCTAAGCCGCGAACCGGAGATGAACGGATGTCTAGATCAGCCACTTCTCGGAACACCACAACTCAGCTAGGGTGACCGACTGACTGGCCTCGGGCTGCGAGATGGGGAAGTGTCCAATGCCAAGGTCCGAGTCGTATGAGCTCGAAGATGGCGACGGGACTGGGATAGCCTGGACCGGAGACGCAAGAGCATCACCAGTGTTGTTGGGTAGTTGTCCAGCGCAGTTCCGGTGTGAACCAGAATAGTTGACATGAAGATGGAGCAAAGGCGGTGCGCCGGAGCGGACTAGAGGCATATCCAAGACACGGGAGACAACCCGGAGTTGAACCGCAGTTGTTGGTATGGCCGAGCGAGGACTCCGGAGTTGTGACCGGAAACCGGAGTGACCGGAGTGACCGGAGTCACAAGAGGGAACCAGAGGGAGACGGGAGCAAGGCCATAGAGAGGGAGACGTCGAGAGGCAATAGACCAGAACCTCAAGAGACGATTGGCAACAGTCCATGAGAGGGAAGCATGGATAACTTTTATTTTTCGGATACTGTACAAGATGTAAAGTACCGGTATTTATACTAGGGACAAGTAATTTGTACAAAAGGGAATAAGTAACATGAGGCAATGTGAAGCAACATGAAACGAAGTGAACCGCATGGAAGAAGACACCACCATGCGGGAAAAGGGATGAAGTGGGAATAAGGAATAATAGGAAGTAGGAAAGGGGAAAGGTAGAGCATATGGTTTGATAGATGAACGGATGGATAGAAGAGTGATAAGATGTAAGTGCTATGACATCTGCCTCGAGGCAGATGAAGAAGCGATGGGGAATGATGGGAATGTGATGGAAGCGTGAAGCATATGAAAAGATAACAAGGAGAAGTGATGAGAGCGTTGAAACAATAGATGAGAAGTGATAAGGGATGCATAAATGGAATAGGAGTTGATAAGGCATAATAGCGAACGTTCCGGGGAGAGTCTGATGACTCCGGTGACTCCGGGTATCTCCGGATTCCGGAGATATGTCCGGAGCGACTGGAACGAGAGCAGGAGTGATGGGGCATAGATGAATAGCGCATAAGTGTACCAGATGTTGAACTGGTATGTTGGTAGTCGAGATGAACGAGTTCCAAGGTACTGGTGGTAAGTGTTGGTGGTTTTGGGAGCTCCGGGTCGCCGGAGTGGACACAGTTGCAAGGAATCATTCCGGAGGACGTTGGCAGTCCTTTAGGAGAGTTCCAATGCGTAGGGGCAGAGGTCCGAGACGACGTGGGTGAAGTGGAGCTGAACCAAGGAACGTGGAGGACCGGAGTTCGGAGTGATTACATAATCACAGTCCGGAATGTACCAAGGAGTGCGGAGGTGCCACAGCCTGTATCACGGTGAAGGACCAGTGCGAAGTACAGGTGGAATGTTCAGGTAGAATGTTCTGGGGCGATATGGATGAACCGCAGAGAACCGGTCGGGGCTGGATGACTAGTCCAGAGGTTCCGGGATTAACCAGGATGACCGGAGGGTGAACGAGGTGAGGAGTGAGGCCGGAGGTGGCCAAGATAAGGTGAAGTAATGAAAGCGAAGTGGGTAATAAGGAAGAAGTACTCAGCAATCCATGATTGGACGAGAGCTATGTATTCGGGGATGGGTCCGGGAACAGGTGAACCATTAATCAACCGGAGTGAGCTGGAGTGGTGCTGGAGTATTACCGGAGTGGTGCAGGGTCTGATGTAGTGCGTGATTGTGTGTCCGGAGGTGACGGGAGCACGGTCAGAGTTGGATTGAGTGCGACCAGAACCGATAAATGGGAAAAAATGAAAGACTGATTTGCACGGACATAACAACCTCAAAGTTGAGGTGCCCCACTGATCAAGGCAATCAAGCCGGCCGTTCGGCTTGCACAGCCACTGGCTCCAATATACGGTGAAATCTGAAAGAAACTCTCAGTCAGGCTCCCAGAAAAAGAATGTTAGCCTGGAACAAAAAAAAGAACGGGACACCAAAAAAAAAAAAAGACAAAAAAAGACCAGAAAGTGAAAAAAAAAAGACCAGAATAATCAATGTGCATTGTGACATAGACATATTCAAAACTAAAGTAAAATAGATGAGGGAAAGAAATGTCTCGTTGAGTAAGAACTTGGAAAAACATTATATTACAAGGAATGCTCGAAAAAACCTGTCAGTTCCTGTGAAGGCAGGAAAAAAAAATTCAAATTCTCAAGTTGAGAAAAAAAGGTGGAAACTGTGAAAATAAAGTTTGAAACTGGTAAAAAAAAAGGTTGAAGCCATGAAAAACGCAAAAAAACCCGGAAAACATGAAAAAAAGACCCAAATAATAAATGTACAAAGTGACCGCCATATATAGGTACCACTGGATAAGGGAAATTCAGATTTTTCGGAGGTCAATCCTGGATAAAACTAGTAAATAGGGGACTTCACGGTAGGGGAATATTTTGGCGTTTGTGAATAAATTTATTCATTTGCTTGGATGAATAAAATCATGTTTTGTGGAATAAATCCATGATCACCCCGTTTGGTTTCCACCATATATTTTCATTAACTCAAGCAACTTGAAGCACATATATTCCACAAAAATATGTTTATTCCACAAGCAAGATTTACAGCCAACGACAGTACCGAAGGCGCGGATCAATTTTTTCTAAATTTGGAGGTTTTGATATCTCTGAAAGAATTAGCCATACCTCACTCAGTTCTGCACTGTTTAGGCTGTAAGTATGCTACATAACTCGGGCTAATTCATATGCAATTACTCATAGAGCCAGAAGAATGAAATAAACTTATTTTCAATGAGCTGGGAAATTGGGCTCGCCGTGCGGTAAATTCGCGCCAGCACTCTCAAATCACCTCGAATCACCGCTATTCTTGGCACAGGGCTAGGCACACGTCCTTTAATTTACATCATAGAAGCAAATTACTGAATATCGCACCCAGAAGTCTTGAAACCGCAGTATGGGGGATTTTTCGGTGAGTACGTTGAAATTGGTATGTTGACCAGCTTGGTCAATCTGAACAGCGCATACCACCGATTAGAGGATAAAAGTGATCTCATAAACTGAACCATCTGCTCAAAAAGGCGAAATACTCGTCCCGAACCACTAATTAGACGCGTTGCGTACCTCATGATGTCACTTCTTATCACATCACCCGCCTTTCTGCATCATCAGACGCGCGTCGTGCCACTCGTAGCATGTATGGCCGGCCAATACTGCATCTCTCGCAGCTGCTAGACGTAAAAGAGTCGTTGCTGCAGGAATATAATCTCCGAGTGCAGATGAGTGAAAGAGATTCAACATCTGCAAGCCTTTGTACAACACACCTTGAGTTCAACCTAGCTTTCCTCTTCTGCTCTAAAAGTCGAGTTCCATGCTTTGTCGATGAGTGGATAAAGTAGGACGCGCGTCCAATGATGCGGAAGGAGTGCGGACTCCGAGATCTTGTGGCTGAGTGACTGTGTGATGCTGATGGTACGCGACGCGACGCGTCTAATTTAGTGGCGCATATCAATTGTTTTAGGCAGGTAAGAGAGCCCAGTGGATGTATTACATTCTCTAATATGGGGTATTCACCAGTTAGAGTGAACAATTTGCTCAGCATTCCAATTTCAACATGGTCACCAAGATTCTGAGGGAAATCCCCCGTACTGCGGTTTTCAAGACTTCTGGGGGCGATATTCAGTCATTTGCTTCTATGATGTAAATTAAAGGACGTGTGCCTCGCCCTGTGCAAAGAATAGCGGTGATTCGAGGTGATTTGAGAGTGCTGGCGCGAATTTACCGCACGGCGAGCCCAATTTCCCAGCTCATTGAAAATAAGTTTATTTCATTCTTCTGGCTCTATGAGTAATTGCATATGAATTAG
The DNA here is from genome assembly GCA_029233265.1 of Mycena alexandri. Taxonomy (NCBI): domain Eukaryota; kingdom Fungi; phylum Basidiomycota; class Agaricomycetes; order Agaricales; family Mycenaceae; genus Mycena; species Mycena alexandri. Next base: position 411,202 of record JARJCM010000042.1, read on the forward strand.
CCCGAGTTATGTAGCATACTTACAGCCTAAACAGTGCAGAACTGAGTGAGGTATGGCTAATTCTTTCAGAGATATCAAAAACCTCCAAATTTTAGAAAAAATTGATCTGTGCCTTCGGTACTGTCGTTGGCTGTAATCGTGCTTGTGGAATATCTTTATTTTGTAGAAATAATCATCCCAACAGTTGAATATTTATATTTACAAACACGAAAATGTGTCCTAGCGTGAAGTCCCCTAATAATAACACAATAAAATCCAATCCTCTGTTCAACTTCTGTTCAATGTCGGATTCAATATCGGCCCGTCGTTTGTGTAACTACCACCGTGGCACTGGCATTTAACTTCCATTAAGGCTCCAATTTTTTCCGTCTGAAAACCGTTTCAAACGGTTATAACCGTTTTTATTTTATTTGATGGACCAGGCAAACTGTTTTCAAACCATTTAAACCGTTACCTTCCCCCGATGTCCCCCCTGGCCCTTCTCTGTTCTCTGTTCTCTGTTCTCTGTACTTCTTGTGGTCCTTACCAGGCATGAAACCACTCAATACAGATTGAAACTATCTGTGTTTCTGCAACTGATGTGTGAACAGAGCTTGGCTTGAAAATCAACAACCGTGGGAATCTTCGCTTTTGAGGTTCGGGATTGCGACGTTCATGTGCTAAGGCGGACTGAGGGCCGATGAAAGGTGCAGCACCCGAAGAAAACATTTTTGAGGTCAGACATCCCAGACTGAACACAGTCGACACAAAGGAGAATTATATTCTTGACTTCCGTGAAAAAACAGTTTGAAACGGTTATTACTGGTTGAGCTTTGCCAGGAGGGTTTGAATTTTTATTGCGTATACGGAGAAGATGCCTCGCCCATTATCGGTCGGTGGTCCCTCTGCCTGTGAATCCTCGCTCACTGTATTCTCCACAGTGGTGCGGTCTCCATCCGGTTCAATTTGCGACAACTCGGAATGCTTCTGGAGACTAGCCTCTCATATATGACGGTCGGAGTGCAACTTTAATCAAATGGGGTACAAACGGTCAATTTCAGTGTAGATTCTTTGCACATAAGTGCAAATTTTCGGAAAGAGGTTTTTTTTTTTTTTCATACACACAGAAATTTTCTCGACTTGACACTCTGTTTTTTGGAGAGGTGTGCAAACTGTTACACAAAGGAACTTTCTCTCTGGTGCCGTAAGATGGCTGTGCCAAACGGATCAAAGCCTTCATTCATGCGGCGGTCCTCCTGCTGTGAACATGTATGTTCTGCATGGAGGCATGGATCCAGTCATCATCGGTTCAGTAGAAAGAAGCAGTGTGTTGTACCTCTTAGGGATTCACCCTCCGCAGGAGACGTGGGTGGCTCACTTGAGCACTTTCAACTGCCTCCGATCAAACCTATGGCGGTCACTTTGCACATTTATTATTCCAGGCTTTTTTTTTTTCACTTTTTCACCCTTTTTTTCCTGGTTTTCAACTTTCTGTACTTTTTTTTTTTGCCTTTCCAGGCTGCTGTTCTTTTGTTCTCATTGAAGCAGACAACTATTGTTACCCGGCCAAAATCACAACTTTATGAGGAATGGACAGTGTTTTTGGACCTGCCCCTATATTGGGGTTAATCATCTTTGATGGCCGAAGTTGTTCGGGGACTTCGGCACTCAGTTGTAACCTCCTTCTCAATCACAGGAGGTATGCCACTGCTACTTCTGCTATGGTAGGTGCTATCCCACAATTGATGACCTCCTCTTACAGTTCACTTGAGCCTAACCATGAGAGCTGAAGTGCCCTTAGTAGTATTAATAGTTCTACTGATCGAGGCCATCAAGGCCCGCCGGTCGGCAGGTACAGCCACTGTATCAAAAAAGAACACTTGAATCCCCACTTCCCTCAAAAGTTGGTTGCAATCTGGGAAGAAAACCTCAGTGCAACTGTCCAGAAAAGAAAAGTAGGCATGGAACAAAAAAAAACAGGTGCCTTGAGAAAAAACAAGTATAAAAGCTCGAAAAACATGAAAAAAGTACTGAAAAGTGGAAAAAAAAGTCCGAAATAATAAATGTGCAAAGTGACCGCCATACAAACCCGCCGCCGTCGGAACAACTCCACCCTCCAAGCCGAGGACAAGCCGAGTTTGTTTATCCAACCAAGGATAATATTTTTATGGTGCCCAAAGAAATCACTCTGAGAAGAAAAAAAGCACACAATAGATTCAATATTTTGAGTGGGTAGTGAAAAAAAATTACTTGTTGAAAATTTCACACTCTTAAGTCCGAAAAATCGGTGTAAAAACACAAAGTTTACCCCTGTTTTATTAAAGGGGCACTCCGACCGCCATACTCATAGACAGACACTTCAACCGATGACGCTCGTACCTCGCTTCAAGTTGTTGAATTTGCAGACTGAGTTTAAATCATTACTGTATCCCAAACGCTCCAAAAAAAAAAAAAAAAATTTGGCACTGGATTCAGTGGTTTCAGCAACATCTTTGGCAGGCTGAATCCTACGGTTTTGTACCTAGTTTCAGCTTTCTTTTTATTGCGGCCTAATCTAATGCTTTCAGGAACCAATTCAGCCAGGCAGAAATTTCTTTTTTGGCGGTGTGTGTGCAATCCAACATCGAGACCCATCAAATGTCAAGGGGAATCGACAACGAGGTACGAGTTTGCAGTTGTAGTGTCTGTTAAGAGACTACTATTTCCTTATCCGGCATCGTTTTCGTTTTCATCCCAATCGGGAAATCTCTTCTTCCCTCCTTCTTCCAGCTTTTCGCCCTTTTCCACCCCTAAGTCTCCAGTCTCATCTCATCGCAAAGCTCACCCAACCCAGCAAAATCTCATTACGCCCAGACCCTATTTACACGTACTTATAAACCGATCCCGTTCCTAGAGAGTCCGCGATAGCGATAGATAGTTGCATGTTATGTACGTATGTGATTGATTATGTAGGTAGTAGTACTTAAATGTAACTCGGAACGTGCAAGGAGTGGGGACGACGGGAAGCCGATGACGCGGGAAGAGGGGGATGTCCTAAGGAGTGAGGAATGAGGATGTAAAGACGGAGGGGCGGCGCAGTGCCATACTTAAAGCTACTATACAATGTGGCGGTCGGGATATCTCGTAAAGAAAAAAGAATAAAGGCAGAAAAAAGGAAAGGTAAACGCAAATCGAGGTCTGCGTCGCTGAGATAGAAAAAACCAGAGCCAAAGCCAATCCAAGGTCGGCATAGGCAAACATCCATCCATCTGTCAAGTCGCTGACGAGAACCGCGACACCATCACCGCCAACGCGATCAGCAGGCCCCAGCGCCACTTCTCCCAAAACACCTTGCCCAGCGAGGTCATCCACGCGTCCGCATTCGCCGGTACACCCCCGGCGGCAGCAGCGGCCTTGTCGTTGGCGGCGTTGGCGGCGTTCGGCGCGCCGCCGGGTGTAGCGGGGAGAACAAAGAGCGGCGTCGGCGGTGCTTGCGTTTGTGCTCGGGCGGCGGCGGCGGGCCCGCGCTCGCGCTCGCCCATGTTCGGGAGGTCGCGCAGTTCGGGGGCACAGTACTGCAGAGTCGTTAGCACGCATGAGCGGCGGGATGCGAAGAGATGGCGAGAGGAAAGAGACAAGACGCACGTCGGGAAACGCCTCGCGGAATCGCGCCTGCCCAATATTCCACGCATGGCTGCGCGCGGCGAACGCGCGCTTGTGCGCCTCGGTGGAGGTCACGGAGCCGGTGGTCATTTCGTCCGAGAGCATGAAGGAGAGGAGGCCGGTTAATCTGGGGGAGGGAGGTGAGCGACAGGTAATGAGATGGAGATGGTGCAGGGAGAAAGGGAGTAAGATGGAGAGGGTCTGAACGCAGTGTAAACGCGGGGAGGGGGCACCGGTGTTCAAAGAGTATCCCGAACGACGCAGGTGTATTTGAAATGGAGTCGTACGTCCGCCAAACGACCTCACCAAACCTAGTTAGACACCGACGGCACGACACCCCCCCCCCCGCGCCGCGCGGGTACTCGACACATGTGCGAAGCTCATGGCCAAAGCTCATGGCCAGATGAAACAAATATGGCCCACTCCCGCTGGCTCCAACAAAATGGGCGGGGAATGGCGCAGCACGGAAGGGAGATCGTGTCGAACGACTCGCTCCACACGGGTGGTACTGATCCAAGGCAGCCCTGCCGAAACATAACAATCAGCTCGCTCGCAACCGCAGGTAGTCACTGTCCGGACTCGGTTAGAACACCGTTAGGACCACCCGCCGCGGGGGGAAGCGTGGGCAGGCCTGCTCTGCTCCAGCGGACCGTTTGTGATATAAACTCAGCCAATTCCCACACAACCGGAGACAATCCGAGTACGAGAGGCAAGAAAGGAAAGTGGAACCCCCCAGCCCGAAGTAGAAGTAATGGCGAGACCTATTGAACAAACCCGCTCGCTCCCCACCACCGGAGTCGAACATCAGCGCTGGAACGAGACGCGGGCCTAGGCCGCCCATATATACCCCACTCGCTGAGCAATTGAGCGAAAACGGGAGGGTTGCCAAGTGTGAAAGTGGAAGTAATGATGAGACCTAAATCGCACCACACTACTTGAGTAAAATGCCGGCGGGATAACACCCGCCGTGGGGGAGATCGAGGTCTAGGCCGCCCAGATGTACCCCACTTCCCCGCACGATTGAAAAGCACAGATGTGGAAGGACCCCGAGATTTATGTGAACACCCAGGTTCCAAACTCTTCGCTCCGCACGTCCCGCCTAGAACACCGGCGGGAGAGCACCAGTGTACAAACTACTGCGCACCGACATCCGATTTTGCGTGGAGTCATAGTGGCAATGTCCAAATGGCCGGACCAAAGCTGCGGGGCATCGCTCCCGTGGTACGGCTCACAGAGCGCGTCTGGCCAAAGATCTAATTGAAAGTGCCACTTACATCGTCGCGACACTCCATGCTGGATTCCACTGCACAAGAGGAGATCAAATACGGTTCCAAGCAAGCATACGACAAGACCTACTGTCCCTGGATGGAAATCCGACATGGAGAAGCATATTTTCTTGTCAGGATGGAAGCGTCCTGACGGCGTTAGCATCTGCTCCACAGTAAGCCTCGGCATCACACAGCGTCTCGCGCGCCTCACTGACTGACCTTGATGCCCGGCGGCTTGAAGGGGTACTCTGACGGAAACTGCAGTACGCCATGGTACTCTCCTCCCGCGAACGGCGAGTCGGAAGGACCCGCGCTAAATGAGGTCAGTCAGTCACATTGGATCAAATCAAGCGGCGGCTCGCGCACGATAAGGAAGTTCCCTGTGGCGAGGGGTCAGTACACGAATGCAGTGGCGAGTAAGGTTACTGTGCGCACAGGTGAGGATATTCTTCTCGTCGGGCGCGGCCCACACAAACGGGGGTGGCTCCCGTTGCATCGTCACGTATTCCTTGGTAAGCTGGCAAGCGCTCGTCAGCGGCAATGGGTGCGGGGTTACTCGGAGACCTTACGCGCTTGTATGCTGCTTTGCTCGCCATTGAGGACCAGTATTCAAGATATGTAGCAAGGCGTTTGGTAAGAGAGGCTGCGAGTCACGACGTAACGCCAGTCACACGTCATCACCGCTGTTTCTTTTGCCTTTTCATGTCGTTTGCCTTCTCGCGTTCATTAAATTCACATGGCCCGCGGTCAGTTAAATCTCTGAATCTAAACGCATTCTGGGTTTGTTCTTAGGCTATGCAGCACTTGATCGCCGGTTTTCACTATATAGCCAAAATATGAAACCCCTTGCGGATCACTGTTTTATAGGTGTAGGCGGGCGTCCGGTTACTCAGTGCCACGATAACCTCTATGGATGGAGAAACAGCTTCGTGTTGGATAATAGACTGCCTATCAACCCTCATTCTTGCACCATTGCTGCACCATTGGTCGTTCACGGCAGCGCATCTGATCCTCTCCTGCCACTGCCAGGAAACCGCTGACCCATCTACACGCCGGAGACGAACCCGCACACAACCATCATCAGCACCCGCTCACAACGGACGCCGCCATTCAAAACACTACATACCAAACTAAGCAAGACGGCGATCTTCTGCTGTGCCCGAGATGTGCTTAAACACACAGGTTAAAGTTAGGGCATCTCCATTCACACAGCCGGCAAGTACCACGACCGCGGCTTCATGGCGTTTGACGGGCGTGGGTCCGACATTGGCCATGGCGTTGGCCTGACGTTGGCCAGGCGTTGGACATTGTCAGGACAATTTCTTTGTTCTTTTTGTCAGCGTGGGAACCTTGTCGTTTACAAAGCTCAACTTGATAACTTTCACACAACACCCCGCGGCGGTAAGTTGACTTGAAATGAAATTGTGCTGAGAGTTCAGACAATATACAAGCTTCTGCGCTAGTTTTGGTGTACTCCAACCTGTGCAACATAGTCAATTTGTTCAGCAGCCGGTTTGACCGCTGGTGCTGGCCTGAATCGCGTTATCACGCCCAGGTCTCGAAAACATGCGGAACGGCTGGAAGAAATTGAACTGACGGGCTGGAACAAAACTTCTGTATGGTGCAAACATTTTTCTGTGGGGGAAATCGGTCAAAAATGCTAAAAGTGAGAAGTTCAACATGACCACTTGGTGATCGCCGATACCAAGCCGCAAAGGCGTGTCAAATTCCCAGGCTGACAAAAGAACAAAGAAATTGGCCAACGCCTGGCCAACGCCATGGCCAATGTTGGACCCACGCCCGTTAAACGCCATGAAGCCGCGGTCGTGGTACTTGCCGGCTGTGTCACTGTTCCCCATCGAACAGGTGCGAGCCTCGAGGCGGAACGTCAACGATTCCCGATTGAACGGAATTCACGTTCAGACGGAATTAATCTCACTTCAAACCCCCTAACGGACTGAGAATTCCGTCCTGCCATCGCCAAGACGAACATAATATCTCAGTAGCTTTCCGAAAGACACGGACACCTGACCTTCAAACCGCTCACAATACCGTCCACCGCCGGGCGGGCGTGATTTGGTGAATCTGGGAGTCGGGGCTCCGCAAGATCAGCGTCCCGACCGGCGGTCCATTTACGGGCAGGAAAATTTACCGCTTGACTCTGCGCTACATTGTTTCATCGAGTCGTCGGTGGGCGCACTGTGCCCAGTGTCGAGTCGCCGGTCACCGTGCCCACCGTGGACCAATACGCACGATAGGCTGAACACTCCCGTGCAGTTAACTCATCATTGAATATTCAGCGCTCTGAAATTCAACCCTAAGGCCAAGAAATGTCACCAAGCATCCACATCCAGCAACGAAGTATCCACGCTTGAATCCACGCTGCGTTCAGCGCTCTGAAAGTTCCCACCGCACGATGTGGATACCTTCACGACGAAGGAAGCAGCGGTGGCAAATACCTCTCGCAGACAGTGTATTGAACCTTAAGGTATGTCTACTTGTTGTGCTCGTTCGCTCGGTTTACAGCAGTCTTATTCACCATTGAACAAGCGGTTGTATATTCATAGGTGTGATGTATAATCGATACTTATATTCTCAGCAATCCAGCGCCCTTGCATCGTTTCAGGAATCAAGTAACGCGGGCAAATTCTCCTCGATATACTCCGCCACCGCATTCGTGCCCTAATGCATCCTGAGCCATTGGCACGAAAGTTCCTGAGGAACGTACTTTGTCGGCTTGAAGACCACGCGGGGGGTTAAACGTCTTGATATCCGGGATAACTTCTTTGGCGATTCGAACGATCTCCTGCACGAGAGAGAAAAGTAAGCCAAGGCTTCTCTGAACACGGGAAATTTGCCTCTGCTTGCTCTGGAGTCCACGATGAAGCGATGAACTGGCTCGGCTGCCGTCAGTATCGAGAACGTGCAGTAAGAGGACAAAAAGAAAGAAAAACGAACGAGAAGGTTCGGTCGTTCGCGCTCAACGGTCGCTCGTACATCATCGATGCCTGTAAAAAGGTATTCTCGGTCTTTGACTTGCTTGGAGGGCTCGATAGGATCTTACTCTCGATATTCGCGACGTGGCTGATATCATAGCGATCTTTGAACTTCTCGATAATCTCAGCTATGACACGCTTGGGCCTATCGGGTACGGGGTTCGTCGAGGCGATTCGGTATTGTGGCTCCGGCATTTGCGATTTCGCAACTTTGGTTGGGAGCAAGGTGGGAGTACTGAAGAAGAATCGTTTCGGCCCGGGATTGATTCGTACCCAGGTCATGAGCCACGTCGAGGGCGCCGATTACTTCCAGAGAGCCTTCATTGCCAATGTCCGCGCCGTTAGGAACAACCCTCCGCATTGCCATCGCGGGCGCAGGAATGGGTGGACTTGCGACAGCGCTTGCCCTGGCTGGGAACGGGTTCACCCAGATTCATGTCTACGAAACTGCAAGCAATTTGGGTTTCGTGGGCGCAGGCATCCAAGTCGCTCCGAATCTCTCGCGGCAGCTCCAGAGGCTGGGCGTGTGGGACTACATGGCCGCGGATGCCGTAGCGTTGGAAGAGGCCTCTGTTCGCGGTATAGATCTGACTTCTGGCGCCTCAGGAATTGATTAACACGATAATATTAGCCTCCGCAAGCGATGAAGAACTCGCGAATGTGAAGTTACAGCATGTTGCAGAGCGATATGGCCAGCCACATCGTGTAAGCAATTGAACCTATGTCTACAACCAGTTTAACGTCGACAATTATATTCAATATTCAGGTTGCGCACCGTTCCGCCCTCGCAAACGCCTTGTACGAGGGGTGTAAAGCTGCTGCTCCACATATTACGATTCACTTCAGTACGGCCATCATAGGGGTGGATTTCGTCGGCCATCGTATTCGAATCCGAGAACGCCATGAAGAGGGCGATGGTCATTGGGTTGAAGCCGACGTTATCCTAGGAGCGGACGGCGTCAAGAGCGTCGTTAGAAGACTTATGCTGGCAGTACATGGTGAAGAAGACGACGGTCAGTGATGCCTTCACCCATTTTCAACCCCCTCGTAAAGCCAACATAAGCTGAGGACACTGGGCAAGCGGCTTATCGAATCATGCTCAGACGAGAGCAGCTCCTTCACCATCCAGAGCTCCTCGCAATGGTGGATTCGAACTCTTCATTCCGTTGGATTGGAGCAAAGCGACATATTATTGTGAGCTTTGCACAATAGTTCAACCTCAACCTTCAACTGAACAATGGCAGGCGTACCCAATTTCCAACCACGCAATATTCAACATCTCCACAACCCAGCCAGATGTCAACTTCGCCGCCGAGCCAACGGCCACTTGGACGACTCGCGCTGACAAGAGCACGATGCTCAAATTATATTCCGATTTCTGTCCTTCCGTCGTGCGTATGCTGGGACTCGTCACTGAGAGCGAAGTGTGCGAGTGGAAGCTGCGTGTCCACCACCCACTAAAGACATGGGTGGAAGGTAATGTAGCTCTCCTGGGAGATGCATGCCATCCTACTCTGCCGGTGTGTCTATCTCTTCTCCAACCTCTAAATAAACAATTAATTGTGGTCGTAGCATTTGGGTCAGGTGCGAGGAAGCTTTACATGGCCGCCGACTAGACCTTGTCCCAACGATTACACAGGGCGCGTCGCAGGCCATTGAGGATGGTGCAGTCATCGCCGTGGTCTTGAGTAAGGCGACCTCGACGGAAGATATCCACCGTTGTCTGCTCGTATACGAGGTGCACGGATTCTTTGTGCCGATGAAGCCCACACTTACCCTCACTTCGCAGCGTCTCCGAAAGGCGCGAACAGAGTTCCTCGTCGAGCAAGCCGCTGCGTCTGGTCGAGACCTCCATCTCGCCGATCCAGACGCACAAGCGCTGCGCGATGATGCCTTCCGACAGGTTAAGCACGGCGGGGTGAATCCCGACAAATGGTTGGACCGAACGGTGCAAGATTTTGTGTATGGATTCGATTGTGTGGACAATGCGGAGAAGTGTTACGATCAGTACTTCACTGAGCTCGCGCAAAGAGAATGAATTTAAATTACGGATGTCGTACTTACATGCGCTACTCACTGAGAATTACAACCAGATTGTCGCATAGCCAGGTTGTTGCAAGAATCGAAGCATCGCATCGTAAGAATTTTTTTCGCGTTCGTGAGCATTGCAACGGAAAACTGGTGTATCTTTCATCACATCCCTGATCCCGTCTTCTCCAGTCATTTTGTGTGTCTCACTCTTTCCTTGCAACTTTGCAAGCCAAGAAAAAAGGTCCAGAAATTTATACTCGAATAATTCTTCCGCAGGAGGCCTAGGCGCAGAGTCCGAGTCATTGCACACTGTACACACAAAATAGAAATAAAATGAGTGCGTGGGGATTCAATCGCCTAGCGTTACCTCACATTTCAAACTTCAAAGAGAACCAGACCACCTTCAAGATCCAGGTCTAAGCCTCGTTTAAATTCGGCGTCACGGTTTATTCGGGAATTTGTTCACCTTTCTGGTTGAAATGCGCCTAAAGGCCGTAGTGCCGATCATATTCTACTGTACGAGCAAAGGTTCAGGCGACGGTCTGCGACGGTTGGGCGACGGTGACTTTCCTCGCCTAAATAGGCCGAAAAATCCGATTTTCGCTCCGGCACGTCCGTTTATGGTAATTTTTACTGATTGCCGATGAAAGGAACACTACTAGCTTCCACTAGCACGAGCGGTACCACGACACTTCCTCCTCCTTGAAAACGCCCTGGAATGAGCACGCACTCTCCCCAGTCTTTCCACCATCCCGATTTCGTGCTAAACCCGCCCGCCGCGTCCCACACCATCTCCGCCGATGGGAAGAAGGTCACAATCCGGGCTCTTCCCAAGACCGATTGGTGGAGAGTTCCTCCTCCTGAATCCATCGAGAGTCGCACCGGGGCGTTTTTCGGTCTTCCCATCGATGCGACACGAAACTTCTCCGCCAGCCTCCGTATTCGTGGCGAGTGGGACACGCAGTTCGACCAAGGATGTTTAATGCTCCTCGCTGGCAACAGCAGCGACGTCAAGGGCGATTGGATCAAGGCCGGAGTTGAGCTGGAGACCGGGAAGGAATACATTGGGTAAGTGGGATATTTAACCGAATTTCAAGTGGGCGTGCTGATACTGTCTACAGTGCCGTTGTGACTTCACCGTGGTCCGACTGGGCGATCGCCCCAGCAGCTCACTCAACATCGACTTTGGGAGATTCTTCCTACGCGTTGTGCATGAAAATTGACCGCGAAGGCCCACTGCTCACGTTGAGCCAACAGCTTGTGCCGCACGGCGAGACCGAGGGAGAACCCGATGTCGTGAAGATCAGAGAAGTACGTGGTTTTAACATTGACGTAGAAGGAAAGGCACAGGCAAAGCAAGGGGATAAGTGGAGGATCGGCCCCATGGTCTGCGGACCAATGAACGTTAATGGTACCGTTGCAGAGTTCGATTCCTTTTCTTTCCAGTACGTTTGATTTGCCAGGTAGTAACCACAGAGAAAAGAAATGTATGAGCATTGAACGCAGTGTACTATTACGTATATTGCAAGAGTTGGATTAATGCTCTTATCCCTGTTCAAAACTAAGGACGTCGTCGCGTGTCACGAAAGGCCGAAAGATTTTGCGAGGGGAAGGATAAACGCGTTGGAAATCGTCAAAAGAAGAACCAACATCGAAAGACCGTACATTGATGATGCGAAGCACATTGGAGAGTCGTACCAATTATGTAAATCTGAATCCCGAAAGTTTTGGATTTTATTTCCGAGTCCATGTTTTCGCTCACGAGAACAAAGCTAATACGATCGACGCAAATAAAGTAATTAGCAGCAGCTCAAAATGGTAAAGGCACCCTGAAAATATCCCTGAACTTGATTTCAGTAATCATTTCGCAGCCGCAACACATGTTTCAATTTCACGCACCCTAGTCTAGAAGACTGGTGAAAAACAAGTCAGGGAAATTCACACAAGAAAACCAATCAAATAACGACTCACCACTGTGAAACACGCTATCTCTCGAATAATGTATGCTGATTGAAGTGGATCGTTTCAAGGGCCGGCAGTTGACGGCGGAGAGATTCAGCAAAGCCAACCAGAGTATCCGATTCGGAGGGTATAAACATCGCAGGACCTTCGATAGATATGCGGCGCAAGCCCTTGAATGATGTGAACCAGTTCAACAGAACGTGAACGACACCAGGATCCAGTCCGGTGTAACCCGGCGCAGTGCCAAACCAATCCCAGTCACATTCCACTGCCAACGCAACAATGTGCCGAGTTGCGTGCGTCCACTTTCCCCCCATGAAGGAGATGTGGCCAACGCTGCGAGTAAGTAAATTTACATCCAGCGGCACCACAATCTCAACGGCTATTACAGGAGGCGACGAATAGGTCTCGTGGATGCGTTCGATGATTGAGGTGAGGGCCCAGATTGAGTCTGGGAGGTCATCGAGGACGATCATGATACGCTGGAGTGCAGGGAAGGGATCACATGTCTGCAGGAAATGCAAAATGTAGGCGGGTGGTGCGCAAAGGGCGACAAGGTCATCTAAACGAAGACGTCGAGCGACGTCAGTGGTGCTGGTAGAGGGATCATTTCTGGAAGGCCTATTGGGGAGGGTTAGATTTGAGATACGCGGATGTCGTCGGAGAAATTCGACGATAGCCGATGTCGGGACATATCCACCCTTGAGGGAGAGGGTTGTCAGTGTGGCTGCAAAGTCGACGGCATCTAGGTCGGCGTCGGCCGTGATGTCGAGTTTTAGGGATGATATCGGGCTATTTTTTAGCGCAAAAAACATCCACCAGGAATAAGGTGTCGCAGAGTAGTCCACAGCGAGATGAAGATCAGTTATGGAATCGATTCGGATGCTCGCAGATTGGAAAGGAGCAGAGACTGGCACGGGACAACCGATAACACTGAGTGAGGTGCACAATTTATCGCCGATGGCCTGCATGAGATCGCGCAGAGCATCATAGCAGAGCTCCCACACCCGGTTCTCGCTATAAAACTTCGGGATGGAGGTGTTTAACCTAAAATGATTAGGGTAAAATTCCAGCGACAGTTTCCCCACTCTTTCCAGTCGCTTCACTAGGCGAGTCACTCGCCGAATGCTCTCGAGATGGCGGTATATGTATGTCGGGTCGGGGAAGACGCAACTGAGATGTTCGATGGATGGGACGAACAGTGTGATGGTAAGCGCGCGCAGTACATCGTCGTCCGGGGTACAAAAGGCATCGAAATTGACGAGAGTCTTCTCGGAAGGAGCTGGAATGGAGTGTCTTCCGAGGAAAAGCGGTAGGGCGAGGAAATGCAATCGGCGGCAGAGAACAGACAGCGACAATAATTCGGCGTCCAGGAACTCGAATATCGAGAGAAGTACCTCGGGAGGTAGATCAACCAAGGTCGAGCTCATCCCACCAGCCAGCCCGGGCCCCTCATCCGCTGACGTAAGAATGCGGCAAATGCTGTAATGGGTACCGTTGACAATAAGGTTCTTCACCGTGGGGGATGAACGGGATATCTCGCGAGCAAGACGGGGAATGTCGGTGTCAGTCGCGTGCCGATGGCCTGTAGTTCCCTGCCAAGAAATCTGCTGAAGGGATGGAAAGAGTTTCAACCAATGATAGACGCAGTTACACTGCGGATGCAGCGATGAGTTGAAATCCTCCAAAACCAGATGGGTAATCTCGCGCAGAGCATCGGATTTCACTGGATCCAATGCTAAGGACGTGTCGATATGCTGGGCCAAGAGGAACGAAGTTTCGTGTCCTCTCCATTCCGAAGAGATGGTGACGGGCAGAGGATATAAGATGTGATTGATATCACGAAGCCGACGAAGGATTTTGGGCAGATGAAGATAGATGAGCGTATGATGGTGCGTGGCTATTTTCCAAATGTTGGTTGGGGGGATCTCCAACGAGGTGAGAGCGGGCAGTGGATGTGGACGCATTAGGAAGAGGGATACGTAAGGGGCAGGAGCAGACAGCTTGGTTAAGCTTCGGAATGCCGGAAGGTACCAGCTACTCAAGTGGGAGAAGATGCGGGGGTAGGTGAGATAAACCGACATGCGCGGTCCAATCTTCAGACTGGTAAGTCGTGTAAGACGATTGAGCAGCCTCCGCACAAGACAATCCGGTTCGATTTCCTCGTCGTCGAAGTCGAGCTCGAGAAGACCGGGAGCAGCATCAGCGATTTTAGACGCGATGGGGCCCCAGTCTGATTGAGATATGTTGAGGCCCGAGATGTGGAGTGAAGCAATCGGAGAGTGCTTTAGAACGGAGAACGTCCAACCAGCGGTGCCAGGGAATAAAAGGAGGGTGGTTTGAATGTAGAAGTGCGTGAGACAACTGGGTGACCGAAGCACGACAGTGGGGGGAATACTGTGGGGGCGATATGTTATGCCTTCCCATCTGGCCAAAGCAGACATATCCGTGTCGCGGGTCCGTTTGAAGACCTTCCTGACAAGATGTGGGACCAATCTGCCTTTTGCCGCCGTGGGACGGGTGACCCCGTAGCTCCAGAAGGGAGAAGTGGTCACCCTGAGTGAGATGCAATGTTTTTGCACAGTCTCCTGGAGAAGATTGATGAGGGGGAACCACGAAAATAGGTCTGGTATATCACCGCGTTCGAGATTCACGTCGCGGATGTTCCACTCGAGGCTACCAGGAAGGATAAGGGTTATATCGCCGACGGTTTGGAGCTTTTGCAGCAGCCGTTGAAGGCGATTCATTTCATCCAACAAACGAACAGTCGTTGTTTGCAGTTGGTCGACTGTTAGCGGAGGAAACGGCATTACCGTGACCATCCCAGGGATTACTTCCTGGCTAAATGACACCGATATTTGTTTGATCGACGGCAGAAAGAGGGCGACTCGGAGAGCCTGAAGGGTATTGTCGATTTCGCCAAGACGTATCTCCACTTTCTCGAGTGGGTCTGGAATATTCCGTCGCGAAAGCAACACCAAGAGGGCAGGTTCATGCAACCGCAAGCAGGTGAAGGAGATGTCGTATAGTTCGGAATCTTCGAAAAACTGGAAGATATACCGAATATGAGATACAGAAAGGCGTGAAAGCGAAGTTTGGCTCATGGTAGTAGGGAGAGCTTAGAGGACGCGTGCGAAGTTGAAGGCGGTGCAGGCGTACTTACGGAACACAGCTTAAAGCTTAAATTTGCGGCTTGCCTGACAACGGTGAAAAAGCAATTGAGGAAAGTGCGAGTCCCCAGGCATTACTTGTAATAGCGACCGTAATGTACAATTTCATAACTTAAGTTTTCAACCGCCCGCGATATGACCGTTTCCCAGCACGTGACCATCGCGTCGCGTCCCCAATTGACTCCGAGTGATGTTAGGTTCTTCTCAGGAACACTGGGAGAGCAGAGACAGTGAGGAGTCCAAGGAGAAGGAATGCCCAGGTAGTGCTTGCAGAGTGAGTTGGAGCAGATTGGGTTTCAAGAAGACTATGAAGCGTCTATAATCTTGTTCAACGACACTGATGGATTCACCGTTCAGATACGCACTTCGGGTAGAGTTGTATTGTCAACTATGGCCTGCTCAAGCGCTTTGACCCTGATGAATATTTTTCTCTTGGCGCGGTTTAGGTTGAATGTAAAACACTTGTTTTGGAAATACTCACATAGTCCTCACTTTTCTTTTCGGGATGGAGCGCTAAGTATTTCGCATACTCGATATACACCGCTCGTGCATTGCCAGAGTCCGTTCCTTGGGCAATCAAGTCTTCTGCCCTCTTCCTATAAGCCTCCGCGATGGCGAGAAGGGGAAGTTCGGTCCACATTGTTGCTTTGAACTCTTGAACAAGCTGCTTTATTTGCGAATCTGTACGAATTTGTAAATTTAGGAGGGAGCAACTAGGGGTGCTTTACCAGCATCTTTGCTCACGGGATGTGGCCAGGGAAAACCGGTTAGCTGTTTGTACTGGTCCAAGTCTATGGCATCCCCCAGCGCAATAACGTCAACGGGAAGCCATCTTTCCTCTGGCATGGTTGGGGGTCTGGTGAGGACACTGAGGACAAGGAATGGGGCGAATTCTATACGTACAAAGCCCTCATATAGCCCACCAGCTTACGAGACGTCGTATTCATTGCGCTGTTCGGCATAAGATGTCGGGAAGACTGGAATATACGCCCGACAGGCCCGTAAAGTCCGCAGAGTCCCCTGTTTTACCAGTGATGGGAACGGTGGCTACGTCACGCCACCATTCGATATAGGCGCCGCGATTCCGTCGCAATTTAAACAGCTGGCTTTCACTCAAAAATCAGGGACGCTTCTGAAACATCTCCAAAGGACATACCGATTGAATAGGCGACGAATTTTCTGCAGGATTTGTTTGCCATAGAGGTGAACGGGAGTACCCTACATTCCGCGGTTATCGAAAGCCGCAGCGGGCTTCGATGGGCGCCGACCGCTTTGGCAGCTGGAATTACCGTTTGAGGTATTACTGTCTCCCACTGCATGTCACTATTAGCGCCTCTCGTCACAAGTCCGGGCCCGCAGTGGGAATTTACGCACCACTGATACTGTCGCTACCTCATCTGCAGCTTCTCAACAAGACTTGCTGAACCGTGAGCTTCTGGGCATCGCCGGGAATTAACTAGGCGACGAAGTTTAAGTGGTGAGTGTCGAAGGACAAGTGATGGTCAACTTCTTTTTTTGAAGCGCCGCTCCACGTTCGACGGATGAAGGGTGTCTCCGTCCCTGACGAGTCTTGTCTTCACGAAGACCTCTTTTTTGGGCCGAAGGATAGCCAGAGTGGTGAGCGTAATTGCCGTATGTTCAGGCCACCCGACAATTGTTGCAGTCCAGGGACTGTTCCACTCGGCCGGAGTTTGGGAGTGCCGCCTGGCTCTCCAATGTCGGTTACTTGTCAGATCTACGGTCGATCGACAGTGGCATCCATCTTGCACCCATGTCCGGCAGATTCCGTCTGAAACATCACGACGCGATGTATGCTACATACCATTTGAGATCCCGGAAGGCTTACTTACTACTTGACGATTTCATGCAGAAGCCGTCAACTAGTTCACTAGGAGGGGAGAATTGCCGTTGTTCAGGGGCGAACTTTAACTGGCTCCTCGACCGTACGTTGTCGATGGTACGTAACGAAGTCCGTTTGAGTCGAAGAACTGCACTGTGAACTGTGAACGAGGTTGGCTTTGGACAGGAGCCCAGGCTCGTCCGATGTTGACTCACCGCATTAATCTTGTTAGCTCGCACTGGGCGCCGGTAGTGAAAAGAAGCTAGCGCCTGCGGTATTTTTGAACAGTGATTAAGACTGTGTTGCCGTTGGCACTTGTTATAGTAAACGTCACTCACCAGCTTAATGAGACGACTATATTGTTCTGCGGCGGTTGGGACGCTCGAGGGCCAAGGCCCGGCGACGACGACAGCACTGTAAAAAGAATTAGAAAATGCGGGGATATTGCGCTAATCCAGGAAGATCTGCTGTGCAAGTAAGCCGTCGTTTCGTTCTCATACAGAAGTCTCATATCGATAATCAGCAAGAGTTTCATGCTGAAGCAGGTTGTCTCGCGGAATACAGCCTGGTGTTATCCTTGCTGCTCCTACGGAGGTCCGCAGTACGCTGCCTCGTGGTCAGCATTATGCAAATAAAACACGCGAAACCCACCCACCTTTTTTCGCTCGCGATCCTTCACCCAACCTCGACCCACCACCAGCTCAAATGGTCCAATCCACGAAAAAAGGAGTTGCTCTCGAGGTTACTGGAATCGCTCTCGCCCTTGTCGGGAATGTTACCCAAGTCATTCCACTTCCTTATGCCCAACAAGTCATAGCGCTGGCGCAGAAAATCTTGATTACGACACAGGTACGCCATTCACAAATGGGTTCGGTCCAACCAAAGAGCCTTACGGTGAATTTAGGAAGTCCGAAACAACAAAGAAGGCTTCCAGCGGCTGGATAAAGACCTTCGACAGCTGGTTCGTGTTGCAGGCGAATTGATGGCGCGCGCTCAGTCGGATGAGAGCAAGAAAAATCTGCGCGACCTGGTGGGGTGCGTAACAAACCCCATTCTTCGACCTTCAAAGTGAAGATTTCATCTAGATCACTGACGGACCTCATAAATCTCGCCCTGGAACGGACCTCCCAGAATTTGGTCCTTCGTCTATTCACCAGCGGAACGGATGCCGCGAAAATCCAAGAGTACAGAGCGGGGGTTCGCCAGGCACTTGACGTGTTCCAGGTACGTCGAGATAGGAGTGAGGTAAAGTATAGCGCTGATCTTCTTTCTTCAAGTTGGGAACGCTAGCTAAGATCGATGCAAGAACTGAGCAGACGGCGCTACAGGATTCAGCGCCAGGCAGAGCATCAGAGGCGAGCAGGCGACAAGGCGGACCGTCCTCTCAACAGAAGCACGGCTGGGACGCTCCACCATGTAGTGCTAGGACCTCGTCGGCGAAAGAGGCATCCGAGTCGACTCCCGGGGTTTCGCCTCCAGCATTAGTCCATTCAAGTTCTCTCCCCTCGCCATCAGCGCCGATCCTGGGCCCACCAGCAGTGTGGACAGTCTTCAATAATCCGACCGGAAATTTCAATTTCATAGACTGTAAGGCTGGAGAAACCGTCACAGTGATGACTATAAATGGGAACCGCATTACGACAACTTCAAAGTCGTAGGAACTCGTGGATATTAGTGGATGCGACCCAGGTGGTGGCACTTATCTAATCGTCTCGTAGATCGAAACCACAATGCTGCCAGCAGCCTTCCTTCCCATGAATCGAATCGTGAATATATACTTGCTTGACTGAAGCTCGAGATTGTGCCACAAAGTTTTCGAATGGATTGTGGTGGGAGAAAGAAAGCATTCGGCAGTTTCGGCAATCACCAAGCACCTCCGACCCAAACACAAACACAACCACACGCGCCTTGTCCACACACCGCCATTCTCTATTTGTCCTTCCCCAGTTCTAAACGGTCAATTCCCTTTAACGATTCAAAAGTCTCCATTTTTAAAATAACCTTCTATGGAAGTTTCTGTCAAGTTGCTGTTGACAGTGCGGGCTGGTAACCGCGTGTTCACCAGGTGTAGTACGCCAGGTCTGCGTCCTCACCGATACCACCTCCATCGATTTTCCCCTGGACTGTTGGACCTCCCAGCCATGCTGTCCTTTATCAGCATTGCTTCGCGTTTTTTCTCAAAGTGCTGGAACAGCTGCCGCACTCCTCTGGCTCTTGGTGGTGATTCAAACCCACAGATTTCTGACCATATCAATCACAGCATCTCTCCGCCCTCCAGAACTCAGGATCCTGATCAGTACTATCCACCGCGACGCTTATGGACGCCATATGATGACCCACACCACAGCCCTCCTCCATATTCTGAGATCGCACAGTCTGCATCTGAACCCGGTGGACTGGGTACGAGCAGTCATGATTCACCGGTTCCTTCCCATGGGCATCAATCCAGTATCAATGCCTTCTCCACTCAGGCAGTTATACACCCCGATGACAATTTGGTCAATCGCAGCGGAAATCTTTATTCTGCCGGGGAAATTGATCCCTTCCTCGTCCCATGCCAGGATTTATACGCGAGAATTCGAGATAATCCTCGACTTCTCCCAATATTCGGCGTCGCCATCGTTTTTCACGACCCTCCTTCTGTCCTGCAGGTCTCCCGCGTGCTCGGGCTGAAGTGGGCCGAAGTCACCGCGGCGCTAAAACCAGTCTCCTCGTATCTCGACACGCTCGTTTCTCCCGTTGATTATTCCTCGGACGTCAAATTGCGGAGTGATGTGAAGAACTTGCTCCTTCGAAGAGCGGGGTCGCTTTGGATCGACTCCGGGAAATATCACTCTCTCGTTGCTCGATGGTGTTTGGTTGGGAAAAGATCTCTCGATGCACGGCGAGTATTCCCCATTCTTTGCTGCTTATACACCCATGAATGATTTCGCTGCAGTGATATCACCTACGCTGCAGAGTTTTGGGCGTACCATGTGTGCAACTCCGATCCATCCCCGGAAATATACGATGCACTCAGAATGTCCAACCTACCCTTGGATCCTCTGTCGCGTCTCAAGCTCACAGAGCTGATTTATTGGTTGCAGGAGGTGCGTGCTTTAAACCCAGATCCGGTTCGAATCCTTACTAGGACCCCGACAGAATGAAGGGCCGCCGGATTTGTTGATGGCGTATAGCATACAGCACAGCAAGCCGCCAGAACAAGTTCATATTATGGGTGGAATGCTGAACATGTTCTTCTGGTTGGTGATCAGTCGGAACCTGTCCATACCATTAATATTGATTGTCTTTTCCGCAGATTTGTCATTAGGTTTATCTACTTTGTAAGCTACCGATCCTACAAAACCTTCTTCAAAAACTCCAGACTGCGCCTCGCGATCTCGGCGGTCTCAGTCTCCCCGGCAAAATGTCCCGCATCCAACAGAACGACCTCGGCATTTGGGAGGTCGCGCTTGAAGGCTTCTGCCCCAGGTGGGATGAAGAACAAGTCGTGCTTTCCCCAAACTGCCAACAACGGCACTTGGCTTTTGCGAAGGTACGCCTGGAACTCCGCATACAGTGCGACATTGGTCTTGTAATCGCCCAGCAGGTCCAGCTGGACATCAAAGTTCCCCGGACGCTGCATGAGTGCCCAGTCTAGCGTGTAGGACTCGGGCTCAATAGCGTCGGGTGCGCGCGAGCCGTTAGTGTATTGCCACTTGGTCGTGTCAAAGGTGAGTACACCTGCCGCGATGGCTGCACGATCCTCCGCGCTGCCCGACACCCAGTATTTTTGAATCGGTGCCCACGCCTCTCCGAGACCCTCTGCATATGTGTTTCCGTTCTGCGAGATGATCGCGGTGATGGCGTTGGGGCGCTCGAGCGCGAGCCGTAGCAGCACGGGCGCGCCGTAGTCGAAAATGTAGACGGCAAAGGATCTGATCTCGAGTGCGTCGAGGAACGCGGCCAGGGTTGTCGCGAGCGAGGCGAAAGTGTATTTGTAGTTCCGGGCGGGTGGAACCTCCGTGAATCCGAATCCGGGGAAATCGGGAGCCAGTACACGGTAGTTCTGGGATAGAAGGGGGATGAGATTGCGATATTGGTGTGAAGACGTGGGGAATCCGTGCAGAAGCAGGAGAGTTGGTGCGTCTGGATGGTTCGGAGGAGAAGCGGTTCGATAGAACACAGAAATTCCAGAATCGACCACTACGGATTTAACAGTGGTGAGTGCCATTGTTTTATGGAGCGGCTCGTTTATCAACAGCAGAACTCAACTAGAACCTTTATACGCGCGAGATATATCCCCGTTTGCTTCTCTCGTGGCGGCGAAGACGGCTTCACGTGATCGATCTCCGTCATCAACCGCAGTTAAAGTTGAGTTAAAGCTGAGTAAGGGAACACTAGGTTTTAAATTACTGGGCCAACACGGGCAGTATTAGCAAGCCCGGACATTCTCGGAGTTGCCCTCCTTGTTGCCGGATTTCCAGGCTCTCTGGTTAGTAACCAGTTGCAAACGTCGAAAAAAGTCGAACCATGTAAACTGAACCGCGGATGAGGGAGAGCCAACGACTTGCACATGCGTGCTCATCCGGTGTGCGGTGAGTATTTTTTATCTGAACGCGGGCATGAGGCCGTGAATTACAACACCGAGTCGAACCAGCAGAGTTTTGCCAGAAACATTCTGCGACGCCTGTGATCGAAACAAAGGTATTATTCACTTAAGAGAATGCGCCGGAAGAAAACCATGCAGTTTTCTTCAAAGACGCAAGTTAAAAAGACGTAGCCGGAAAGCGAGTAAGATCCTGCAAAACGAACGACGTGGGGAGACATTTAATGGGAGTTTCAAAGCAGTTCACAGTCGTTGTAAATAAGCCGGGGATGAGCGCTGAGCTCGGCATTTATCACATCAAATTTGTGTCGGCCAGCAGTCTGGCCAAGTGTATTCCGGCAGTGCACAGCACGGCACGAGAAATCCGACCAAGGTTTCCGTCGTTAGTAACTTAAGCTTGGTATTGAGTAAGTTTAGGACTGGCATGGCCTGATCGACACCCTTTGGCTTGGATTCTGAGACGAAGTTGGGATGGAATCAAGATCAGCCCAACACCAGCCGCTCCAGAGCGAGGGACGGCGCCAATTCTCGAACGATTCAAGCATGTGGTGAAGATATTGCCAAGGTCCGGGAGTGGTGGTGGACGTATCGGATCAAAAGTGTTTTCGCCGTCTGATTGACGGGTCGTGACTCTCGACACGTGTTCGTGAACAGACGCGTCTCCGACTCTTCCCTTGCCACCACACAGTCTGGTCGCGTGGCTCCAATGTCCGCCAGCGTCTTTACATTACCTGCTCCTCTCGTGCTTTTGATTCATCTCCATCTCTTGCAATATCCGCACGCGAACAAGCCCGAATACGACCACAACCTCTTTGACGCGCGTGTTCGCGGCCTCCGCGATCGCACACGAACTATGGAGGACGTGAGCTACTTCTTGATTACCCGCATCGAGGGATCCAAGGAGCGTGCGCGAAAGGTGAGGGTCAATGAAATATGCAATACGTCTTCTCACTAGGTACCAAAGATCATCTCCACCTATCCATGTGTGCAGCCTGCAGAAACGACGGCCTTCCGTACATCTCTGGCCAAATTTTTGGAAACTCTTCGCCATTCATCGATGCCCTCTGGGCGAACGGATAGCAAGACTCCGGCTGCAAACAGCGCTTGGTGGTGGAAGGACGTTGTGGTTCGCAAGTCTTTACTTGAGGAATGCGCCGGAGAGAAGTGGCAAACTCAAGTCCTTCTTAAACCTCTCTAACAATCCTCAGATTCGAAAGACTCATACTGGCCCTCTCTACCCATGCCCTCCTGAAGGGTTCCCTACCTATCGATCCGAAAGAAACGCAGGTCCGTTCCTTCTCCCCCCTTGATTCTGGTTACCACGTATACCCAGGCCCTGCTGCGTAGCCAACCCCGGGCTTACATGACACATCTCGCGACATTCCGATCCGCACGCAACGCATGGGCTCGCTCGGCATCACTGCTGGTTCAGCGACAGAACGACCTCCGGGTTTTGCGTGTACGTCAGCGACCGCTGGTCTCTCCGCCAGTGTGTTCTGACGCTCTTAATACACAGTTCAGGGTCCAACATCAGAACCATTCCAGTAAATATGACTCGTTGTCCACAGAGAAACTACGAGCTCTCGCGGACTCGACCCTACAGGATCTGCTCAGCAATGCGGCGTGGGCTGGAATGGGCGGTCGCTCCGCGCTCAAGTTCCTCGCTGACTTGTCTTGGATCGCGCCATCGGATCCGGCAGATCCAAAGGAAACTCAACTCGTTTCTGAGGCGCCCAGAGTCCGCAGTGTCCGTTCCTCTCGATCTCCGTTTCCCTGATATTGTTCTCTGTCTTCTATTTCAGGATCCGCTTCCTCCCACTCCTCCACCACCGCTCCCCATCGCAGCAGCCCACCACCCCGCCAACCTGCGCAAAATTATTAAGCGGGTATTTCCGAAACAGGTTCTGGTCGACACGCCCTCCTCTGCGGCTTCGAAAGGCCCATCACGGCCTCACGCGCTCTCTGAGAGAATGGACGCCGAGGCGCGCATGGGTCAGGCACTTGGTGATGCGCTTGCGCGCACGCGCACGTCGGCGGCCCGACAAAAGCCTATCCCGAGCTCGAGGCGTGCACTCCACCGGGTAAAGATGAATCTGTGGCAGGCCACGGAGCAGATAAGTAATATCGATTTTGAGGTATGTTGGGACCCTCATTCTTTTGACGCCCATGTTTGCTCGAACAAAGGCGGCGCAGGACAACGGTGAATCATTTGGCGCGCTGGGCCCGAACACGAGTACTATCGAGGCCCGGGTGACTGCAATCCGGGAGAACCTGCTTCCCAAATACCCGCCAATACCTGCGCTACCGCAGCCGGTGACGGTGACGACGCCTCGTCAACCGCCGCAAACACCGCCCAAATCCAAATCCAAAATCGTATCGGCGAGGCGGTTGGTGACGAAGACGTCCCCGCCGCCAAAAACGGTGAAACCGAGCCTAGAACACGATCTCAATAGACGACTGGGACCCGGACAGCCGGTTTCAAGCAACTCCACAGTGGCGATAGACCGCCCGCTGCCAGCCCCGTTCAACCCCCAGCGAGAAGAATATGACGCTGAGGGCGGCGAAAGCGACGTACGTGATTCCGTATTCATTCATCCAGTTCCATTCATTCTGTATGATGCACACCTAGCTTGGAACGGCGACTCCGCGACCCCATCCAAAGCAAAGACAAATTCTCACGAGGAGGGCGCCTACCTCTCGTTCGGCGGCGCATACCGTGGCGCTGTCGGCGTACGCCAAACCCCCATATCAATTCCACGACGAGGAGGACTCGGACGACGAGTTCGACGAAGGCACGAGCATGAGCGTACGCGATTTGTTGTTGCAAGCAGATATGTCGCATTTCGACATTATTGGCAAGTGTTTTCGCGTTCGGCCTTCTTCCCGAATGGCGAGTCCTGACTTTTCTGGCCAGACGACGATTCGAGCGAAGTTGGGGAGCAGTCGTTTGGGTGGGCGTGATCGAGGGAAGGTTCTCGGAGCGTCAAATGACTTTCAACTACATAACAGTAAAGAATCAGAGACGAAATAGGACGATGTAGACTAATGTACTATAAAACCCATTTAGAGGACATTGAAATCTCGCAGTTGTTGACCAAAGACTCAGAAAGAGCGTCGAGAGTTCAGGAGCATCCCAGCTCAGTACCGAACTTCTTGGGAACGAAACGACATGAACGAAAGATTCAGATGGTAGGTGTTTCGCAGCCTGGGTCATGAGATAGATTTTTCTCCGCCCTGGCGCGCAAGTTGAATTTGGATCGAATACTTGGGATCAGTATTCACCATGGAACCATATTCACACTTCAGAAGGAGGGCGCTGTGTTTGTCTGCAAAAATATAAGTCTCGCCGCTCCCTTGTTTACAGAATCCAAATAAAGGCGCGAGTACGTCAAAACAATCACGTGTATCTCGCGCACTCCTTTCAACGGCCTCAATTCAAATTCGCGAAAATACGATAGACTGATATGTGCGTTTGTAAACTCAAGCAAAAGTTCCTTCATCAGAGAACTCGATGGATTATACTGCTGCCTCCAAAGGAAATTCAGATCCATGCTCCTCGTGCCCTTGTTACGTCGATGGGAGCAACACTCTCAATTTCATCAAATTAATTCTGTATGGCAGGCATGCACATAAAGGCTGGCACGGCGTCGATTTCGCAAGAGGCTGGACGGCAACATCTGAATCAATATTCACACTTGCCTTGGAGAAGTTCTCGGTTGAACGATCCTTTCAAAATCGAAGGAGTTTGTGCAAACGACTACACAGGCTATCACCGCCTAGTTAATTCCACAGCGAAGCATACATCCAACCACCCATCATTTCCGACGCCTCTGCTCCGTCCAAGAGGAATAGATCTAGCCCCTCTTCGCGAAGGATGTTGAGCGCCTCGAGTGTCGCCGCGTCGGGACCAGGGTTTGAGTCTGTGAGCAATGTAGCACTCCTGAGGGCACAATGTTCTGATTTCCAGCGGGATTTTACCATCTCCAAATATGCATTATAGTCGATGTAACTCTCATCGTCACATCCGAAAAAAAGGCAGGTTAAATGCGGAGCGACGCTCTTGTCGATCGCCTCCGAGTCCAACACCGTAAAATCTGCCATTAAACTGTTCACTTCTTGGCTGGCTTGCGAGTCAGAGTCATTGATGATGATTCCGAGCTCGACGATGGATGGAACCTTGAGTAGAATGTTGGTGGTTATCTGAGTCGTCGGGAGTCCTTTGAGGCAGATACGTCCAATGGGGCAAGAAGAGCGCAGGACAAGCGAATGCAGATCCCGCACAATGTCGGGTCCGTTATCCGGCCTACAATAAAGAGCAACTTCTTCCAAATATGGAGCCCTCAAGCGGTTCAAAACCTCCGGTTCTGACACATACAGTCGGCGGAGGGATGAAATCTCAATGACTTCGTAGGATTCGGACCATGGATTTGGGTCGAAGCGCACATCGATCCGGGCTTCGACGACATTTTGGGCCTGTTGAAGCAAGCCCTCGTGAACCTCCCATGGGGCGTCGAGGTGATACCGAGTGAGCTGCTGCGCCGGAAGATGGATTGGTATGGACCGATATTCGTTATAGAGCCCGACGTCAATCAAAGAGGGTGCTATCTCGAAGCAATCGATCAGTTCGACGTCGGCCTGGCTTTCTAAAGCCTCCCACTGCAGCCATAACCTGCGCAAAGACGGAATGCGGTCCCGCAGACTAGGAATGAGTGAAGCCAGAACCGGGGTCAAGCTGATGCTAAGCTCTTCCCAGCGAGAAGATTGGGCGGCTAGAAACTTGAATATCTCGGTTTGTGCACCATCATCAGATGCCGCAGAGGCGTAAAAGTGAATTTTGAGCTTCTGGGCGCGTGCAAGCTGGGTCTCGAGCATAGCCAAGGGATACGCGGTCAATGGATTGCCCAGTGCTCCGGTATAATTGACTGCGACCACCGACCACAAGGATGGAGATGAAAGAGCGACTGCTCTCCAATTGCTACTGATGTGGCCCAAAATCCACGGGACATCCGTGACATCAAATTGGTCCTGTCGGCGTAGGAAAAGGATAGAAGGTAAGGTCCACGAGAAAATTTCGAGGAGAAGCTCGGGCGGCATACGCCGGAGCGGAGAGAGAATCGCTTTGTTTCGTGCGAGGTGGAGGGAGAGCGCGGTTTTTCGGTCCTCCAGTTGCGCGAGCCGTTGGCGCAGCCGAGTTATCTCGTCGTCAACACGTTCCATGGAGCTTTCCGTTTGGGAGATAATGGAGTCGACTAGATCCACGTCGCGAGAGTCCGTAGGCGGATCGTTGGAGTTCAAGAACCGGTTATAAGGTGTCCCTCGGTCCAGCGCTTCGGATGCTGTAAGTGGGTCCTCCAGTGCAACTGAAGATCCACAGTTTGAGCAGACAGCCATGTCAGATCAAGCTAGTACTTCGACTTAATGAGCCAGCGAAGCAAACATGAAGTGAATCCCTACAAGACTCGGAGTGGCAGGTTGGTGGCAGGGAGAAGTGAGATGTACTGCCACTGATGGGCCAAGTTTGGCATACTTACATCACATTCAGATAAGTAAAAATTCGCTAAAAATCCAGGGGAATACATATGACACCGGCTGCGAGCTCGAGGGCAAATGTCGGACTTAGTGGATTTTTAATAATCCCATGCTTGCTCAGTTTGTGTTCTTTTTTTCAAAAAAAAATCCGCGGATCCTCGCTGGAGGCAAGGAGGAGCAAAAATCTGAAGCGAAATGACCACCGCAGGGCGGGCCATTGGGGGTGGGGAGTATCGACTTGAAATGGAGCCTACCACCCGATTTCGAGACCCGACCCATTGCTGAATTTACTGTACTATTTCGCTCAATTCTCCGCGGCTGTGACGTGTGACACAAATTTTCGAACTTCAGTTTTCGAAAATCTACTCACCGGAATTTGAGGCAAAAACGCGCTGCCCAATATTCTGCCATTATGAGTTATATTGGGGGAATATTGGGGGAATATTGGGCGCAAATATTGGCCCGCCATTATTCTGGCAATATCACCCATATTGGACGAATATTTGACCCCAAGGGGGTCCAGTTTTCGGAGCCCCAGACACAGGGTCGATTTCCGAAGGGTTTTTCGATGCTGAGTCCGAATATAAACTTTTTATGGCGAACGGAGCAGTCGCCATCGAGCTTTGTACTCCGACATTATTGCTTTATTTGGGTGATAACAGCTGATAACAAGTGTACAGCCTCGACCAAACAGGAAATTTCCCATGATCTCTGCTGACAATCAAAAGCCACGTAATTTCTCCAGAAACTAGTTCTCGAACAACACATTTACTTTCCCTGATCTTAACACGGGAATGGGTGCGGGCAAGGTATACAAGCCACTTGCGCGAAAAAAAATTGCAAAAAGACCGGATTTGGGACCCCAAAACGGCAATTTCCCACGGGGAGGGGGGGGGGGGGTCGCCCGACCCCCAGAAAAAAAACTTTTGTAGGTGATATCTTTTTTCCTAATCTTTGGATCCCCTTGTTTGACCCGCCGGTTTGACTTGGCCATTTTCGGCGAGGCCGCCACTTACCTAATCAGCGCCTCGTGTCTTTCCACCTCCATGTCGCGGTGACGCGGCACCCATCGCTCAACAACCAGCCATCCGATGCTCTCCAAATTCTGGGATTCTCTCTTCACCATTATCATCACTGCCTGGCCAAGTTTTCTCACCGATCTCGTTCGAAATGTGCGCGCAATAACAGGATTGGACTCACGACCAAGATCACCATTCCCCAGAGTCTCCGACGCGTCCTGGCCTGCCGGTTGCACTCCGATGGATCCCGAATTCACTAGTTTTGCGGCGCGAGAACCGTGCGTAGCTTGGCTTTTCTCTAGGTCGGACCATGTCTCTCCAAAGTGCATCCACTCCTCTGCAGAGCCGCGGTTTACCATAGGAACACCCTTTGTACACTAGGTGCAAATTCCACCGCTACATTCACCGAACACAACTCAATCTTCTGCAGAATCACCCCGTCTTAGCGATACCCGACATTTATACCCCTTTCTCGGATTTGTTATGGACGAACCCCACCTCGGTGTGACGCGTTCGTGGACTCCCGCGGCACGCCACTGTATTCATTGTTGCGCGCGCATGGCGCATCACACTCTTCCCTATTTCGCACCTAACAATCCCGTGAGTGATCCTCCCATAAATGAAGGTTTCTATGGGCTCCCGTTGCACACGAGCGCCGCGCTGCGTGCAAGGTGCGTTACATTCGCTCCCACCATATTAACCTGACACGCTGGCGAGGAAAGCACTTGAAGGGTCGCCTTGGACGCACTACGGGCAAGTGTCAACTCGATATCGACAGCGTTCGCAAATTATCGCCGCCCGCCTGCGCCGCGCATGCGTACGGTGCGTCGCACTGCCCCCCTACGTTTAAACTGACCCGCCCTCCCTCTGTTTCTTGTGCTGCAAGGCGTCAGTTCGGTCCCTGGCGTTCCGTAGGATCGGCAGTGTCAAGGTTCGCAGGCCTCGCTGGGATTTTCTGTCGCAATTTTTTTGCCAACCCCGCGGGTGGTCTTTTACCCGAGAACCTATTTACCGAGCCGACAGCGGACGTAGTGTCAAAAGCGAGTCCCGACAATTGCTGCGCCGGTACAATTTCTTCGCTTCATTTTCATTATCACTCCCAGCTTCACGTGTCGTGATCATGAATTCAAGCGAGTTCACATACAACGACCATTGTGTTGGTGGGTCAATTCGTTTTTAGCCGCCTTGCGTCCTGTTTGATGCTTGTCCAGTCGATGCTCAAAACTCGCGCAGAGAAGGAATCGTGAGTGCTTATATTCTTATCCCTCAAAGGTGTTTCTCATTGCATCGTAACAGGTTTAGACGTACGAGAACCGTCGCCATCGTAGCAACCTTGTGCTTTGCGACGAGAAAACTATGTGCTGGTTTTCCCTTCTCGCCGACTTGACTAACTTCTCGTCTTCAGAATCCACTCAGCGTTTCGGCGCGAAGGCGGGTCGTAATAGCTACCTCGTGTCATTTACTAGTCTGTTAATGCAATGTGTTCACATTCAACTGTAATAGTAATTGGTCTGAGCGAACATAGAAAAAAAGGGACGACCAATATTTTGCCAATATGTGTGCCAATATGTGCCCAATATTCTGCCAATACAGCCTATCGTGGCGGAATATTGGCGCCGCCATTATTTGTCCTATATTCCACCAATATCTGGCCAATATGCCCTATATTGGCAGAATATTGGGCGGCGCGTTTTTGCCTCAAACTCCGGTGACTGGACCCCACCGGAGTTTGAGGCAAAAATTTCAGCGCGGATATCCCGCCAATAGACCCTGTATTGGCGTGATATTGGCGGGATATGGGCGAAAAAACCTTGCGCCGATATTGCGCCACTATATCCTGTATTGGGCCAATATTGGCGGAATATTGGCGCCAATATCGGCGGAATATTGGCGTGAGCTTTTTTGCGCTCCTATTATCAGCCACATTTTGGCGCATTTGCAGTCGAGAATTCATCGTTTATTCGACTCATACTACAACATGAGACTAAGATACGATAGCCAAGGTGCTGTGGGGGAAGCGCCATAACAAGATACAAGGTAACGCAGGGAAATCGGCGCGCACAGGCGGGACTGGAGCATGCTCGGAAGGCAGGAAAGAGACAGCGGGCGCGCACTGCATGCAGCATCCGACGGAACTCGCGTCAGTCGTGGCAACCCGGCGCGGACGAGAACGCATACAGGAGGAGAGGACAGGGAGGACGGGAGGGAAAATAGAGAAACATGGACGAGGGTGCGCACCTTCCAGTACTAGTATCGCTACGCCAAAGACGGCCTAGTCGTCCGCCGTCTAGGCCCTCCCAGCACCTCCTCGCGGCCCCCAGAGTGCACACAGAGGGACTCGCCTCGCAGCGAGGCCGGGTCCATCGCGCCCGGCAAATAACTTCAGTCTAGCCCCGACGCATGGCCCTGGGTGGACATGGGCAGTACCACCGAATACAGCAGCAGCAGCCCGGGCGCACCCTGTGCGATGAAGGCGCGGACGAGAAAGACAAATAAGAGAGAAAAATGGGGAGGTGAGGTGCATGTAGACGGGGAGAGGGAAGAAAAGTAGGAA
Source organism: Mycena alexandri (assembly GCA_029233265.1). Classification (NCBI taxonomy): domain Eukaryota; kingdom Fungi; phylum Basidiomycota; class Agaricomycetes; order Agaricales; family Mycenaceae; genus Mycena; species Mycena alexandri. Next base: position 441,780 of record JARJCM010000042.1, read on the forward strand.
ACGAAGGTAGAAATTGCGCACCTTCCAACAAGGCGGCGCGGATGATCTCGCCCGCGGGGCGCGCGCCAGAATAATGAGTGTGTGATTAGCATGCCAATGCGAGGACGTACAACTTGCACCTGCGGCAGTGCGCCATCCTGAGGTCTGTGGGAATAGTCTGACAAGGCAATAGAGATCGTTATAAGGAGAAAGCACGCACTCTCGAGATTTCTTCCCTTAGACTTCGAAGGTGACATCCAAAATCGTATCAGGGGGCACACAGCACACCATGGGGTTCTGAGATCGGGTACGGGACATGTTTCAGCGTTCAGATGATGTTTGACGCGTCGATGTTGGCCGGAAACGAAAAAATAAGGATCACTGGCGCAAATTGAGGGAATAGAGCGTGGAAAGTTGGGCAGTGTTGGGGAAGGATAGGAAGGATAGGAATCCAAAGTTTGGAGGTGATTCAGTTCGTCGTTGTGAAGTTATGGGCGCCGTGTCATCGGGATTGAGGTGGTGGGAAGCAAAGAGGTGATGTTATGTAAGCGTCCATAGCGCCAGAAGTTTGCAAAGTCCAAAACGCGCGCCAATATTCCGCCCATAGCCGGTGTATTTTCGAAATAATGGCGGCCTGATATTTCCGCCAATATTACACCAATATTTCACCGATACACCCTGTATTGGCTAAATTCCCGCGGTGAAATTTTTGCCTCAAACTCCGGTGCCCACTGTGACCAGGGAAAAAAAATCGAAAATGTTGCTGAGACTGGTATACCAGGCTTTACTGGACAAAAGACCAGTGACCAAGGACCCATGATTATCTCTTTATAGGTCGGATCCCGATTTCGGCCAAAATTTTGAGTTTTATCCGAACTAATTATTTGTTCCCACGGGTTTTGAGGCAGCCAAAACACTTCTTTTCCCAAGACGGTCACTTTTCATGTTTTTTTCCTCAAAATTTTCTCAAAATTTTCTCAAAATTTTATCCGAACTCGGGATCTGACCTATAAAGTGATAATCATGGGTCCTAGTGACCATGGATGCGCACACGTGAGCATGCATGGCCACGAATGGTCACGCGTGACCATGATGCTCACGCGTGTGCCATCGATGTTCGGCCGTGTAGCATGCATGTTGTGTTTCCCCGGCCCTGGGGAATTTGTTCATGCCTCACTCATGACCATCACAGGATACTTTTCAGTCTGTTTAGCTTGCATCGGCGCGAATGTTGCATGAATGCTCATCATTCATGTGTCATCCATGGCCCTTCCTCACATTTTTCCTGTGCGAATTTTTTGCCCCCAACATCAGCCATTGGACCAAAATCTTGTCCCCTTTTGGACCTTGTCAGCTTGCCGACAAGCTCACAAGGTGAAAAGGGCTCAAAATTACACTAACAAAATGGGAACAGAGGTAGGGTGAATCCTTTGAATGCCAGGGAACACCTATTTGACTAGCCTAGTGCATACCTGACACAGCTATCTGTTCCCAAATTCGAAATAAATGCACTTGTTCAGGGCCAAACTAGCGACCTTGTGCGATTGACCTCTAAGTTTGCGGCCTTTTCACCTTTCGGTCTTTTTACCCTTGTTTGGCCTTGTTCAAGCTTGAACAAGCATCAAAAGTTTTGTGTCAAAAGTCTGATGAAATAGGGCCCAATTTAGGTCAGAAAATCACTTCCAATAGACCTCAATCAACTCCTATTTTGTTACCTACCGCCACATGATAAGCTTTCGCATATTTTCTATGCTGTACGACCAAATACACCCCACCCCACCCCACCACGCTTGGGCGCTGGGGCGCGTATACGGCGTGCAGCTATTGGGACCCCATCAGTACCGTGTCTGTAGATGTGTGAATCACACACATTGGGGTTGGGAAGCACGGGGCTCCAGTCGAGCACTGCAGAAAAGAAGAGACCGGAATTAATGAACCAGAAATTAAACATCTCCGAGATACCCGAAACCCCGGGATAATCGCCAAAATCGGGGATGTGCGGGAAACCTTGTTATCGACGGTGGTTAAGGCGAGATTTACAGGTGACAAGTACTAACTCTCCCAGTGGACACCAAAAACATTTTTAAATGGCTGATTTTCACCGGATTCGAACACGGCCCCATGACCACGGTATTTGCTTAAATTTCAACCTGGAACCAGCCGTGCTTTTTGTAAGTACTGCGAGGCACTCGGGTTGAGGCACTCGCCTCTGGCGGGTAACAAACATAGGGGTGATTAAGGTAGAGACAGATGAGGTAAGTAGAGAACAAGTAGAGGGATTGCACAGTTGCTGAATAATCAGACTCACCGAAAGAGTAATAAGTACTTTAAATTTGTCCAAAATGTTTGGAGACCAAATTGGGAATAAAAAATGCCTCGTTTGGATGGGATTCACAGCATGTGTGCCACATGGATGCGCAACATCGTAAGGAATTTTTATCGGACCTAGGTGGCGGTACACCACGCATGACAGCATCTGTCGGTCGGACGGGTCCCAAATTGTCAACATTCATGAGCATTGATGGTACATCGCCCGTCATGCATGGCCATGCGTGGTCACAGGCTAACATCCATGACCATCCATCGAAATGCATGGTCATGCGTGGTCATGCATGACCATTTGACTTTTGTCCAATAACGCCCGTCATAGACTGGCCTGTTGGCGTGGGGCTGAAACACTGTTGAAAACACACAATTCTAGCTTGATTTGCTAGGGTTAAATGAAAGGTTAAATTGGTGTTACTTACCGTTGCAAGACTAGCCCCCAAGGAGTCGTAGACACCCAGGAAACAGGTAGCCTGCAGCAGATATTCAATGTGGTTGAGCAGCAGCAATCTATGGTTCAGCGTTTGAGTGATCAGTGCGATTTTTTCAACCACAAGGCATTGTGGAGGAGAAAAATGGATTTTTCAACTCATTTTCATTGATTTTGTGACTTCTTTTCAATGTTCGAAAATGCTCCCAGTGACCTGTGACAGGTTCGAAAATTTCCTGAAATTTTGAGGCCCGTGACGCGTGACTTACGAATTGAGTGAAATAGTGCCTGGATACGTAAGTATCTGGGTCTTATGGTATGTACAATTACTGCTTTAGGCAACAGCTCATCCTTGACCCCCCTTCCATGCAAGCTCCACACTCGTGACACTTTTTGTGGAGTCAGTAAAGAAGCACATCCAAATGGATATATTGTATTAGGCCTCTGTCTCAACCTCCCACTTGATTTTTCCACAGCTTGTATTAAATCGTCTTCGCCGTATCGTTTCGAGTGCGTCAACCTTCAAGCCCAGTGAGAAAGCCGTGTGCTCGGGTAGGCTTCGGAATGCTGAGATGTGCTCAACTCTCCAGTTTTGTGAGCAGATTTCAGCGGTTTGACATTTTCATAGATTCTAATTTTGGCTGGACGAAATTTTGAGCTTCGAGTTTGCATCTAATTGTTTGTTTGTCTCTATTGAACGCCTCTTGACTTTGTACCACCACCATCTCCCTTCCGCCACCTCGCCGCCTCGCGCCGCCCTTCCCGCGCATTGCTCCCCGTATACAGCGTCCCGGAGTGTAGCCCGGTCCACCTACGTGGCGCCGTGGTGCACCTTGATGTGCTGCAGGAGGTTGTCATGGCGGTTGAAGAACTTGTGGCACGCAGACACGTCGACACGTTTGTTGATTCAAAACTCAGCACAGCCTGTAGTTAAACTGCTATGAAGACCGACTGTCGTGAGTCCCAATTCCCCACCACCCGACTTCCGCCCACTTCCATTTCCACACCTCCCTCAGCGCCCTCTACCGCCTTCCACCACTTCAAGCACCTTCTATCAACCTCCTCTGGCCGCCCCGACTACCTCGCTCATCGCTACCGCCGCCGCCGACGACCTCAAGAGTGAACACGAAACTCGTGGTATTTCTATGCTTTACTCTCGCTTCTTTCACTGACCATCTTGTTCAGATCTCATTCGCCCGCCCTCGCTGCCACCAACGTCACCGACATCAAGCTCGCATCAAAGTCAACCAAGGGGTCGTTGGACTCAGTACGCATAGACTATTACGCCTTCATCTAATTTGCATGGTTATCGTTACGACTTTACCCGGATGTTACTTGCAAGTCTAAAACGAATCACCGTTGCCCAGGTGCGCGGACTTGCCTCCCTTTGCTTCTTTGCTGACCCGATCTACGCCCTCGTGTCCCCGTCCAATCCGGCCTTCCTTCAACGCGCTTTTTTACTTACCTTAGCTTCTGTGCAACCACTTGTACGCAAGGTGCGTCCACCGGTTTACTTGCTGTACGTTTCCTACTCATTCACACACTTGCAGCACCTTTGACACGACAACGCCTGGAACGTGCACGAGGAGGATGGGATGGGGGGCGGAGAGGCGGAGAGGACGAAGGGCGCAAGGGGGACCGGGTACGTCACGTACACCCGCCCCCTCGTTTGCTCACTCACTCACCCGCTCACCCACTACGCCCCGACGTCGCGTGGTGTACGCTGCCTGCGCGGGTGCGGGCACCGTCAGCGCTGGTTACTAGAGCAGGCGTGTACCTCACCCTGTTTTTTTTTTCCATCCCATCCCATCCCTTTCCCCGCCCCGCCCTCATCCCCGCCCTATCCCTTATTGTTGTCCTCTCGCGTACACCGCTGTACAACCCCATTCCCGTTGTCGAGTCGATCGGCTCGTCGCCGCGCCGCGCGGGTGCAGACAGATGCAGATGCCGAATACACACATACCCTGTTGCGAGAGCGGCAGGGGAGGTTCCACGGGACGGCAGACTCGTTCCTGCGCTGCTCGGCATCTGCGCCCGCTGTACCGCATCCCGCGCCGTCTCTCCTCTCCCCACCCGCACCGCACTGCCTCCCCACCACACCCGCGCACACCCTGGTACCGGGTGCCAAGTGCCGTCTGTGTGGAATTTGCGCACGCGGATGCCGTTGCTGTCGCCGTGTACGCGCTGTGTGCGCTGTGTGCGTCTGTCTGTGTCGAGTCCCCAAGCACACAGCTGCCATGCACGCGGGCTCGTTCCTGCGCAGGCATCCACCCCGGCTTTGCGCGGACTCGGCGCTACTGCATATCCCCGAGCTGCGCCCTGTCTCCTCGTCTGCTCTCCCGAGTCCATACCCCGTACGCTACGCCGCCATGTCCTTAAGTTTTTTGAATGCAATATACGTTCTCAAAAACTCTGTGGGATTCCTCGGCAGTATTGAGAGGACTCGAGCTGAATTAAATTGAAGCCTTATCTGGACTCGGGAATTTGAAGTGCCTGAATGGCGCGGGGAAGGGGTACGGCAATTCCACGTATGGTGGAGCGGAAGAAGCCTGGTCGCGCCAAAGCAAGGAAGGGGGTACATATTCCCTTTCTACCACCCAAAAAGCATTGTCTCACTTGGTATTTTCACAGCACACATGGGTCAAGCGGTAGTTCCTTCACCGTCACTTATAATACATAAAAGGCAGGCTACTATCAACAGCGAACTCTGGAACCATATAATCCAACTTAAATAAAAATAACACCATAATCTTAGGAGCCGAAGACCGGAAAGTTTGGGTTATTGGAGGTATATTGTTTGTACGTCAGTGACTGCAAACGACTGCCCGCATGCTGGGCATTTTCGTTGCCGCGTTGTTAATCGGGCATCGACACAAGACCGACAGAATGCTAACGGGAATTCATTAGCGGGTACCGGGCGAGAAGGGATCGGAACGCACTGTGCATGCATTTCGTCAGAACCGTATCCCGGAACTCTGTACCTTTACATGCCGTGCATTTAAGCACGTTCTGTTCAAGTGGTCGGTCAATAAATCGTCAACAAGACCTGAACATGGCGCCTGCCAAAGTCAATCCGAGTCCGGCGCTGCGGCATCTCCCGCCGAAACTGAAGCCCGGAGATAAATAATATTTTGCACAGCACAATTTCCCCTGCAAAACCCTTGCAGGCATATTTTGTTACAAGTCGACAAGGGGTGTGGGTGATATTATTTGTCTTGAGACAGCTTGGGGTTGTCCGATGGGCAGTGTTCGTGCATGGGGGGTGTCCAGGCCCTGCCCGTAGGGCAGTTATCCACGAATACAGTATACAAAATTTTCGTGGATCTTTGGTGGATCTCATCGAAAAGTAGCCAAACGGTCCGAACGGCCCGTTTGGAACTCGCCGAACCCTAAGCCCGCTTTCATCGCCGCTTTAAATTTTGCTACTGCACTGTTTCCCACACATGTTCCTTCCCTTCACCCCTCAGGACGCATTTGTCGCTGCCGGAGGTGACGAGCGCTGGTCACCCACGTATTACCCGACGTGGCTCCTGTGCGCGCCGCTGATTGCCTCTCCTCTGCGTCGGCCGCCGCCATTTCTATGCATCTGGGGCGCGAACATCCTGAGCCTGCGGGGATCTCTTCGTCCCCCGCTCCCTCATTCTTACCCTCCTCCCTCTCCTTCCTGTCTACCACACCCCACTCAGCATCCCAGTTTGATTATTTTATCCCTCTCTTTTGCAGGTGCAGTAATCTCCACGGCGCAACAAAGCGAACTCGGTTTGCTGGGAATTTCAGTGCGGATTTCAGTGCCACCTGTCTTGCCGTCTTCCATTCTTTCCTCCCTTGCCGCCAGTCTTCGTCCTTGACACGTGCTAACGATACAGGCACATGCGTACAGCTCATCCAAAGGTTCTCCAAGGTGCACAACCAGCTCAATTCAATGTAGTTCGCTCTTATGCTGTTAATGCTGTTGATGCAATACATTTATGGGTGCGAGTGTGTGTTTCTTTGCCCATTTTTCTTGTTTCTGTCTTCTTTCTCGTCTCCGATTTCTTTTCCTTTTCACTCTTTACTACTCATCCATCTTCCTTGCTCTTTCCCCTTCTACACCCACTTTCATTGCTGTCCATAAAATACCTACCACCCGCCCCCTTATTCACTACTCCGCCCAAAGCAATGGGCGGTGCGAGGGGAACGGGGGCGCAAATCGACCGGTCCTATTGCAATGTGCCTTTTAAATCGGGGTGCGGTGCACTTGGGCAGTATGCGGTGTAGTATTCAAGACCCTAGATACTGGGTGGAGAGGCGGCGTGTATGTACAGATGTTTGTATTGTAGTTGGCGAGTCCGCTTTCGACGAGAACGTGCGAAAAATAATTGTCTTACATGAAAGGGCACTCAAGTTTCCAGAAACAGCTCCTCCGTTCTTTCTTTCTTTGGCGGTTTCTTGCGTCCTAAATTCAAAGTCATAATGTACAGTTTTTCTGGCCTCGCCAACAATTCCTCTTTGCACACAGCATGAATTCATCCGGGTTCTGGCCGAAATCCAACTGGCTACTTATCGGTAATTTCAACTGCAGCCCCGGTTGAACTAAATCTCCCTGGTTAGTGGGAGAGGGAAGCTAAATCCTCAGCCACCCGACACACATGGTGTGCACCCACTTGCAGTCTGTCGACCTTCAGATATTAGGTGGAAGGTCCCGTTCGATTCGGGATCGGGTGAGAGGATGGTGTGTATTTTCTTTTATTCCGGGTGTTCTCCGACCCCACCACTTCGTTAGTTCTTTTATTTGCACAACTTCCAGCTCCGCTAATGGAAATCTGAAGATTCACCTGCAAGTGAGGCGGAAATTTAACCCATCAACTCTTCTGATTGAACCAAAGCTACATATCTCATTGGAAGGGAAATGGATGAAGGAGTATACCATTCCATAGCACATGGTGTGCACCCACTTTCGGTAGTCCTTCAACTCTACAGTGAAGTGGGAGGTCCCTGTTCGATTCGGGGTCAGGTGATGCGTCCACTCCTCGTCAGTAGTATCTTTTCTCGTTTTTGGGTCGCAAACCACCCCGCTTTTTATCGACGTCAGGATGGCAGGTCTTCTTGGACTCAGCTCCCGGGGATGTTTCCCCCGAGTGCCTATTTTTCTCGTTCATCACAACAACATCGGTTGATCAAGTGGACTCAGTTGAAGTTGTTTGATCAAGTCGTCTCAAGTGCTTTGCCGGATCCATATTTATACCTCAAAACAAGGAGGACCCGATAGCATATGGTGTGCACCCACTTGCGATGTCAGACCAACACTGGGGAACTTAAGGGAGGTCCCCGTTCAATTCGAGGTGGGGCTCCTTATCCTTATTTTATTTTTCGTTCCAATTTTTTTCAAGCCTCATTACACGCACACAGACTGTCACCTCCCAGCCCGACAACTCTTGTTGGTAAAGTTGACTTTTTACATATGGTCTTTGAATCGTCCAGGAGCCGGGGCCAGAAATTCAACCATGTTCAATTTTGACACTAAATCAAGCCTCAAATTCAAGTAGTGTTGACCACCCGATGGCACATGGTGTGCACCCACTTTCAATATCCTTGCAAATCTGCACTTCTGTGGGAGGTCCCCGTTCGATTCGGGGTCGGGCGCAGCTAGCACGTAGTTGCCTGTAGACCGAATTTATTGTACCGTATTTGACCCCTGCATCAATATTCCAAGAGTTCTTGCAATATAACATCGCTCCTTGAACCGAAGTGATGGGATTCGGAGCGCGCGGATCCCCTCTTGTATTGTTTTGAACCACCTGAGATCGAATTTCGGCATGAACTCTCATACTCTGGCCGCCTTACTACAGCTTTCGCTGCTGCAAAAGCTGAGGCATTGACTCACACGTCATGTATTCTACGTAGAATAAAGCGGGAAACCAGGTATGTGGCAAATTTCGACCCGTGTTTGGCACGATCCGTGTCATCAAGCCGGGATTTTCTTCGCGGCATGATCAGCGATGCCGCACCGAAATGCGATGCGATCAGTGCGGTCTTAAGTAGTGATGTTCCGGGTCAGGGCTTGAGCCCGAGCCCGAGCCCAAGCCCGGGCTTTTGAGCCCGACCCGACCCGACCCAAAGTAGGGCCCAAGTCGGGCTCAAGGTCGGGCTCAGATTTTTTCAGGGCCCCCGACCCTGGGCTTAAGCCCGGGCCCAACCACATGACTATCCTAAGTCAAAATTTCGCTGTGAGTTCGGTTGAAACCCTAAATTTTACCTGCAACGGAAGTTGATTCAAAGTATCTTTCCCGTTTGGTGCTCACTCGAGGATGGGCAAGTTTCGCATGATTTTCCGTGGAGATTAGAGTGCTCGAAACAGGGTCAGTGGGCTGTTGGTGGCTGTCAAAACATAATTGAGTGCTTTACCAAGGTAAAATACAAAGAATGTATGCTCAAAATTTAAAGTTGAACCTTACGGAACACAGTTAGAAAATATACTGATGGGCCCGGGCTTGAGCCCGAGCCCGACCCGACCCGGGCCCGACCCTCAGGTAGGGTCGGGCTCAGGATATTTTGTGGGCCCAAGCCCTGCCCGACCCGACCCAAGCCCGGGCTTTTGGGCCCGACCCGACCCGAACATCACTAGTCTTAAGCTCGAGGTCTACCCAACATTCCACCCCATTCGCCGTTATTGTGAGTACCACTTCGTCATGAAGCGAGGGTTTAAATCCTCAGACACTGGATGGTAAAACAGCACAGAAACATCTGTGAGTACGCACTCTACACTTGTGTTCAGTTCAGGTCCCATTTACCTACCGATTCTTCAAAACGGTACAAGGACCGGATGCGAACCGGTTCGCTGTTGCACAGAATCAAAAGAAAGTGTACTCCTTTCATGCAGCATTTGCTCGTTCGACTCGGGCACGGTCCTTCTGCTTTTGTTCGCCGTTGACCTAGAAACTGACACAGAATATGTTGGCGCGCGGTCGAAGCCGGAAGAACCAAAATAAGTTTATTCAAAACGAGGGCGGGAATTCATTCAAGAATAATATGATCATTTCAGGGTACACAAATTTGGAGGAAACCTTGATCGAATAATTGATGAGGGCTCGGATAACTGCAGAAGGACGGCGCAGACCTTTATCGACCTTCCTGCACCCGCGCTCGTTCTTCCTCCCGCACGGCCACGAATTCGGGGACGAGGCTAACGACCTCTTCCCACCGTGCATAGGTGGCCTTCATGTCCACCGACATGGCGGAGGAACGACGCGATGCGGAAATGTGCCGGAAATTGGGGAATATATCGGAGAGAAGGCGCGCGACTGCACGGGGTTGCGAGATGGCCGAGTGTGCGATGCACATTGATGTAAGTTCCCTCTGTGGGGTAATAGCAATGGCAGGTGGTGGGGGGAGAACAGTGGCATCGATGGTAATGTGCAGGGACCGCAGTCGTGAGCAGTGCTGGGCCAGGGAGCACAATGACTGAAGGGTGAGATGTGATGGCGGGGGTACGAGGGGTAGCGAAACAAAGTCGAGTGTGAGCTCCTCTAAGCAGGGCCACGCTCGGGCGGCATCCATCATTGTGTTGTCGTGGATTACAAACAGGGCCGTTGATGTTAGGGTTAGGCACACGAGTTTCCTGAAGGGGAACAGAGAGCGAATCATGCTGTCGTTGATGGCGGATTCAGCAGAATCATGAGTGTCATAATAACCATCGAGATGAATATGGAGCTGAATGAGGGAACTCGGGGAGCACACCACTGCCAATGTGGTATAGAGCTTCATACCCTCCACAACTGAGTACCCCTCACCCAAGTGGATGGTGAGCGACACCAAGTTGACGTAGTTGCCCGTCTGGAGCAGGCGAAGTGTCTCTCCCACCTGTGCGGCTTCCAGCTGGAGGTGTTGAAGGCCTGCAAAGGTGTACGGTGAGGGAGGCGACACCAGTGAGGAGAGGTCGGGAAGCAAGTCCATTGACAGCGAGGTGAGTCGGTGGGACTGCGCAATGTGCTTGAGCGCCGTCCATTCTAGCCTCGGTACTGTGATCGACTCGATGTGAGGTAAAGAGCACAAAAAGAGAGATGTGGCCTCCGTTGAATCGTCGCTCTCGTCTTCGTCATCTGTAAGGGTAATTTTTACCGCAGTGAGATGTGGGCACGTCCGTCCCAGCGTAGACAGGAGTGAGCAATTGGTGATTGAGGGGGTATATCCAAAGGCGATCCCCGAAAGAGTGGACGTCAGGAATATGCGGATGTATGTAATCCTGCCGGCTTACCACGGAACGATCACGGCTTACGTACAGTAGTTTATCTTGTTGTCTACCTCGTCGTCCCTCTGTAGCCTCGCGCCCGCGTTGCTCGTCGTTGAATCTAACCGTGGTCTTGTTGACACTGGTGTGATTCTTGCTTAGTGTTGTCTGTCTGGCCGACAGTCTTCCAATGTAAGGGAACTCTTCTTCCGAGTTCAAATCCCAGGATAACGTTTGGAGGTTTGGGAAGAGGGCGGTGGGTGAAAGACATAAATTTAGGATCAGATAGATCTCCGCCATTTTGGATTCAAATGATGTCGAGAGGTCCTTGACGCGGTGGGAATATAGCGAAAGTCGTTTCCAATCCGCGAGTGTGAGAGAGCGCACCATTCGCCGAAACGAGTCAAAATAAGGTCTACCGATTACGGTGGGAGCTAACCAGAGGTGTGGCAGAAGAGCACAAGGAGGGTTCAACATTAAACAACCCCTGTGGCATACATGAAAGGATTGGGATAAGGGAGTCCTGAGTTGCCCAAAGCGCGTCGAGGGCGGGGTCTTGCCAGATCCTGCAACTGGCAGCAAGAGCAGCCAAGGTTTGACCAGCACAGTGGCCCTGAGGTCGAAGATGGCAGCAAACCATCTCAGCAATTTCCAGAATCTCCAGGGCGCGATGCATCGGGCACGAAGATGCAGGAAGAAAGATTTGGCACACGCCTCCCCCCCTATGATTTCCTTTTCGGGAAGTTTGCTCCGGAAATGTTGACTAGACATCATGTTTTGAAGCATTCCTATCGGCAGTTTGCCCTAGCGGTTATGACCCGTAGGTCTCGTAATGACTTGCTTTTTCTCTGGCGTGCGTTCGAATCTCACTGTGGCATATTTTTTTTCCGCCCCACGCGGTGGGCTCCGCGGCAAACGGAAGCGCCACGCAGTGGGCCTCAGCGGCGAGCATCCAAATGAGTTGAAAGAACTGATAAGAGGGGAAAAAATACATTACACCCACACAAAATGTTTGAGAGCTCCACGCAGTCACGCAGTGGGCCCCCGCGGCGAGTGGATGCACCATGCAGTGGGCTCCAGCAGCGAGCATCAAGGGGGTCCACGGGGGTCTCCCTCGTACTGCAGCCATTATTTTCATTTGGAATAAGCTGAAAAAAGAGCAGAAAGCAATATAATTAAACTCTGTAACACGCTGTCAGGCCAGAGGGGGGGGGGGGGGTCTGGGGGGAACACCGTTCCCACCAGCTTTAAATGGACCTTTTTCGCTCGCTCAGCCTTCGAAAACACCTCGAATGATGGCACTTTCCTAAAAAGGAAATCATAGTGGGGGAGGGCTAGGGGTTGGAAGAAAGCGACGATCCTCGGATCACTCCGGCTGGCGTAAACAAGCCCAGCGCAGCCAAGGCCCAACACAAACATCACCATCTTGAATGTATTATCGCTTTTTGGTTCTCAGGCCAAGATGGCAGCTGATTCTTTTAATTCTCGAGCTCACTGCCTACCCTACGCGTTTCTGTTTCGTCTCTTCTCGAGGATCCGGAGTATGCGTATGCGTAAGTATGCGTTTTGTCTATCTATGCACCCCACGCGAGTGCCTATTTTTTCTCGTTCATCCATCACAACAACATCGGTTGATAAGGTAAACCTGCGTGATAAAAAAAGAACGTGCTTCAAGCTTGATAAAGTGGAGGTGCTTCGCCGTGGGCTGATTGTTGGTTAAAATAATTTAGGACGACGGCCAGAAATTCAACCATGTTCAATTTCGACACTGAATCAACCTTCAAGTTGTTGTGCCTCAAATTCAAGTAGTGCTAACCACATGGTGTGCATCCACTTTCAGTACTCCGAGTCTTCTTTCACTACAGTGAAGTGGGGGGTCCCCGTTCGATTCGGGGCCGGGTGATGCATCCATCCACTCCTCATAAATATATTTTCCCTCTTCTCTGGTTCGCAAACCACCCCGATTCTTACCGACGCCTTAAATGGCCCGAGACCTCCTCAACTACATACGCGTTTCGGTTCCGTCTTCTCTACATAGACAAAAACTAAAAGAACAGCGAGACTGCCAGTGTGTGTTTCGTCTATCTATAATCCCAGGTGGCAGGGATCATGATCCCACCGAGCGCATGCCTATTTTTTCCTCGTTCATCCACCACAACAACATCGGTTGATAAAGTGGCCATGGACCTGCTTGATAAAGTGCAGGCGCTTCACCGTGGGCTGATTGTTGATTGAGGACGATGGGATGATGGAAGAACCACGGGATGGTCCGAGCCGGGAGCTGAGTTGCCGATTTATCTCTGTCTTCATCTTTGAAAGAAGCTGTCACTTCGGGAAGATTAGATCACTTTTTCTTCGTTCGTTTCGTTCGTTTCGTTTCCATTCATTTCGTTGAGGGGCTTGAACTTTTGCGGGAAGGAAGGAAGGGTACGAGGGTGTTGAAGCCTCGAGTCTTGCTGGCTGTGGCCGTTTGTTTTCTCGTTGCGGTATTGTAGGGGTTGGATGTATATATGATGAGAAGGGCGTCGCACGATCACGCCCCGGCGGCGTCGACGGAAGTATGTAACTCGCTGCCATGGCCAGCGATAGATGGGCGTTGCGTCCTCCTTCGCCTTGCCTTCACCCCAAAACCTGGACCTCGGCGCAAAAAAGGTTATCCAAATTTTAAATAAATTGATTGCGTGCGATTTCGATGTCGAACTTGAAGCTCGATCGATGGCTTCCTATGATACCGGTATGCTTGGAATTAGAAGTGATCGTGTGCGGTATTGGTGTGTGTGCCTGTACTAGTATGTGTGTCTCGGCCTGCGAAGCGAAGGATAATGATAGACAGAGTGGTGCTTCCGGGGCGTGTGGGGAGAATGTGCTGCTGCTGCTACGGATGGTGGACTGTGGGCAAACTGTGGGTCGAACAGAGAAGCAAGCTTTTCATAACGCCCACGGGTGGAAGGAGGGACAGGGTGGCAGATAATCGCGAGAAAAAAAAGCCAAAGCAGCTCCGTGGTAGTCTGGTAGATGGAGGCGTAAGCTCTTATGCGTAAATTAATCGCTGGCAAGGTGACTTGCATCATCTTCCCTCTCTCTTCGTCACTGATCAGTTTCAACTTCCGCGTTGGCTTTATCAAGCTCGTTCAAGGGCCCTTGTCATATCAGCAGCTTCTTTGGCGTCGAAAGAATCTGAGTTTTAAGGGCAGCGGGTTTGTGTTGTGATCATTTCCTTCAAGAACGTGAACATGTACTTACGCTTCGTTGAGGTCGCCGTTTCGGCGGTGTGTGAACAGGTACATACATATGTACGCGGCCGTCGTTCCGACGCGAGGAACTGTCGATGTCAGGCTTCAAATCAGCGGGTGTCGCTCGAGCGAGCCGAGGGAAGCTCGAAAAAGAAACTCTCTTGTAAGTGACTGTTCCCGCTTCAACGGTCGATGCCGAATCCTGATGCCTATGTAAGCTTGTGAGAATGCCGCTGTCAGAAGAACGTGGCCGGGAGTGTCGCCGCCCGCCGCTCGCGGCCTCGGAGACTCGGTAGGAGGCAAGGTATATAGGAGGTGCTTACCGAGGTCTTGGCGAGGTCGCAACAGTGACCAAGGCGGAGAAGAGTTTCCGGGTCGGAGTCGGCTATGTACCGCGGACGGACGTCGGGAAGGAGCAGCCCCGAGTCCGGGTCCGCCTGAGGACCAGGGTAGGTCGGCGTCGGGAGTAACCGACTCGGGGAATACTTGCCCTGCGCACTCGGCGAATATGTATGTGCCCTCTACACAAACGGGTTTGCGTGATACGACGGGCGCCCGATAGCAGATCTTTTTTTTTCTCGGTCCAAGATTAGATTTGATTTCGAGTTATCAGTGTTTGAGAGTGACGAGGCAGGCAAAAGCAAACGAGGAAGACAAGGGTGGGTCCGTGTTTCATGTTCTCGCCAATTCTGCGTGTCGTTTGGGTGTCGTATTTTTACTCGGGCCGGCGTCGACACGGAGATCAAGGACCAGGACCAGGACCAGGACCAGGATTCAGATGAGGACGGTCTCGAAGACACAAGACGGGGCTGAAACACAATATTGAATAGATAGATATGAGGGTATCGATGGAAGGAGCCAGATTATCGGGCGCGGGGATTTAATGAAATCGCAATCGCGAATCGGGGGTGATGGTGATCAGCGCGATTAGATCCATATGCTTGTGTGCCCCAGGTTGGCCGCGGCGCAGTCGGTGAGGGGCGCAGTCGGTCTTGCATTAAAAAACGGTTGAGAGAGAGCTGGGTCTAAACTGGGCTTCTTCTGCCAAACTGCTGTGGGATGGAGAAGACGAGGGCACATGGGCAGTGGGAAGCGGAGAGTTGGGTGTGATGAAATAGTGATGACTCGGGTGAATAATCCCAGGGCTGTGATTGGCTGATGTTATCTTAGATAAACAAGACACTCGACTGACGCCGCCAACTAACCGCTTTTTTTCTTCCGTCGTCCAAGTCCATTCAACCGCCTCAAAGTCTATAGTCTTTGCAATACTCCAACCAGGAACCCTACACTAGTACTACCACTCTAATGTCTTCCCTTATGGACCCGCTGCGCCACCGCGCCCCCACCCCACCCGACTCCCAATACACTGGCAGCTTTGGCGCGCCCATGACGAACGGCGGATCTACTAATGGCTCTGTGCACACCAATGGCCCATCTGCTGCCAACGGAAACGGCGCTGCAAACGGCACCCGCAAAACCAGCCCCGGTGGCGAATCCGCCACGACCTTTGTGTACAGCGGCGGCAACAACGGCGGCAACGCGGCAAGTGGAGGTGCAGCAGCCGCGTCGCGCGTGCCGTGCATCAACTGCGGGACGCTCGAGACGCCGTTGTGGAGGAGGACGCCCGAAGGGAATCCTATCTGCAATGCATGTGGTGGGTGTCTTGTTTTCTTGCTTCATTCTTTGCCGTTGGTTTTATCCACGACGAGCGGGGTGCAGCTATTCGACGCCGGCCCGCACTAGAGTGCGTGTCGTGCAGAGTGCTGCGGCAATCGATTTCGATTTCGATGCGTTTACGATTCTCGATTCCTCTCGAGATCATTCAATTGATCGTGGATCGTGGAATGCACGGATCGTACTTACTGCCCCCGGCCATGCTGCATGCATCCTGCATCCTGCATCGATGACTCGGCTCGGTGCTGGATTGTCGTGTCGAGTCCTGTCGTGTCGTGCGTGCGGCTTAGGAGACCTTCTTCTTCCGTGTTGTTCCTTCCTTGCTCTTTGCACCCATCCACATCCCCCTTGCACACACCAAAAATCGTCCCCCGGACGATAAAACTCCCCCCCTCCTCGCATCTCATCGCCTTTTACCATCTCCATCTCCATCTCCGCAATGTCCACCCACACCCACACCCAACTAACCCGCCCCGCAGGCCTGTACCAAAAATCGCGCAACATGCCGCGTCCCGCGAGCCTCTCCCCCACCACCTCCGCGCACCCCGCGCACCCGCACACCGTCGCCTCGCTCGCTGCGTCCGCGTCCGCGTCCGCGGCCGGGCCCAACCCCCCGCCCGCGCCCAGCAGCACGAATGCGAACCCCCCGGCCACGCATCCCGCGGCGTACGCCGCCTCGCACTCCTCCGCCGCGCACGGGAACAATAATAATAATAATAGCGCCGCGGGGGGGACGTGCCCGGGCGACGGGCGGTGCGACGGCACGGGCGGCACGAGCGCGTGCAGCGGGTGTCCGACGTGGAATAACAGCGCCAGCCGGGCCTCTGCCAATGCCGCCGCTGGGTCCGGGCACCCTCCCTCCGGCGCTTCTTCCGGCAACAACCAGGGGTCGCCCCAATCCCAATCCACGAGCGGAGGAGGAGCCGGTGGTGGAGGAATACAAGGAGGCCAAGGACAACCGGAGGAGCCGGCCTCGATGCGGCAGATCCTCAACCCGACGCCGCCGCCGGGGTCGACTTCGCAGGGGGGGTCACCGAGGCCGTATAGGAACTCTGGTGGGTTTTTCTCAATATATGTATCTCGAATCTGCGATCGGTCGAGGCTGCGGCTGCGTTGACGTGAGTCGGCGGTCGGCAGTCGGCGGCGGCGGTGGCTGTCGCCCTCATCGGGCGCTGTGGTGGTCCCGTCTTGCGCTGGCGTACGCACCCACACACATTTCACCTTTGGCTTTGTCTGCGCTTTGGGCATTGGGCGGGGGTGGATCCGCTCACGGGGACCCCGCTCACCCCCCGTCTCAGCAGCCGACGTGCTGTCCTCCCTCCTCCTCTCCTTCCTTCCCTCCTTCCCTCCTTCCCTCCTCAATAACCCACACTCACCACCTCCTCTCTCTCTCTCTCTAGCCCCCTCCACCCCCGCCCCCACCCCCTCCGCCCCCCAAAACGTCCCCGCCAACACCCCCACCAACGGGGAACCCAAGATCAACGCGCTCGCGTGCGGGAACTGCGGGACGAGCACGACGCCGCTGTGGAGGAGGGACGACGTGGGGAATAATATCTGTAATGCGTGTGGTGCGTTTTCTTTCTCCCTTCATTGTGCTGAGAACGATTTTCTTTCGTTTTGTTGTTTTTTTTGTTTTTTGTTTTTTGGTGTTTGTCGAGTTTGTTGTGGAGGTGGCTCTTTTTGGAGAGAGAGAAGCGCATGTCTTTCCTTATTCGTCGCGCGGAGAGACGCCGCACGGCGCTTCTTTGTTCGGCGTTTGAGTCGTCGGCGTTCTCACAAGGGGCAGGGCGACCTTCTCTCGGGGCGTCTCTTCGGAGCCGCGCCCGGGGCTCAGGGCCCAAGCTCCGAGATGTTCTTTCGTTTTCTTTCTGCGGCCTCTTTTTTTCTTTTTCTTTTTCGGGCCCGCCGCCGCCATTTTTGGGTTGTTCGGTTGGTCGGTCAGTCAGAGCCGCTCCCGCTGCACCTCCCATCCCCGCCGTGTCCCCTTCCCGCGCTCGCGCAGTCGTATCTTGGATACGTCTGCACCGAGATCGCGAAGGATGCGAGATACGGGATCTTGTCTCGTATCTCGTGTGTCGTGGCGCGCCTCGCCCCTCGTGTCTCGCGTCGCTTTCTAGCGCGCGTCCGTGTACCACTGCGCCTCCCCGCTCTGCCTGCGCCCCACTGCCCCCCGCTGTTCACCCCCACTTGCCCTCGTTCATTCACTCAACATCCCCGCGCCTTCTTCCTCCCCTCCGCTGTCCCGCCCCCATCCTCATTCCGCTCTCCTCCCTCCTGCCCTACCCACCTCCCCGTAACCCCCATGCTGCATACCACATGCCCCCGACGTCCCGCATCCTCGCCTCGCCTCGCTCCCCCATTCGAGCTTGTGGCGACGAGTCAAGGAAAGTGTTGTCCAGGAATCAGATTAGACAAGGCCTCGTTGTCTTATCAGACATCCGGTAGCTTGCATCTTATCTGCGGACGATCGTGGATCGTGGATGGCTTCGGGTTCTATCCACTTTTCCGTTCCACGGCATCCATTTCTTTTCGTTTTTTGTTTTGGAAATTGCTCCGCATCCCTCCCCGCTGCTGTGGCTACGGCGACGGCCACACCTCCCCTCCCCAGACGAAGACGAGGCGAGACGAGGACAGAGCCCGAAAACGAGCGAGTCTGCGGGCATGACCTGCCTCGTTGCCCGTTCTTCCTTCCGTCATCGGCGCGTCTGTCTTCTGTCCGTCTTCTATCTCTCCATCTATTCAATTCCACTCCCACCCACTCCCTTCCATCTAATCCCGCTCCAATCTTATCCTCATCTCCGAATCCAATCTCCTCCCCCGCTTTATTATCTTTTTTCTTCTCGCGGGCACGGGCATCTTATCTATGCGCACGGGGGCAAAACGGGGGCAGATTAGATGGAGGGAGGCGTTATCTTATCTACCCTGCCTTGTCTTCACTTCGTCTCTTGCTTTCCTCCCTCCCTCTTTCCTGCTTCAGCCCTTCCTTCGAGACGCGCGCGCGGGCGCGGCGGTGGACGAACTGGGGCGCACCTCCATCCTCCTCTCTCTCCTACTCTTCTTCCCTTCGTTCTCGCTTCATCTTTCGTCCTGGCTGTTCCTTTTCTTTCCCTCGCCCTCGGCTCGGCTCCGCCCGCCTTCGCACCTTTCTTTCCTGCCCATCCGCACCGACCCCCGTGGCCTCTATCCGCTATCTGCCTCCTTCGCGAGCAGACAAACGGGGCCGGGCCCGGCGTCCTATCTGGTCTTTTCAGGCCATTCCTCCTCACGCTGTGGTCACCCGGCTCGCGTCGAGAAGGCTGCCTCGTTTGCGCAACGAGGCGAGCGCCGCGCCATGCCGTGCGGGTCCGTGCGGCCGAACTGTCCCCGGGCTGATGTGAGGGTGCACATCAACCCGCGGAGATTCTTCTTCATTCCGACCGCGTCATTGTCGCCACGACAATGTCGTTCGTTTTTTTTTTTTTTTTGCGGGAGTCGAGGGTGGGAAGAGCGCAAAAAGCGGAATCTGATAAGTGCAATCTTATCAGATTCCTCTCTTCCTTGTCCTTCGTCCGACTTTGCTTTCCTCTCATCGACTTTGCGCTTTGCGGGTCAGAGTCCTTGAAAAAGGGACGTGGTTGCTACGACGATCCGACCCATAACTTTTTTTTTGGTGCACGTCGTTTTCCTGTGTTTTTCGCGGCCTTTTTGGCTTTTTGTGCGGTGGCGATTTTTTCCCTTCCTGGGCGGCGGCGGGCGTCCTCTTCAACTCCCTCTTCTCCTTCTTCCTCTCTTCTCTTCTCTTTTCGCTCTTCCTCCCTCCATCAAACCCGACTAACCAATTCCATTTTCCTACCATACAGGCCTCTACTTCAAACTGCACGGCACGCACCGTCCCACCTCAATGAAGAAAACCGTGATCAAAAGGCGCAAGCGCGTCCCTGCGGCGGGCGGGGGGAGTGGGGAGCCGGGCGTTAATGGTGAGCTCTTTTTCTTTCTGTTCGTTTATTCGCCCGTGGCTCTCTGGGCGGTGGTTTTCCTGGGGCCTTCGGAGTTGCGAGTTGGCTCGACGGCAACCTTTTGGGGAGCTGTCGAGGCATTTTCACCCGTCACGCGCAGCCGAGCCCCCAATAAACCCGATCTGCCATTTGGTATGATTTCCTTCCGGCCGTCGGTAAAGCGGTTAAGGAGGGCGGTTTCGGCGTTGGGTTCCTCGTGTTGCGTGCGCGGGCGGCCACGCGTTGACCCACAGTGACCGTGGCGGCACACACGCTGCAGATCTTCGTCTTCCCCCCCTTCTACCGTTTGACGACGAATGCTGACTCTTCCACCCCTCCTTTTCACAGCCATGACCGACCAAGCTGCCGCCGAAGCCCTCGTCGCTGTCGGGCGTTCGCGCGTCTCCGCCGCGTCCTCGCCCCATTCAAACAACAACCACCACCCCCATCCAACTGACGAGGACGCCGAGGACGCCCCGCGCCGTAAGCGCCAGCGCAGGAAGGCGCCCACGGCGGCGGCGGCGGCGGCCGAGGAGGAGCAGCGCGAACGCGAGCGCGAGAGGCTGGTGCGGGAGGATCACGAGCGGGAGCGCGAGCAGCGGGAGCGCAAGCGCGGGTGGTTCCCGGGGCACGGCGGAGGCCCGTTCGACCTCCCGCCGCTCGAGCGCGCGTTCCCGCCTTTTGGCGCGCCTGCAGCCGCTGGGGGCGGGGGAGGCGGTGGCGGGTACATGCGCAGCGCGTCGGCGGGGTCGGGGAGCGTGCCGAGCCGTGGGGGCGCGGGATCCCCTGCCGGTGGGGCGAGTGCAAGCAACGCGTACACGCTGGCGCCGGTGCGGCAGGGGTATTACGGCGGCGGGCATGATGGGAGCGGGGCCAATGGCGTTAATGGCAGCGCGCCCCTCGCGCCGCCGCTGACCGCGGAGGATCTGGAGCGCCACTACTTTAATCTGCACGAGCAGAGGCGGAGGACGGAGGAGCTGTTGCGGGAAACCGAGCGGCTTTTGATGAATGTGAAGCGCGGGCTGGATGAGATGCGGGGGCTGCAGGCGGAGGGGGGCAATGGGAATGTGAATGCCGCGGGTGGGAGTGGGCCGAGTGTGAATGGCGCTGGGGCCCCGGAGAAGGTACCGCTGCGGGAGAGGGAGCGCGCGCGCAGCCGCGAGGGTGTGAACGTGTGGCCGGTCAATGGCGACGCTGCTGGACGCGAGTGAGGGGCGGTCGGTCGATGGGGACTCTCTGTTTCGCGTGGTACACTCGTCTCTGCTCTCTATGGTCTTGTCTTCCCTTCGCTCTGGCCCGTCTCCGTATCTTTCTATTTTTTTCCCTCTCTCTCTTCTCGCTACCATCCATCCCTACTTGCATACACACGTACTCTATTCGCCTTCTAGTAACATATCGTCTCTTGCGTTTCCTTTCTTCCTCGTTATCATCTTGCACATCCTACCTACCTTCATGATCGGTACTTCGTCTCGTCCGCCTCGTCCCGTATGGTCCTGTACATATCTTATTGTAGCTATCCGCCGCGCACGCGACTCTCCGTAACTAATTAGCGCCGCGCCTGTAATGTATTTTTTTTTGCCCCCTCTCAGATTTCGGTAGCTAATTAGCGCCCGCGTGTGTAATTTTTTTTTTTTTTTTTTGCTCCCTCTCAGACATCGGTTTCTCAGCGGGACCGGCCGTGTAATTCTACCTACCTACCTACCTACCTCACTCGCAAATTTATGGCCCGCGCTTGGCCGGCGCGCAAATACTGCAGACAAGTGGCTGTGTGGTAAATTTGCCTTTTTGGGACTCAGACTCTCGAACGTCCTTGAGGCGTCCCTTTGAGCGTCTTGCCTTCAAACCAGACAGCTCAATCCCGCGTCCAGGCCTTCCCAAATCTCCGACCTACAATTGTGCGATAGTACAGGTTCTGAGTTTACTGCCATTCCTTTGCCAGGCCATTCCACTATTGTTTTGCTCATCTGAAGCTAGATGGCCGCTTCTCAGGGCGACCTCAATCGTGTAGCAGACGATTTACCGAAACTCGTTCCTCCAATAATCCCTGGAACGTGGCACTACGCCCTCCTGTACTCTAATGAAGTGCCTCGAGCAACTGACCTCGCCGTTATTGCGTCTGTAATATAAAAAACGGACGTTCACCTGGCCAGGTTTGACGCGCAAATAATGCAGCTCCGGGAATGACTCAGACAGTTGGAGGAGGCGCGTGCGCCAATATCCAGCTATCGCGAGCGGCATCTGGCTATTATCTCACCGGTCAAGAGCCTACTGCCCGCTGAGGTTCTTTGGCGAGATATACTCCTGGACTTTACCGTCGGTCTCGGCTGCACGACTCAACAGCGAGCCATTGTCAGCGCCGCCATGGTCATTGACGCATGTATGTCGGTGCTGGCGCCTCCACGCCTTCACTGTGGTCTCAAGTATCTGTCACCTACCTCCCGGAGGTTGATCCCTCCTCATCAAACCTACTGCCAATGCTCCAGACCCAGATCGCGCGCACCCCGTCTTGAAAATTCATTTTATGGGATGGCTATCTGCGCAGTCCCATTGAAGCCATAATCGGCCAAGCTCGGGAAGGGACCTCGGAGGCTCGCGAGGAGGGGAAAGAGAGCCGATGTCAGCTCTAGACAGAGTTCCTCCCAGCGGGAAGCCTGCTCTGCTAGAAATTGGAACAACTCGACTTGAGGTCCAGAATCGGTCGTGTGGCAGGCGGGAGCGGATTCATGCTCCTTCCCTCATCGACGCCGGCGTCCTTTGCGAATTTCGCTTGGTCCCAACCCATCTTCCAGTCCATCAGCTCACCGATATCAGCTCGACGTCGCTCAGTCCTGGTCAGAGGGTGTCGAAATAGACGTCTTGCGTCTCCGGCGTTTATACGTTTCCAATTTAGATGTCTTCAAGTTCCTCAGACTTCCCGCTCTAGAGGAACTTGCCTCCGTGGCTCATCTTCAAGCTTCGCTCGTGCGCTCACTGTGTCCCATCCGAAGCCTTTGCTTCTGCGGACCCCCCTCCACACCTACAATCGTTGAGCTCTTACGACGATTCCCTTCCATTACCGAACTCGCTATGATTATCGACTCAAACGTGGACAACGATGGGATGAGAGGTTGATAGAGACTCTCACCGTTGCGAAGATCAGCAGGAGCACAGTCGCCCCACACCTTCACTGCATCTCTATTGGATGCGAACAAACCAGCAAGCTTCATTATCCGGTCTACCTGGAGATGATCACGTCGCGGTGGAGAGAGGCCCGCTGGCTGCTCAAAAGTGCCGCGTGGTTTGTGGATCGCGGTCAACTTCCCGACGGCGACGTGCTCGATAACCTTCACATACCGAAGGAGGATGATGCGACAGAAGCCATGAACGTCCTGGTAATATATTCCAAGTGGGTTTGAATTGCCCGCCGCGATCCATACCGAACCGTAGATACCAAACTCACGATTTCCCCGATTGATTTTTTTCTTCTCTTATTCCATACATATAATGTCGATGTACAAAACACCGCCGTAGTTACATTACTTAGAACCCCCCTAGTATACTTAGTGTACTGTACCGCCGCGTAGCCTTTAAACCCAGGTACGGCGTATAGAAATAGAATAGAATAGATCCTCCTCCGCCGTACTCGGCTCTGATTTTTTTTTTTAGAGGAAACGGCGATGGAAGTAGGTCTGAAAAAGCGTCGGCGAGGATTAACATTGGGATGAGACGATCTTTATATTGACCGGAAGCTCGACTCGGAGACTGCGAGTCTCTAGCGATAACAAGCACTTCGCGACCAAAAATCGAGAGACAATCAAAATTTTCCCAGTTACACCGTCCTCTCTTAAGTTCCCGTTATCGTTTGATTCAGTTCAACCCCGAAAAGTTGCCGCATGCCTCGTGCAGTGGTGGCTGTGCCATCTGTCCGCAGCTTTTTCTTTTGCATCACTCGTCCACCAAAGTGATCGCCTCATTATTCTGAACCTTACCGTATATTCCAACGCGAGCGAGCGGAAGAATAGCCTCCGTCTGGAAAAACGCGTCATTGGGCTTGAGGACCGGCTAGCTTGAAAATCGTGGTCTTCAAGTTCTAACGCGAGGAACGACCGCATTTTTCATAGAGCGTCTGTCCTAGAGAGACTGGTCTGCAAGTGGAATATCCCGCCCGGCATTTCAGGTCGGATTCCTGCGCTCACCCTTTTCTCTATGCTTATTCTCCGGCCGCTGAATATCAGATGTCCTCGTCCCGATGCTCTCAATGTGGTGCCACTCAGCACCAGGACCGATTGGAGCTTGACGTTGCGGGACCTGGAACCAGGCATCATATCCTCTTGAACTCTAATGAAGCGCCCCTCGAGTTTGAAATCGCGGGTATCAAGTCGGGGTTGACGACGCTAGATGCCCGCCTGGTGTTTCTCGACGACGAGATACCGCGACTTCAGGGACAACTGAAACAGTTGCGAGAACAGCGGGCGTCGGTGTTAAGCTATCGGACACAGAGTCGCTCAATCCTGTCTGCACTCCGCCGGATGCCCCCCGAGATCCTTGGATGCATCTTTTCCTGGACACTGCCCGCAATCAGCGAACCACCACCTGCCACGGCGTCCCGTCTCATGGAAAGCCCCTGGGTCTTGTCTCACGTCAGCCGCTATTGGCGAGCAGTTGCCCTCTCAGACGCATCGCTGTGGTCACTTGTAGCAGTCAACTACGACTCGGACAATCCAAGGCCAGATTACCCATTGTCCATGGCCGATACACAAGTCGGGCGCGCTAAAAAATTGAAGGTTCACTTCTATGGATGCGAAACATCCAACTCTCAGCCCCAGATCGAGATGTTCCGGTATCTGGCGCAGCACGCTCCACAGTGGGAGGAGCTTAGTGTTGGGTTGACTTCGCACCTAGTCCCTCTCCTGAGCATCTTGCGAGACCGGGTCCCACTCCTGCGCAGATTATATATCCAGTGGCAGTCGGATCCTGTGTCCACGGTGGGGCCCTTGGAGTGCTTCCAAAATGCCCCATCCTTGCTTGAAGCTCGGATAAAAAACAACCTCCGTTTTCTTCCGGTTTTATTTCCGGCGCACCAATTCACCCAATATCGACTGGACTGCCCTTGGGAGACCCATGCAACTATTCTCAAAGAGGCAGTGAATCTTGTCGAGGCCCGCATCTCGGTTGACTTCGAAGACGCCGAAGATTGGCGAAATTTCTGCGAAATCCTCGATTTGACTTGCCTCCGACGTCTCTTTGTGTCTCATTCAGAAATCTTGAAATTCCTCTGGGCACCTGTGCTGGAGGAGATCGCCGTTGATTTTGACGAAGATGAAGGTCCGGAATTCATGAGTGGCTTGCAATCCGTGGTATCCCGCTCGTCGTGTATTCTGAGGAGGCTTTGTCTCTGGGGCTTTGCTAACCTCCAGACAACCACCGAGATATTACAACAATTCCCGTCCATCGTCGAGCTCGCAATCATCGCTACCACGCCTGTCGGCGGTGAGTTAGCCGAAACACTCATGAAGCGCCTTATCGTGCCTGCGGACAGCGGCAGTGCGGTCATCGCCCCACAACTACGCTACCTATCCTTCGCATGCGAGGACGAGGCTTTCATCAATTACTCCATTTATATGGAGATGGTAGCATCGCGTTGGAGGGCAGGTGGTCTCAAAACCTCTGAGCTCCTCGTGGATTCAGGTCCCCCTTCCTGACGCCGACGTGCGCAGAAGCATCGAGGCACTTTGTGAGGAAGGGTTGAATCTACTTTTCCTTGAAGGCAAGGACGCGGTGAACGCTTTCGGTGGTTGGACCTTCGGAGCAACGTGGAATTAAATCTACGTTCGATATACGTCCCGTCCTTTCAACTCTGTTCATACTTATAAGCTTCTCGCCAAATTGAAATGTTGTCCGTTTCGTTCTCTCCGGTTCAGCCTTCCAAGTTGTCACCTAAGAACCTCCTGGAGCGCTTTGCGCCCTCCTTCTGAAGTGAATGTGGTCAAGTATTCACCACGATTGTCCAGGATCCAAATCCAACTTGCGCGCCAGGGCGGAGAAAAGTCTATCTCATGACCCAGGCTGCGAAACACCTACCATCTGAATCTTTCGTTAATATGTCGTTCCCAACAAGTCCGGTACTGAGCTGGGATGCTCCTGAACTCTCGACACTCTTTCTGAGTCTTTGGTCAAGTCACTGAGTCAACAACTGCCAGATTCCAACGTCCTCTAAATGGGTTTTATAGGACGTTAGTCTAGATCATCCTACTCCTCTCTCTCTCTCTCCAATACATACACATATATATCATTGCACTCTGTCGAGATATCTCCTTCGCACCCCAATGTCCAAATACTCCCTCACGGCGATTCATTGCACACTCCTCCCCTCTCAAGCCCACCCCACCCTCCACTACACCTACTTACAGGCCAGCTAGAACACCGAACTGTACTACGTATAGTGCTACATGGGCCCCAAGGGGCCCGCGCGCACTCTAATTGAATTTTGAATTGAATTGAATTGAGTCTAGATCATCCTATTTCGTCTCTGATTCTTTACTGTTATGTAGTTGAAATCATTTAACGCTCCGAGAACCTTCCCTCGATCACGCCCACCCAAACGACTGCTCCCCAACTTCGCTCGAATCGTCGTCTGGCCAGAAAAGTCAGGACTCGCCGTTCGGGAAGAAGGCCGAACGCGAAAACACTTGCCAATAATGTCGAAATGCGACATATCTGCTTGCAACAACAAATCGCGCACACTCATGCTCGGGCCTTCGTCGACCTCGTCGTCCGAGCCCTCCTCGTTGTGGAATTCATATGGGTGTTTGCCGTAAGCCGACAACGCCACGGTATGCGCCGCCGAACGAGAGGTAGGCGCCCTCGTGAGAATTTGTCTTTGTTTTGGATGGGGTCGCGGAGTCGCCGTTCCAAGCTACGTGCACTCATTCAGAATGAATAATTGGATGGATGAATCAATATGGAATCACGTACGTCGCTTTCGCTGCCCTCAGCGTCATATTCTTCTCGCTGAGGGCTGAATAAGGCCGGCAGCGGGTGGTCTATCGTCACCGCGGAGTTGTTTGAAACTGGCTGTCTGGGTCCCAGCCGTCTATTGAGGTCGTGTTCTAACTTGGGTTTCACCGTTTCTGGCGGCGGGGACGTCTTCGTCACCAACCGCCTCGCCCATACGGCTTTGGAATTGGATTTGGGCGGCGTTCGCGGCGGTTCATGACGCGTCGTCGCCGTCACCGGCTGCGGTAGCGCAGGTATTGGCGGGTATTTGGGAAGCAGGTTCTTCCGGATTGCAGTCACCCGAGCCTCGATACTACTCGTGTTCGAGCCCAGCGCGCCAAATGATTCACCGTTGTCCTGCGCCGCCTTTGTTCGAGCAAACGCGAGCGTCAAAAGAATGAGGGTTCAAACATACCTCAAAATCGACATTACTTATCTCCTCCGCGGCCTGCCACAGACTCATCTTTACCCGGTGGAGTGCACGTTTCGAGCTCGGGATAGGCTTTTGCCGGGCCGCCGACGTGTGCGTGCGCGCAAGCGCATCACCAAGTGCCTGACCCATGCGCGCCTCAGCGTCCATTCTCTCAGAGAGCGCGTGAGGCCGTGACGGGCCTTTCGAAGCCGCAGAGGAGGGCGTGTCGATCAGAACCTGGTTCGGAAATACCCGCTTGATAATTTTGCGCAGGTTGGCGGGGTGGTGGGCTGCTGCGATGGGGAGCGGTGGTGGAGGAGTGGGAGGAAGCGGATCCTAAAATACAAGACAGAGAACAATATCAGGGAAACGGAGATCGAGAGGAACGGACACTGCGGACTCTGGGCGCTTCAGAAACAAGTTGAGTTTCCTTTGGATCTGCCGGAGCCTCCGATGGCGCGATCCAAGACAAGTCAGCGAGGAACTTGAGCGCCGAGCGACCGCCCGCTCCAGCCCACGCCGCATTGCTGAGCAGATCCTGGAGGGTCGAGTCCGCGAGAGCTCGTAGTTTCTCTGTGGACAACGAGTCATATTTATTGGAATGGTTTTGATGTTGGACCCTGAACTGTGTATTAAGAGCATCAGAACACACTGGCGGAGAGACCAGCGGTCGCTGACGTACACGCAAAACCTGGAGGTCGTGCTGTCGCTGATCCAGCAGTGATGCCGAGCGAGCCCATGCGTTGCGGTGGGATTGGAATGTCGCGAGATGTGTCATGTAAGCCCGGGGTTGGCTACGCAGCAGGGCCTGGGTATACGTGGTAAACAGAATCAAGGGGGGGGGCGAAGGAACGGACCTGCGTTTCTTTCAGTTCGATAGATAGGGAACCCTTCAGGAGGGCATGGGTAGAGAGGGCCAGTATGAGTCTTTCGAACCTGAGGATTGTTAGAAAGATTTAGGAAGGACCTGAGTTGTCTCGAGCAACCTCTCTCCGGCGCATTCCTCAAGTAAAGACTTGCGAACCACAACGTCCTTCCACCACCAAGCGCTGTTTGCGGCCGGAGTCTTGCTATCCGTTCGCCCAGAGGACATCGATGAATGGCGAAGAGTTTCCAAAAATTTGGCCAGGGATGTACGGAAGGCCGTCGTTTCTGCAGGCTGCACACATGGATAGGTGGAGATGATCTTTGGTACCTAGTGAGAAGACGTATTGCATATTTCATTGACCCACACCTTTCGCGCACGTTCCTTGGATCCCTCGATGCGGGTAATCAAGAAGTAGCTCACGTCCTCCATAGTTCGTGTGCGATCGCGGAGACCGCGAACACGCGCGTCAAAGAGGTTGTGGTCGTATTCGGGCTTGTTCGCGTGCGGGTATTGCAAGAGATGAAGATGAATCAAGAGCACAAGAGAAGCAGGTAGTGTAAAGACGCTGGCGGACATTGGATCCGGAGCCACGCGACCAGACTGTGGTGGCAAGGGAAGACGCGTCTGTTCACGAACACGTGTCGAGAGTCACGCCGTCAATCAGACGGCGAAAAACACTTTTGATCTGATACGTCCACCACCACTCCTTGGGAATCTCTTCATGCTTGAATCGTTCGACAATTGGCGCCGTCCCTCGCTCTGGAGCGGCTGGTGTTAGGCTGGGCTTGATTTCATCCCAACTTCATCTCAGAATCCAAGCCAAAGGGTGTCGACCAAGCTATGCCAGTTCTTCAAGCTAGGCGAGCCGCGAAACTTACTCAAGCTCAATACTAACGACGGAGACCTTGATCGGATTTCTCAAATGGGCCAGTGCCGTGCTGCGCACTGCCGGAGTAGACTCGGCCAGACTGCTGGGCGACACAAATTTGATGTTATAAATGCCGAGCTCAGCGCTCATCTCATCCCCGGCTTATTTACAACGACTGTGAACTGCTTTGAATGTCTCCCTACGTCGTTCGTTTTGCAGGATCTTACTCGCATTCCGGCTACGTCATTTTCAACTTGCGTCTTCGAAGAAAACTGCATGGTTTTCTTTCGGCGCATTCTCTTAAGTGAATAATATCTTTGTTTAGGTCACAGGCCTCGCAGAATCTTTCTCGCGAAAACTCTGCTGGTTCGACTCGGTATTGTAATTCACGGCCTCATGCCCGGGTTCAGACAAACAATACTCACCGCACACCGGATGAGCACACATGACAGGTAGAGTACACTGATCAGTTATCTGGCGGCTTCTCATGTATTTTCCGGTGGAAGAACCCGCATACAGCGGAAGTTCAGAACGAATTGAGGCGACAGGAAACTTGGAATCCAACTTTTGGGCGGCCTTCGCAAGTCTTTCCGTCGCATGATGATTGCCCCCTCGTTATTCACACTACAGATGCAAATGGACAACGCACACAGGACTCGGAAATATCTTCAGCAAGTATTATGTTGCAGTTGCATAGCTGGGGTAACACCTACGAAGTCCTTCTGACCGTGTCACCCATTCAAAAATGTTTCCCGGATGCGATTGTAAGATACCCTCTCCAGCCTGCTCAACAATAGCTCACGCGCTTGTTCTGTCGCTCCATTTCGCTAACGCGGATTATAGACCAAGTATCCGGATCCGCATGCCTTCAAACCCGAGTGGCATTTCATTGCTATGATTGTCGAGGCTTCAATATGAACCCTTTGCAGGGCTATTCTCCACGACGAAGTAATTAATAATCAAGAACGCCGATGTCTCCTTCTAACGCGGATTATAGACCATGTATCCGGATCCGTATGCCTTCAAACCCGAACGCTTTCTGTTGAACGGCAAACCAAATCCTGCCGTCAGAAGTCCAGATGCAGTATTTGGCTTTGGACGAAGGTGCGTTAGATACTAAACTCCTCAGGTAATGTTCGCTGCAGCTATCCCAACTAGAATTTGTCCGGGGAGGCACATGGGAACCTCCTCTGTGTGGATCGCAATAGCCTCGATATTGGCGACTTTGACATCGCGAAGGCGGTCGGAGATGATGGAAGGGTGATTGAACCGACCCACGAGTACTTCCCTAGACTTTTGTTGTGCGTCGTTCATTTTTCTACCGCTCACTCTTGTCGCAGCCAGAGTCTGATACGACAGCTAGGACGCCCCTTCCTTTCAAGTGCTCAGTCAAACCCCGTTCTCAAGCAGCCGCAGAACTTATCCAAGCAACTGCGAACGAAGAAATGAACCTATCATCTGAAGCTTCGATGAAGGATCTGTAGAAATGGTATGATGAGGACCTTATTATCAGTTCTATCCGGTCGTGTAATTTTGGATCTACCACCGAAATATGCAAGTCGTTGGCTCCCACTCATCCGCGGTTCAGATTACACGGTTCGATTTTTTTCGACGTCTGCAACTGGTTACTAACCAGAGAGCTTGCAAATCCCGCAACAAGGAGGGCAACTCCGAGAAAGTCCGGGCTTGCTAATACTGCCCGTGTTGGTCCAGTAATTTAAACCTAGTGTTCCCTTACTCAGCTTTAACTGCGGCTGATGACGGATATCGATCACGTGAAGCCGTCTTCGCCGCCACGAGAGAAGCAAACGGGGATATATCTCGCGCGTATAAAGGTTCTAGTTGAGTTCTGCTGTTGATAAACGAGCCGCTCCATAAAACAATGGCACTCACCACAGTTAAATCTGTAGTGGTCGATTCTGGAATTTCTGTGTTCTATCGAACCGCTTCTCCTCCGAACCATCCAGACGCACCAACTCTCCTGCTTCTGCACGGATTCCCCACGTCTTCCCACCAATATCGCAATCTCATCCCCCTTCTATCCCAGAACTACCGTGTAGTGGCTCCCGATTTCCCCGGATTCGGATTCACGGAGGTTCCACCCGCCCGGAACTACAAATACACTTTCGCCTCGCTCGCGACAACCCTGGCCGCGTTCCTCGACGCACTCGAGATCAGATCCTTTGCCGTCTACATTTTCGACTACGGCGCGCCCGTGCTGCTACGGCTCGCGCTCGAGCGCCCCAACGCCATCACCGCGATCATCTCGCAGAACGGAAACACATATGCAGAGGGTCTCGGACCGGCGTGGGCACCGATTCAGAAATACTGGGTGTCTGGCAGCGCGGAGGATCGTGCAGCCATCGCGGCAGGTGTACTCACCTTTGACACGACCAAGTGGCAATACACCAACGGCTCGCGCGCGCCCGACGCTATTGAGCCCGAGTCCTACACGCTAGACTGGGCACTCATGCAGCGTCCGGGGAACTTTGATATCCAGCTGGACCTGCTGGGCGATTACAAGAGCAATGTCGCACTGTATCCGGAGTTCCAGGCGTACCTTCGCAAAAGCCAAGTGCCGTTGTTGGCAGTTTGGGGAAAGCACGGCTTGTTCTTCATCCCACCTGGGGCAGAAGCCTTCAAGCGCGACCTCCCAAATGCCGAGGTCGTTCTGTTGGATGCGGGACATTTTGCCGGGGAGACTGAGACCGCCGAGATCGCGAGGCGCAGTCTGGAGTTTTTGAAGAAGGTTTTGTAGGATCGATAGCTTACAAAGTAGATAAACCTAATGATAAATCTGCGGAAAAGACAATCAATGCTATGGACAGCTTCCGAATGATCACCAACCAGAAGAACATGCTCAGCATTCCACCCATAATATGAACTTGTTCTGGCGGGTTGCTGTGCTGTATGCTGTACGCCATCAACAAATCCGGCGGTCCTTCATTCTGTCGGGGTTCTAATAAGGATTCGAACAGGATCTGAGTTTAAAGCACGCACCTCCTGCAACCAATAAATCAGCTCTGTGAGCTTGAGACGCGACAGAGGATCCAAGGGTAGGTTGGACATTCTGAGTGCATCGTATATTTCCGGGGATGGATCGGAGTTGCACACATGGTACACCCAAAACTCCGCAGCGTAGGTGATATCACTGCAGCGAAATCATTAATGGGTGTATAAGCAGCAAAGAATGGGGAATACTCGCCGTGCATCGAGAGATCTTTTCCCAACCAAACACCATCGAGCAACGAGGGAGTGATATTTCCCCGAGTCGATCCAAAGCGACCCCGCTCTTCGAAGGAGCAAGTTCTTCACGTCGCTAGCCCGCAATTTGACGTCCGAGGAATAATCAACGGGAGAAACGAGCGTGTCGAGATACGAGGAGACTGGTTTTAGCGCCGCGGTGACTTCGGCCCACTTCAGCCCGAGCACGCGGGAGATCTGCAGGACAGAAGGGGGGTCGTGAAAAACGATGGCGACGCCGAATATTGGGAGAAGTCGAGGATTATCTCGAATTCTCGCGTATAAATCCTGGCATGGGACGAGGAAGGGATCAATTTCCCCGGCAAAATAAAAATTTCCGCTGCGATTGACCAAATTGTCATCGGGGTGCATAACTGCCTGAGTGGAGAAGGCATTGATACTGGATTGATGTCCAAGGGAAGGAACCGGTGAATTATGACTGCTCGTACCCAGTCCACCGGGTTCAGATGCAGACTGTGCGATCTCAGAATATGGAGGAGGGCTGTCGTGTGCGTCATGATATGGCGTCCATAAGCGTCGCGGTGTATAGTACTGATCAGGTTCCTGAGTTCTGGAGGGCGAAGTGATGCTATGGTCGGAAAGTTGTGGATTGGAATCACCAAGTGCCAGAGGAGTGCGGCAGCTGTTCCAGCACTTTGAGAAAAAACGCGAAGCAATGCTGATAAAGAACGGCATGGCTGGGAGGTCCAACAGTCCAGGGAAAAATCGATGGAGGTAATATCGGTGAGGACGCAGACCTGGCGTACTACACCTGGTGAACACGCGGTCACCAGCCCGCACTGTCAACAGCAACTTGACAGAAACTTCCATAGAAGGCTTATTTTTAAAAATGGAGACTTTTGAATCTCTGAAGGGAATTGGGCGTTTAGAAACTGAGGAAGGACAAATAGAGGATGGCGGTGTGTGGACAAGGCGCATGTGGTTGTGTTTGGGTCGGAGGTGCTCGGTGATTGCCGAAACTGCCGAATGTTTTCTTTCTCCCACCACAATCCATTCGAAAACTTGAACTTTGTGGTACAATCTCGAGCTTCGGTCAAGCAAGCATTTAAAATTTGATTCGTGGGAAGGAAGGCTGCTGGCAGCATTGTGGTTTCGATCTACGAGACGATTAGATAAGTGCCACCACCTGGGTCGCATCCACTAATATCCACGAGTTCCTACGACTTTGTTGTCGTAATGTGGTTCCCATTTATAGTCATCACTGTGACGGTTCCTCCAGCCTTACAGTCTATGAAATTTCCGCTCGGATTATTGAAGACTGTCCACACTGCTGGTGTGCCCAGGATCGGCGCTGGTGGCGAGGGGAGAGATTCGGAATGGACTACTTCTGGAGGCGAAACCATGGGAGTCGAATCGGATGCCCCTTTCGCCGACGAGGTCCTAGAACTAGATGGTGGAACGCCCCAGCCGTGCTTCTGTTGAGAGGACAGTCCGCCTTGTCGCCTGCTCGCCTCTGGTGCCCTGCCTGGCGCTGAATCCTGTAGCGCCATCTGCTCAGTTCTTGCATCGATCTTAGCTATCGTTCCAAACTTGAAGAAAGAAGATCAACGCTAGACTTCACCTCACTCCTATCTCGACGTACCATGAACACGTCAAGTGCCTGGCGAACCCCTGCTCGGTACTCTTGGATTTTCGCGGCATCCGTTCCACTGGTGAATAGACGAAGGACCAAATTCTGGGAGGTCCGTTCCAGGGCGAGATCAATGAGGTCCGTCAGTGATCTAGATGAAATCTTCACTTCAAAGGTCAAGGAATGGGGTTTGTTACGCACCCCACCAGGTTGCGCAGATTTCTCTTGCTCTCATCTGACTGAGCGTGCGCCATCAATTCGTCTGCAACATGAACCAGCTGTCGAAGGTCTTTATCCAGCCGCTGGTAGCCTTCTTTGTTGTTTCGGACTTCCTAAATTCACCGTAAGGCTCTTTGGTTGGACCGAATCGATTCGTGAATGGCGTACCTGTGTCGTAGTCAAGATTTTCTGCGCCAGCGCTATGACTTGTTGGGCATAAGGAAGTGGAATGACTTGGGTAACATTCCCGACAAGGGCGAGAGCGATTCCAGTGACCTCGAGAGCAACTCCTTTTTTCGTGGATTGGACCATTTGAGCTGGTGGTGGGTCGAGGTTGGGTGAAGGATCGCGAGCGAAAAAAGGTGGGTGGGTTTCGCGTGTTTTATTTGCATAATGCTGACCACGAGGCAGCGTACTGCGGACCTGCGTAGGAGCAGCAAGGATAAACCCAGGCTGTATTCCGCGAGACAACCTGCTTCAGCATGAAAGACTGGCTGATTATCGATATGAGACTTCTGTATGAGAACAAAACGACGGCTTACTTGCACAGCAGATCTTCCTGGATTAGCGCAATATCCCCGGATTTTCCAATTCTTTTTACAGTGCTGTCGTCGTCGCCGGGCCTTGACCCTCGAGAATCCAAACCCCCGCAGAACACAATATAGTCGTCTCATTAAGCTGGTGAGTGACGTTTACTATAACAAGTGCCAACGGCAACAGTCTTAATCACTGTTCAAAAATATCGCAGGCGCTAGCTTCTTTTCACTACCGGCGCCAAGTGCGAGCCAACAAGATTAATCGGGTTTAAAATAATGTTTACTCAAGTCTAATTGGCGAGGCGAGTCCTAACGTGTACGCTCCGCCGTACCATTACTTACCCGAGCATTCCCGCCATTCAGGCCGTAAGCGGAATGCGGGCAATATCCACCCCTTGGGTCGCAAGTGGTATTGTCTTACGGGTAAGCCCCCTCTTGTCTCGATGACACCGCTTTGACCTTCGCCCCAGTGGCCGGAAGTAAGGTCAAACCCGACGCGACGCTTGGACGAACAAAGCGCGACGCTTGGTCCTCGTCGCACAATATATATACACCTGGCGGGATAGAGCGAGCTCCTTAGCTCCTCACTCTGTCTCGCCAGGTAAGTTTCCTAGATTATCCTCATATCTCTCTCCCGTCTCACTCTGTCTCGCCAGTACTTTTATTGCGCACCCACCCTTATACTACGTATATACCCACACCTATTTTCTCCTCGCTCGTACTTACATACTCGCTTGTACGCCATCTCGGCATCTCCCTCCGTCTCCCAATAGACTCCCGGAGCCTCTCCGAGGCTGCTTCTTGCTAAACATTCGAGCCCTGGCGCGAACGATCTCAACTACGACAATTAGTGCGGTGCGTCAAAAATCGGACGAGCCTGGGCTCCTGTTCAAAGCTAACCTCGTTCACAGTGCAATTCTTGTACTTGTAGTTCTTCGACTCGAACGGACTTCGTTCGACACGTACCATCGGCAACGTACGGTCTAGGAGCCAGTTAAAGCTCGCCCCTGAACAAGGGCAATTCTTCCTTCCTAGTACTAGTGAACTAGTCGACGGCTTCTGCATGAAATCGTCGAGTGGTAAGTCTTCCGGGATCTGGAATGGTATGCACTAATGCATACATCGCGTTGATGTTTTAGATGGATGCCACTGGATATGAATACAAGGTGCATGCCACTGTCGACCGTAGATCTGACAGATAAAGCGGTATTGGAGAGCTAGGCGGCACTCCCAGACTCCGTCCGAGTTGAACAGTCACGGGACGGTAACAACTGCGGGGTGGCCTGGACATGCGGCAACTTATTCCTTACACCAATCTCGCTATCATTCGACCTAAGAAAGAGGTCTTCATGAAGACAAGACTCGCTAGCGACCGGAGACACCCCTTCATCCGTCGAACGTGGGGCAGCGCTTCAAAAAAAGAAGCTGACCATCACTTATCTATAGACACTCACCGCTTAGACTTCGTCGCCTAGTTAATTTCCGGCGATGTCCAGAAGCTCACCGTTCAACAAGTCTTTCCGAGAAGCTGCAGATGAGGTAGCAGCAGTGACAGTGGTGCCTAAATCCCAACTGCGGCCGACCTTGTGACGAGAGGCGCTAATTTAGTGGCATGCAGTGGGAGAGAGTAATACTTCAAACGGCAATTCCAGCTGCCAAAACAATCGGCGGTGTCGAAGCCCGCCGCGGATTCTTGATAAACAAGCGCTGAATTTAGCGTACTTCCGCTCTCCTCTATGGCCAACTCATCCTGCAAAAAATTCGTCGCCTATTCAATCGGTATGTATGTCCTTTGGAGATGTTTCAGAAGCGTCCCTGATTTTTGACCTGTTTAAATTGCGACGGAATCGCGGCGCCCATATCGAATGGTGGCGTGACGTAGCCACCGTTCCCCAATCACTGGTAAAACAGGGGACTCTGCGGACTTTACGGGCCTGTCGGGCGTATATTCCAGTCTTCCCGACATCTTGCGTCTCATAAGCCGGTGGGGGCTTGTACGTATAGAATTCGCCTATTTCCTTCTCCTCAGCAGACCCCCAACCATGCCAGAGGAAAGATGGCTTCCCGTTGTTGACGTTATTGCGCTGGGGGATGCCATAGACTTGGACCAGTACAAACAGCTAACCGGTTTTCCCTGGCCACATCCCGTGAGCAACGATGCTGGTAAAGCACCCCAAGTCGCTCGCTCCTAAATTTACAAATTCGTACAGATTCGCAAATAAAGCGGCTTGTTCAAGAGGTCAAAGCAACAATGTGGACCGAACTTCCCCTTCTCGCCATCGCGGAGGCCTATAGGAAGAGGGTAGAAGACTTGATTGCCCAGGGAACGGACTCTGGCAATGCACGGGCGGTGTATAACGAGTATGCAAAATACTTAGCTCTCCATCCCGAGAAGAAAAGTGAGGACTATGTGAGTATTCCCAAAACAAATGTTTTACATTAAACCTAAACCCCGTCAAGAGAAAAATATTCATCAGGGTCAAAGCGCTTGAGCAGGCCATAGTTGACAATACAACTCTACCCGAAGTGCGTATCTTAACGGTGAATTCATCAGTGTCGTTGAACAAAATTATAGAGGCTTCATAATCTTCTTGAAACCCACTCTGCTCCACCTCACTCTGCAAGCACTACCTGGGCATTCCTTCTCCTTGGAATCCTCACTGTATCTGCTCTCCCAGTGTTCCTGAGAAGAACCTAACATCACTCGGAGTCAATTGGGGACGCGACGCGATGGTCACGTGCTGGGAAACGGTCATATCGGGGCGGTTGAAAAACTTAAATTATGAAATTGTACATTGCAGCTCCAAGTAATGCGTGGAGACTCGCACTTTTCCGTTCCCTCAATTGCTTTTTCACCGTTGTCAGGCAAGCCGCAAATTAAGCTGTGTTCCGTAAGTCCGGTGCACCGCCTTCAACTTCGCATGCGTCCTCTAACTTGCTCTCCCTACTACCATGAGCCAAACTTCGCTTTCACGCCTTTTTGTATCTCATATTCGGTACATCTTCCAGTTTTTCGAAGATTCCGAACTATACAACATCTCCTTCAATTACCTGCGGTCGCATGGTCGTCTGATTGGGTTTACAGCGGTTCAATTTACTAGTGAGTGACTTAAGCTCACCTGAGAAGATTTATCTGATAGAAATGGGAATAGGGAAACCTGAAAGAAGTCCTTCGACTTCGATCTGAACATCGGTGCACACCAGGAGATATCGAGACGAAATATTTGATTGCATAACTGCATATTCTCAACGGCAACCAACCCTCCAAAACTTCATTATCCAACCAATTTACAGTAGAGTTTTCAACCGACACCGTAATACCATCATGATCCTTCCGACTTTGACCGCTCAAGCCTCAAGAGCGTTCACAATGAAATCCACCTGGCTCTGGTTCCGTACAGGTTCAAGGCCCCGTCATTCCCGGGCTCGACCCCATCGCCTGGTTTTGCAAAGTAATCTGGTTCTGCATCTGGTTCTGCATCTGGTTCTGCATGTTGAGCTGGTTCTGCATGTTCAGCTGGTTTAACAGCATTCCATTTGACCGTGCGGAATATGGCGGCGGCTCCGCACTGACGACCCCGGTATTCCCGGGCGCGTTGTGCACATAAGTGACCTGGACGTTCCGCGACCGCCCACCGCGTGTGAAGCCGATAATCACAGATACGATGATCAAAAACGCAACTGAACTAGAATTCAGAACACTTTTCAGGTTCAGATATGGTTGAATACTTGCCGACCCCAAAGACGGCCCCGAATATAGCCCCGGTATTAGGTGCGTGGCTTTCAGGTGAGGAACTCTCACAAATTCCGCTGTGGTTTATCTCGTCAGTCATAGGCATTTACTACCAGATACTAGCGGCATACTCAACACAGGATGATATCGTTGCCGCCAAAACATTTGGGAGGGGGGTGTGCAGGAAAGCAATGTACAAGACAAGTAAAGGTTGCATCCCTCGAAGCGAACGAGGCATACTGAGCAGAAGGAATAGGATAGATAGGCCTTTTATTTAAATATTATGAAAAGCTGTAAAATATGTTACAGCCGCCTTGGGGTTACAGCCGCCCTGTGTGGGGCCGATATCAATCTTTTGGAGTACTTCGGTCAAGGCATTGCTTTTCGGTGGAATACGGGGGTGATCCTGTGACCCTTCCACGTAATTATCGAAGTCGTAAGATGTTGGTTGAATTGCTGAGTTCGACTTTTCATATCTGACAGGCCTTCGGGATAGTCTTGCCATTTTATCCAAATTGCACAATTTTAATGCAGCACAAAGGACAGACCTGAAGAATTTGGGTCCTGAAACTCGTCGATGAACTCCAATAGGGAAGATCAGACCGTTCAACAGCTTTACTGAGCCTTTTGCAGCTGATGCGAAGTGCATCCCGGCATTACGTTTACCGCGCTCCATTGACCACTTACACCCCCAAGAAATACCTGAAAACGGTCCTGAAAGCAGAGATTGGGCCACAAATCAAACAGAGCCGAAACTACATACGAAACTACAAGATTCGGCCCGGCGAAAATGGTGCCGAAACGGCTGACTTCGGTAACAAAATCAACCGTGCTCAATCCTTATGTTTCGGACACAATTCCGACTCTGTCGAAAGGACGACTGAAACATCTAGTTCAGCTACAGCATCCGCCCCACTTAAGCAATTAGTTTCCAGTGCAGTTCGGCCGGGGACAAAGGCCGACCCGAAAACAATAGTTTCGGCCACACGCCGAAACCGCGGCCGAAACTCATTGTTGCGGGGGTCTGACAGTGCAGCTGAAACAATGAGTTTCAGGGGTCATTTCTGTACCTTAATTGTGTCCCAAACATCAAGATGCAGTCAGGTTGGGTTTCGGGAACGTTTTCACTGGCATCTGGGCAACATCTGGGCCTAAATACCTTTTTTTGGCGGTGTGAAGAAAGGTGAGATGCTCCCGCGAACCTTCTGATGTCTTCCGCAGTAGAAATATCATACGGATGGCGCGAGGCAGTTTTTTCTGGAGTGCTCGAAAGTGGAAGAGAAACCTGTCGTACTATCATCATGATATATATCTTCGCAACCAATCTGTACAGGCTAACAGGTCGCAGAACTGTTGTCCTCGATTTCAAAGCCTTCCACTTCTTTCAAGTTGGGGAGCTACTTTGCGCCGCGAAACGTCTTTGACCGTTAAACCTAATCCCCAGTCCTGCATCAGCAAAAGCACAATTTACGCGCCATCTTTTGATCTTGTGATGTCGCGTAGATCGCGTCCACGAGAGTACGCGAGCTTTCGATGGATTCTACATTTTTGTTTGGTCTTTCTACTTACCGCATCCTCACATTGGGCTCATTTGTGGCTGCAGATGGCTTGCTCTTGACCCCTTCAATAATTTTTACACGTTGAACTATTCGTATCGGCCCGTATTTCATCCAAAGCTGTGCTCGCGTCGCTCGCGTAGACTCGCGTAGGCCGGTCGCGCGTGATTTTTGACATAGCTCGTGGTCGCGCACACGCGCGGTCTTTGACGTCTTGTGGACTCGCGTACGCGCGCGTGCGAGCTCGTACGCGACCTCACGCGCAGATTGTGAAAATCCCGATGCTGCGCATCAAGGACTCATTTCACCCCAAAATTTCACCCAGCCCGTTCACCTGGGCAACCATGGCTTCATTTGTCTCAGAAACTTGGATACCGGAGCGATGCGGCGGTCTGTCTGTAACACCCTTACTTGTGTTGCGCGATGAAACTGAGCGGCGAAGACGTAGTGCATCATGATCAGATGGATGCCGTCACCTTCTCGTTCTTCTCCTCGACCACTGATCCAAGACCAATCCAGCTTTAATCCAGGCTCAAGCTCATTCACGTCACTTCGCATTTCACGAACCGCCCTCGTTCAATTGCATCACGCCAACAGATACTCTCCAACGGCCTAGATTCTCTATCCCCAACTGAAATTGGAATAGCTATGAGAATGCGCGAAATACGCCATTCCACGCAGATAAGGCCAACACTCAAGAGATGCGCGAAATATGCCATTCACGCAGATTTCGCGCATCTGAATGACAAAAGTATAATGCTCAGGATAACCAGAGTCCGAGTCGGTCCTTCATTCTCATCTTCTCAACTTTGAAAATGTCTGCTGCCGCCAGTGCTTCGGAAAAAGCTCGAGTATCCAGAAGAATGCCTTCAGTCGAGCGCGCGAATCGGCGCGATAGAGCGTCCATCACTATCGGGCAAGTGCTCAAAATTCCACAAATGTGCATTTTGCCTGACAATGGTTAACCTAGCTTCCGAACTCTGTCCATCCAAACGGAAGATAAGACGCTCCCGAAGCCTATTCCTGAACCCACAGAGGCCATCCGCCAAATCGACGCTCACATTGTCGACATAGCAGAACTCTGGACCCGGTATTCAAGCCACGCAATACTCGGCCTTGACCCCGAGACCGTCGAGCGCATGGCCCTGAATGGCAAGAATGTGATCTCCCCACCTCGCACTCAATATTGGAAGAAGGTTCTCAACTACGTCTTCGGTGGATTCAACTTTTTAATGTGGATTGCATTCGTTGTAACAATCGTACGTTCTCGGATCCAGCACGTTTTGTTTCAGTATAGCTGAAAGCTTCTGCTAGCTGTCGTATCAGCCGCTCGGAGGTGACGCTCCAGCCGCATTTAACCTCGGCGTTGCCGTCCTTTTGGTAGATTGTCTTTGTCTCTCACATTCCATCTAATGACCACGTCCGTTCCTTAGCTTCTCGTCATCGCCATATCGTCCACATTTTACTCGCTGGTCGATTTCCACGCATCCAGGGTCATGAAGTCCATCAAATCCCTGATCGCCCAGGATGCTACCGTCGTGCGCGGTGGCACTCGCCAGGTCATCAAAGCCGCAGATCTTGTCGTCGGTGATATTGTGCTCGTGTCTATGGGCGAGCGTGTCCCTGCGGACCTAAGAATCTTTGAAGCGTCTTCCGACCTTAAATTCGATCGTTCACTCCTCACTGGCGAAAGGCACGCATTCTTCTTCTGTCGTCTCTAAAGATCGCTGACGAGACTCCCCAGCGAGCCCATCCCAGGCAGTCTCACGGCAACATCCGACAACCCTTTGGAAACCCACAACCTCGCGCTGTCGTCGACTTTTGTCACCCAAGGAACCTGCAGTGGAGTCGTGTTCGCGATCGGCGACAAATCTACTATGGGTCGGATCGTGGCCATGTCAGGCGAAACCAAGTTCAAGATGACTCCCATGCAAAAGCATGCTTCCCTCATCTGTTGTCACATCGTGTTGGCTCACAAGAGGTTCTTTCCAGGGAAATCTGGTTCTTCACCAAGATCATTTCGGTGCTCGCCCTCAGCTTGTTCTGTCTTTCCATTATCATTTGGGGGGCATGGCTTCGGGTTGCCTTCCCTGGCTATTTGACGGCGAGCTCGGCCATCATCAATTCCATTGGCTGCTTGACTGCTTTCGTTCCTCAGGTTCGTTTCCGATGCCTACTTCGGTCGGCCGTTTATCCTAACTTGTGGTGGAACAGGGTCTTCCCCTCTGCGTCGCCCTTTCGCTCACAATCATTGCCAAACGCATGGCGAAGCGCAACGTCCTGGTGAAGAATTTAGCGACCATCGAAACTCTTGGCTGCATGTCTGTCCTGTGCTCCGATAAAACCGGGACTTTGACGACAGGAGTCATGGTACGTTCTGATTTCTCGGTCGTCAGCTGCTTGGTGCTCATATAGGTGCCTTAGTCCGTCGAAAGCCTGGCGTTCTTGGATAGATCCTATGATAACGTGAAGAAGGAACTCGTCGAGGCGGAAAAAGAGTCCGCCGGACCCGGCGTGGCCTCTCTCATCAAGGTCGGGCGTCTCTGCAACGCGGCCCAGTTTCTTGACCAAGAGGACGATGCTGACACTCCCGACCAACGCTTGGTCAAGGGTGACGCCACGGACAGCGCCGTTCTGCGCTTCACAGAACTGTTCAATACGGCAGACTCGAGCATCGACGTGCCCGCCTTGATCTCCTCGCACGAAAGCGTCTACACAATCCCGTTCAATTCCAAGAACAAATGGATGCTCACCATCGTTCGCTCTCGCGGCGCCCCCGGCGTCGCACCCGATATGCTCGTCAAGGGTGCCCCCGATATCCTATTCACCAAATGTGTCGCCGCCATGAAATCTGACGGCACGGAGGTGCCTCTAGAAGCGTCGGTCCGAGAGAAGTTGTTCCAGTTCCAATCGGACTGGGCCAGCGAAGGGCAGCGGGTATTGGCGTTGTGCAAGCGGTCCTTGGCCGGGATCCATCTCGATCTCGATAATCAAGAGACCGCGGAGGACAGTGTTTGCCGTGAGCTTCGTGGACTGACCCTGGTCGGTCTCATCGGTATCCGCGACCCGCCCCGCCCCACCGTGAAGGACACGGTTAGAATCATCAGGCGAGCAGGTGTTCGAGTGTTCATGGTTACGGGCGACTTCAAGATGACCGCCGTGGCCATCGCGAAGCAGGTTCGTCTCATCATCTCTTAAAGTCATTTGAGAGTGGAGGTCTGAGTTACGGCCCAGGTTGGAATAATTACAAGCGACATTGTTGATACTTGTGGGGCGCTGTTGTCTTTGCCGCAGGACTTCTCCAGCGTTGCTCCCCAAAAGATCAAGCCTTCGGACGATGACGGGATCCGCTCCGTGGTCTTGACTGGAGAAGAAATCGCGTCGTTCGGTATTGAGGAGTGGGACAAGTGCTTCGGAATTTACTCCGAGATAGTCTTCGCCCGCACGACTCCCGAGCAGAAACTGCGTATCATCAACGAGGTGAAAGCTCGCGGGGACAACATTGTGGCTGTTACCGGCGATGGAACCAACGACGCTCCGGCTCTGAAGGCCAGCGACATCGGTGTGGCAATGGGTAGCGGCAGCGATGTTGCGAAAGAAGCTGGTGAGTCTCTTTGTGGATCTCTTTTGGTCTGTGCTCAGGGTGTCCCTCCAGCGGCTATGATCTTGCTGGACAACAATTTCTCTTCCATCCCGGTCGGTATCGAGGAGGGACGACTTGTTTTCGACAACATAAAAAAGGTTGTCTTGTACCTCATGCCAGTGAGTTCTTGGACACTGCGGCCATGTGTCGTTGAAATCATTCGTCTCCTAGGCTGGAACATACACCGAGTTCATGGCTGTCTTTGCCAATGTTTTTTTGGGCATGCAACTCTCCCTCAGTTCCTATCTTCAAGTTTGTTTCTCAATTACCAACGACGTTGTAATGTCTGTTTCCCTCATGTTTGAGAAACCCGAGGCGGGTACACAGCATTTCTTTGTGCCTCTGTTCCTACAACACTCATATTTTGCACCCTTAGATTTGATGCTGCGCAAGCCGCGGAATGCACGGACTGACCGACTGACCGACTGGCGATTCTTCGTCCAGATCTACCTCGTCTGTACTATTTCATCATCCGCTTTCAAGCAACGTGCTGACTGATGTTGCAGTTCATGGGACTGATGATGTGGCCATGTGCCATGGGGATGTGGTTCTTCTACATGAGCAAGCAAGGTCTCACCTTCTACGACATCATTCTCGTCTACAATAAATGGACCGACGGATACAAGGGATACTCGATCGCTCAGTTGACTCACTTCGTCAGTGTCGGACAATGCATTTAGTATATTTTCGGCCTTTCTTACGACTGTTCTGCCCGTACTAACGAGTCTTGAAGCTATGTCACCATGGTGTTCATGCAATATGGCGGCCTGCTCTCTGCTCGTAACCGCCGCATGTCCATCCTCAACTCCAACCCCTTATGGGGCCCCCGCAAGAACATCGCGGTGCCTCTTGGCATGATGTTCACGCTGCTCATCGCCATCGTCAACCTATATGGACCTGGTTTCCAGCATGTCTTTGCGACAGCGCCGATCCCTGGGATGTTCTGGGGCCTTCCTTTCGCGTTCGCCTTTTGCATCCTCTGTATGGACGAGACACGGAAACTCGTCGTGAGGTCCTACCCCAAGGTACGAAGTTGCGTCTCTTCACGACCTGGTCTTGTACTGACTTGATCCAGTCGTTCGTCGCCAAGGCGGCTTGGTGAAAGTTTCGCAATGTGGCTACTGGATGTATGG
The DNA here is from genome assembly GCA_029233265.1 of Mycena alexandri. Lineage (NCBI taxonomy): Eukaryota > Fungi > Basidiomycota > Agaricomycetes > Agaricales > Mycenaceae > Mycena > Mycena alexandri. The sequence continues at coordinate 486,378 of JARJCM010000042.1, forward strand.
GAGCAAGCACAAGGAAAGGATGCCGGTGCAGCACTGATGGCGCGATAGCTTGCGGACATGCTAGTAATCCGACCAAATGTCCATGGGGTTTCACCCGTTCCCTTAAGTTTTTATGTTTTTCGGTGTCTAATATTGTTGTCGATCGAGTTGTTCCCACAAAGCCCCAGTATCAGCTGAGGCTCGGAGTTTAATTGGGAGATGGAAGCGACGTGCCGAAGTGGCGAGCGCAAACACAAGTAGGTGTGGGTAGATATGGGGGTCAAAGTGCCCCTTCAATATTATAATAACAAAACAGGTGTAAAGTGTCTGTTTTCGGGCAAATTCCGGGTGAGTCAAGTGTAAAATTTTGAACCACAAGAAAACTTTCACCACTCGGTCAAAATAATTTTTGATTTGATTTTTTTCTGCGGAGTATGTATGTTTTTCGTCCACCGTAGAAAGGTTTGGAACTTGAATGTCGTGTAAACAATATTAGCTCGGCGGATGTTGACCTTCGTTCCGGACTCGGCGGGGTATGATGGGAGCTATGGACCTTTGCCGCGCTACAAACCCATTTTCTGTTGCGACGCCGGGACTCTGCTACTAAGTTCAGCCAAGTTCAGCCAAGTTCAACTTACGCCAGGGAAGGCGTAGGGCCTAGGCCATAATCTTTGACAGGTCATGAGTTCAATTTTACGGCACCGATCCGTGCCAATTACCGGCTGCTTTACCCCGCACTTACCCCACACTCTACCCCGCACCAGTCACCCCCGCACTCATGTCCTATCGCATCGCGTCCTCTGCCCTCAGGCTCCGCTCGACCCCCATCGCGCAGATCGGAAAGAGGTTTTCGTCTGGCCATGGCGAATATAGGGTACGCTTTCCCTTGAAGGTGGTTTCTCATTCACTGTGGCTAACCTCTTCCCGAACGCAGCAATTCCCCTTCGACCACAAACAGGCTGTAACGCACAAGGGGAGGTTCGCCGTCAAGTGCGCGGTGTTCATGGGCACGGGCTTCAGCATCCCTTTCACTGCCATCTACTTCAAATGGTGCGCAGACCCTTATCAGCGCTGTCTTGGAAGGTTACTCAGTCCGTTATAGGCATCGCAAGGGCGGCCTGAAGAACCCTTGAGCATCCTCGCGGTTGAGACTCACTCAGAAGCGCCAGCCATTTCGTTGGATGAAGCCCGACCATCTTGCTGTACTTATAGATATCACTGCTTATATGATTTGCCAACACTGTCGTCGTTGTTTGAGAGTTCAGCTTTGCATTGGTTACACGTCTCGTGCGTACATAAAAATTTCGCGGGTTTACGATTACCGTTGTAGGGCCGAGCTTGCCAACGCCGCGAGACTGGCCTTCATCTCGTGTCGTAACTGCCCACCGACGAGCGCCGGCGCGTCCTTGTGCGTGTACACTCGCAGCCCAAGAACCACCGTGTCGTTGCTATATCCCGACCCTAACTCTGGTCTCGTCGCCCAGCTTTCTAATCGATAGTCCGATTCACTCGGGCTGCTCTGTGATCTCTCATTCTGAACGCTGGCGGGCACGGGTGAGCCCGCGGCGGAACGCAAGCCCAGATCCTCGTCGGCGATCGACGTGGGGAGGTTATCCAAGTCAACCTCGACGTCGTCGCCCCCGCCAACATCTGAATCCTCATAATCCGAGTCATCATCCGAGCTGGCGTCGTCACTTTTCGGTTGGGCTCCGCGCTGACCGCTCTTCGTCGTCTTTCCCTCCGCGACCGTGATAGCTCCTTTTTGCGTTTCTTCCTTTTCCTTTGTAGTCCATTCAGGGACTCGGACACTGGGTTCGGCTTGTAGAGCCACCTCTGTCGCTTTGATCTGCTTCTCAGCCTCCACGGCCTTCGTCTCCAATTCCGTGAGATCCTGACCAGCGAGGACGTCCAGTGGGATTGGGAGATTGTGCAACACAGCGCTGATTATAGTGGGCGGTCAAATTAAGTTCGAGAATCGAGGGGAATCGAACCTTGGTTTGAAATCTGAAAGGTCTGTGTTAGATCGATTAGAGTGAGAAAGGGATTTCTGTCTTACTGGAGGCGATGGACTGGCTTTTTGCGCGCTCGGTCTGCACGCGTGAGAATTTGCGCGGATCTGTGTTACCAGGGTTGTATTCCTACCGAGAATTTAAGGACAGTGTTCTCAACCAACAGCCTGAGAAACCGACCGGCAATTGGTCATTCACCACCCGGTCTAACCGAACCTGTGGAGGAAATTATCAACCTTGCGCTGCAGACAAACCCCCGACGCATAAGGGATGGACATACATGCACGACATACTCTCCCGCCTCGAGCTGCGCCTCGAGGTTTACGCTGCGCAGGTAAAACCGCGTCGGCGTGCTCTCGGCCACGATCGCCCTCGAGCCCTTTTTGAACAACACAAACTCCAGCATCCAGCACGAGTTGCCCGAGATGTCCGCGAAGTAGCGCTCATCGAGTTTGGAGAGGACGATGACGGCCTGGGTGGGTGCGGGGATGGTGATAGTGACTTGAGATACGTAAGGTGCGAGATTCAGACGGAGAGCAACGTGGAGGGAGACGAACATGATATGTCGCCGTAGCTCCACGCTGCAGAGGGCGGCCGAGCAGTGACCTGTAGCCATTGTGACGACATAACCCAAGTGTCGTCGAAGAGTAGTGTCTTCTCCACCAGATCCCAGTTATCCAGGAAATCCGAGTCTAAAGACGTGTCAGTCTCAGTTCAACCGCCCATAAATAAGTCGAGAAGAAGAAACACTTACACTCCATGACGAACTGTCCATCATTTCCAAACGAGTGTTCTAGTTCCTTGAGTGCTGGAAGCCACTCCTCCGTCCACTCCCTGGCGCCGTCGGACCACGCGCCATGCCACTCCGAATCGCCCCACGGGTTACGTAGCACGATGAAGCGCTTGCCCTTGTACTCAAGCGCACGGAGCACTGAGTATGCATGCCCGCCGATGAGCCCGTTGACGGTGAGATTTTTAATCCCACTCCGGTTGCTGTCGAGCGTGTCGAACCCGCAGCCGAAGAGCCGATCCTTGGTCGCGAGGAGGAGCTCTTCTCGCCAGAAAACGTCAGGATCAAGGATATCCTGCGGCGTGTTAGCCGCGTTGAGTGATTGCAATGGAGGAGAATAAATCACCTTGATTGGAATGAATGTGGAGACGCCGCTTTATGAGGGAGTGACCATCAGTTAGATCCGTGCACGTTTGCCACTATGAGGACTAACCCAGTGAGATCCTCTGCCCGAAGGATTAAATATGAGACGGGAATAGGGCGTAAGACGTACCGATCGCCTCGCAGGAAAAGCCCCCGTCAATCGCGGTATAGTCGCCGTGGAGTTTGGCATAAGCTACGTTGGTTAAAATAAGGAGCGGAAGAAAGGGAAAGAGTGAAATGATGAGACCTTTCTCTATTAACGGTAACCAAGTCTCGTCCTCTGTTCCGGAGCGAGCAAAGTACAGACTCTTGCCGCCCTTGCGCGCAGAGGTATTGTAGAAATTCTTGTCGCGGTGATACAGTTCTTTCTCTGGGGTCGTAAGTTCTTCGTACTTCGGGATCGATGTGAACAGCAGACTACATAGATCATCATTAGCGAAGCAGCATGTTGCGGAAAGACGAATTCGAGGACTCAACTCGTCGATGATCACAGGAACCCACGCAGTATCTCTGAAAAACAAGAAACCGTAAATTCCGACCTATTTAGCGATCAGCGAGGTGGGTTTAGGCTTTTACACGCAAACCGAACTTGTTCATCACGAGCAACACAAAATTTCTCCAGCAACCCTTTGGCGGTGGTCATAGTCGCCAACGCGGACAGAAACCAGCAATCTCCTAGCTTGCCCTGGACAATGTCATTGCTGTTCGCCCCGTCCACGAAGAAAGACGGGTTGCTGAAAATCTTGGTCACGCGCTGTACATCCGACGGGCGGTACTCGCGGTTCTCTTTGGACAATCCGAAAAGACACCTATATATTGGGGTCAGCATTTATTTGACTGCACCGATGGAGCAGCTGTACCGCTGGCGGTCGTTTTCGAGGTCAAACTCGGCATCCCTTGACGGGCAAAGACATTTCAGCGCATGGCAGCGAACAAGACCATCCTTCGACGCACCTGAAGCGCCTGTTCTTCGCTTTACAGTCCTTCGCAATGCGCTCTACTTGCGCCTTACATCCCGCGAGCGCCTTCTCGAGCTCGTTAGTCACGAGCAAACCGGCGCGCTTTTCCTGCTGCGCGAAAGATGCTTGCGTCCCGGGTTCGGGCTTGATAGGGCACTGTTTCTGATTTCGGAGGTTCATGGTGGTAGAATGCAAGATGGTGCACGTTGCGGCGGTGTTACTGAGCCTCAAGCTGTACTCGCAGATTCGTCGTCGCCGAATTGGTGATCAGCGCTGGATCTGGGCGGTGTTGGTTCGGGGATATTTGAGGCCGTGATGCGGGTTTGACGGCAAGGCTCCCACGGTTCGGAATACGCCGTGCGTTCAACAAGGCTTTTCAAGCCATCTCCATCCACAGCGCTCTAAAACTGATACAGAGGAAGACCGGAAAACTTTCAAGGCATGTGAAGGTTGAACAGGATTATTTTATATATCTCTAATAAGAGGAACCTGGTTTAGGTTCAGGATTTTTATCTCGCGATGAGGGTTCGCCCTTGGTTCTCCGCATGCTCAACTCTGTCGGAAATGTCAGTTGCGCTATCGACTTTCAAGTAAAATTGTCCCCACCGGAAACCTTGCAGCTTCAATCATATGCTGTTCCAACGCACTTACGTTTTTGAAAACCTGGGTCTATATAACACTAGTCGTGAGATTCCAACGCGCGCATGAAGAACAGCACTCACATAAGCGGGGTCATGTCCACTTCTCGTGATATCCGGGTGCAATTTGTGCAAGAGGAGATACTTGACGTATTCAATGTAGATCTCGCCGAGGTGGGCTGGGGTTCCGTCAGGGTTCCCTCTGTAGGTCAACGCATCCGCCTTTTCCTTGTGCGCATTGGCAATGGCGGAAATCGGAAGCGTATCCCACTGGGTTCGCCGGGCTTCTTCGGTCAATTTCTCTGGATCGAGGGAGAAATTGGGATCGCCGGTGCGTGAGGGGGAAGCCTTATGATTGAGAAAGTTAGATCAAAGCAATGGAGTGTGGGCTGAGAGAGGCAACGCACGCAGAAAGTGCTCATCAGGTCGTAGATGCACCGCTCCATGCGGTCTAAATTATAAATGCACTGCGCGACATTGACGCGTCTCGCTTGGAGGCAACTTCGGGATATTTAGCATTAACATCGACATTAATACAGTGCAACCCACCCTTTCAAACTCTGCGCCGAATTGGAAAGTTCGGGCAGGATAGTCGAGAGGTGGGTCGAGTGCCACTTTTCTGTCATGGCCGATTTGAATGAGGGTTAGAAGAGGGGAGAAAACTGAAAGAAGATAGGCACTTCTACTGTAGAGTTTCGTTCAATTCGGACGTCACAGGTCACAGCCGTTTTCCGGGGACCCCGCCAATAATTTTCTTTCGATTTTAGCGGATTTTGGAGATTTGTCGGAAAAACTTTTTAATCACGTGCCGTCCGAATTGAACGAAACTCTACGGTACCCCGATTATATACTTGCTCTAATTTACAGCACGTCTTATACGCCTTCATACCTTTAGTAGGACGTTACTTGACTGCGCATCAGTTCAAAGTTCAACACCGACAAGGGATCCTATGTTCTTCGTGCAACAAACATTCGAGTCTTCAATGCTAAAATATACCATTTACCCGCAGTCAACCACCCGGTGCTCTCTAGCGCTTCTTCACTCAGGCGCTAAAAGCTTAACATTCTACCGGTCCTTCCAAGTTCCCGAACTAATTTCAGGCCGCATTTTCCCCTCCGCTTCGTGATCTCCCGCCTACAACGGCTTCGTATTTGCAGGCGGTACAACTCTTTTCGACAAACCCACAGCCTTATATACTCTTGCACTAGTTGAGTAGTTGAGTAGGCAGATTCTTTTCGGAGGCCGACGCGGAACACAATAAGTACAGCACAGGTCTTGTTGCACTGCTTAAGTCGCGTGGATCGTTTCACTCCTGACGCTTTGCACGATTCGGATGTCTTGATTGGCGGAACGCACCTCTCAGACGTTGAACTCTGGTCTCCCGGTCACACCGAGGCCTTCATGGGTGAAAGTTCTAAGTTCGGTGCAACAATTCGATTCAGAGTTCCAAATGCTATTAATAGAACAAACGGAGAGCACGAGTTTCCTCATTACATTCGAGTAAAGTATAGATAGGAAAAGAAAGTTAGCGTGGTACATAACGAATGTCCCAATTAAAGAAGAATTAAGCAGGGATGACGGCGGTCGCGACATCACTTCCTTCACCGGAGCTCGGGGCCAGTCCTTGGAAATCTGGGACCACCGATGGTCCAGGAGTCTTCGAAAGCATGCTAGGTAAAATAATGTGAGGATTGTGGGTCCCAGAAAAGAGGGGTGAGACTAACTTGGCGATAGCGGCCTCATCCACGGGTGGAGAGGCGCCGGTGCCCACGAGGGTCTTATGGCCGAAGCTCGGCGCGCCCGCGTTGGTGACAACATAAAGATATGCCGGACCAGGGGGATAAATCGGCCCAGTGGGGGGTGCCCTGACAGTCAACGTCTTTTTATTCGATGACAGGGTCGAAACAAGCTGGACTAGACGCTGGTCCATGTGCACCCCGTGTGTGGCGAAACCGAGGTCCATGAGGACGACTTTGATGGATTTATTATTTCAAGAGTCAATACTGATAATCTTGCGACATACCCGTGACGTTAATTGTGTTCGCGGGGAGGGTGACAGTGAGGTTGAAGGTGGCGTTGTAGTTGATTATCGCTGGCAAACCGGTATAGGATGGGCGGGCGACTTTCATGTACGGAGGAGAGTAGAATTCAAGCCTGCGTCACAAGAATAAGCTTTCCGGAACCCATACAGGGGAAACGCCCACCGATACTCAGTTGGGTATTTGACGGTAGTAACGTCGTTGTTTGGGTTGGACCCCGCTTGATTTAATTCAGATCTTGAACTATCATATATATTAATGTACGCACCCAGCATGACAGTACCATTTGGAGTCAGAGTTGCGGTTGAATGATACAATCTCGGGATTGTAGACGCCACAAGTCCACTGGTCGAGAAGCGACTCCCAGCGGGTGCAGCTGGGTCGTATATCACCGGGGTGAAGGCAGGATTATCGGCATTACTCTGTCCCACTTGGTTGCCGACCTGGAATCTGTATTAGTGTTTGGGTGGAAGAGGATATTACGCCGATATCCACATTGCCATAGCCAGCGACCCCGGTCCGTGCCCTGAATGCTTTTAGACTTGTGAAGACTCAGAGACAACTGCGTACCCGTTCACAAGCATTACACGCCCGTCAGGGAGCAATACCATGTCGACCATGATCCGACCTTGGGGCATCGTCTCCACCTTCCAGCCGGCGGCAATTCCGGCCGCGTTCAACACCATCCGGATGCATTGGGCCGATGTCGCAGCTTGAGAGGAAATGGAAGACGCGGCGACTTTGTCGCTTACGGTTGATCCACCGCAGATCATGATTTCGGGAGTGTAGTTATTTGCAGGAGACAACGGCAGCAGTACATGTCCAGCGGAAAACGGAGAACTGAGGTTGGGACGTAAGCGGCAAGGCTTTGAGACGAGATCTTCATACCTGATGCGGACGCCGTTGGGGATTCCCGGGAGGCGCGTCTCGGTGTTGGTTTTCCAATTCAGAATCATTGCGGCCTGGTTAGCAGACACAAATAAAGTTCCATCAGGAAGGGTGACAAGGTTCGGAAATTGGTTGCCGTTCAAAGTGTCCGTCAGGAACTGACTTGGGATCTTGAGTCCGTTGAATCCTGTAATAACCCCGATCAGGATCGAATTCAGGGTCTTCCATACACCTCACCGTTGATGTTTTTAGGCGGGAAAAATTCATAGGACGGGTTGTTTGCGCCTGGAAGAAATGAGGTAAGTGATTGTAAGCCAGGCGCTTATTGTGCCGACAAACCGGCGGAGTTGATGAATCTACATTCCGGATGTCAAACATCTGAAGCGTCAATTTTGCGAGATAACTCACCCGCCAGAGACGGAGCCACCGAAGATAATAATTGATCCATCTTCGATTCGTACCTGATGTCGTTAAGTGATCGCCGTCTACTTTGAGATTGAAGAGGAGTTCACAGAGGCTGGATACCACCTATTGGATGAGAGGCGGATGCGAGTCGGGTTTTCATAGACATCACAAGTTCCGTCCGTGCATGGCGTGAACAGGCGAAGCCCTTGAAGACCATTGGCGCCTTAAGATTGTTTTAGTCTATTGATCAAGAACGGGAGGGTAAAATTGTGTTCACCGGTGATGACCACAGGATTTCCCCCAGAGTTCACGAGCGTTCCGTTGCCGAGGAAACTGCCTGTGGCGCACCAGGAGTTGCTGAGCGGGTTCAACGCACGAACCACCTGGGTGTTGAGATCGAGTTCAACCGCCCAAGCGACGTGTCCATTGACGGTGAGCGGGTTGTGCTCGCTGGTTCGAGTGGTTAGCTCGTCGCTGCGCAGGGGAAACGCACGTACACTTTGTCGTAAATGATTGCTTTGGTCTCGGAGACAACTGCGAGTTGCATTCCACTCACACCGGTGGTCCTACAACGCACAAGTAAGCGATTCAGCACCAATCTGCTGAGCAGTGAGACGATCGGACCCTTGCTGAACTAGAGACCAAGCACCCGGAATGGAGGCGCGGGTACCAAGCTGGCTCGAACCAAGGGAGTGGGTCACCAGCGAGGAGAGAAAGGAAAGGAGTGTAGGACTGCGCATGGTTGCGTTGGAATATTACATCTTGACTGAACATGTTTGCCTTTTATACAAATGAGATGATACTAATGGAACAAACCTTAGAGTTGAACGGGTTCCTATCATTGCACGGCCGAGATAAAGATATCGTTCCCGAGCGCGAAGACGCATGGTTCCTGGCATTTCTCTTGTAGAAACGGTATTAATGCGAAGAACGAATCGGGATATCAGCGCACAGACGACGCAACAGCCATATCAAAGTGGAGCTGCATTGGCAGACAGTAGATATTTGACAAAGGACTGAGGTCATAGATCTGGGCGAAAGCATCTCTGTGCTAGCTGAATCCATGAATCATTAGTTGCTAGTCATTTAGGGACATTTCACGACCGTCCTTTCAAACAGTTTTCTTTGCGACGGGAGCGGAACATTCGGTGTTAGTGAGTATACATCCCGGATATCGAGCTAGTAGTGGTGGTCATCGAAGAACCGAGAACATGGCGACTCGGGCGTTAGTGCTACGATAACCCAAGCTCCACGAAGGGCGCACACAGTCTGAGTCGCATCCTGGAATCATCTGAAACCGTATATCCAATCTAGCGTACTATAATGACACACCTTCAACCTGTAGTGAGATTTGAACGGTCCAGATATCACAAGTTGAAGTTTACCTGCATTCTACTAATGGGCGCACCGATGAGCTTGCCGAAGCGGTGCAATGTCTTGTGACAGCGGAGTGACGGCGCGATCAGATCTCTCTCCTCTCGCCGCCACGACACTCCGCTAGGTCGACAAGAACTGTGGAATGGACCACCTCAAGAACTTAAGGATTTTCTTTTCCCCATCTGTAACCATTCTGACCACTCATCAATATCTTGCAGAACTCCAGACGGCAAATACCTTCAGCCCCTATCCTGGCCGGCAAATGTCCCTACACCAGCCTCCGCAACCGTACAACCACATCAACGCTCACAAGCATCAGAGTACATGCATAATTCTCACTTTCGTCTATCTCTCGCTTTCCACGGCAGCAGCGAAGACTCTACAGGCTGAGACCCCTATCTCAGACTTCCCCCGGCAACGATCCCGGCGCTACGGCAACTGGACACCAAGCACTGAGTAAGTCTTAATATTTCGCATTGCTCACAGTCCTGCTCTCAAATCTTCCATGTGACAAATACTTACGACTCGAATATCTTGAAACTATCCACGGGCAATGCACAATTGACGACTCACGTTCACGGATATTCGCCACAATCATGACTCAAAGGGATTCACAATTCACGTTCACGGGCATTCGCGCCATTCACGACCAAGGATTTACAATTCACGTTCACGGGCATTTGGGCCATTCACGATTCACGGGTGTTCGCGCCACTCACAAATATTCACGTTCACGGGCGTTCGCGCCATTCACAATTCACAATTCACGTCCACGGGCCTTTGCGCCATTCACGATTTACAAGCATTCACGACTCACGATCCCAGGCCTTTGCGGCATTCACGATATTGACGATTCACGTTCACTGGCTTTCGCGCCATTCATAATTCACGTTCATGGGCCTTTGCGCCCTTCATGATTACCAGCATTCACGATTCACAATTCACGGTGTTCGCGCCATTCACAATTCACGGGCATTCACAACTCACGATTCACGTTCACGGGTGTTCACACCATTTACGACTCACAATCAATTTGCGCCATTCACGATTTACGGGCTTTCCCGATGCACGATTCACGGGCTCTGCAAGCATTTATGATTCACGAGTAATGCCATCTAAAATGCACGATTCACGAGCACAATTCATGCCAATTCACGCTTCATGATTTGCGCCACCTTCAGCTCACGATTCACAATGATCGCCATTTACTATTGACGGGTACTCAGGATTCAGGCTAGACGTAATTCACGCAATAATTCTGGCTACGAATATTTTGTTCCTTAATGCTCACGACCCACTCCACTTTCTAACCTTCACGACTCGGAGAGTCGATCCACGACTTCTTGTGTTCATGATTCGTTGCATTACATGTTTCATCACATCGTACAGGAACTGTGAACAACTCCCGAGGGCCTCTACTTGCCGCTACTTTTCACAATTCGCAACAGTACACTCTCATTAGCAAATCTTGGTTATAGAATCCACCCATCATCCGGGCGCATCCAGCCGTAGCCACCTACATGGTCTCAAAACCTCGAATATAGACTTTCTGGTTCGCGACACCTGCACGCTCGCGGCTACGAAACAAGGCACCTACGACAAATTTGTCCGTGAGCCTTCATCTTGCACTGTAGTTCAACGAGGAGTTCGCGAAGCCTTCTTGAGACCTTTTTCCACTCCCGAATATGATGAGTTCGAGTAATTGTGGCTTGTGCCACTGAGATAACATTGGCCACCTGGGCACAGAGCGTATCCAAATTATCAGGCCCGCTTAGAGGCGGGGTCATGATGAGCGTTCAAATTATCTGTGCTAAATCACGACTTCGTAGTATTCTTGCCTGGACTTTGCAGACATGAAGGCCACGAGTCTGAGCCGAGATATGCTGTTCCGACCTAATATGCCCTTACATTCACGCTTGGACCTATAATGCTCACAATATCGACGGTGTCGGACCTATGTTGTCATTGAACTCGCATGCTCTCCTCCAAATATTAGCCGAGCTAAACTCGGTCTTGCGTTCATTCACTGACTGTTTACTCGGGCATGCACTTGTGCCTTCGATCAGAACTATGTTCGCAACTGTCCCGAGAACAATAACCCAGGTTCAAAATGAACACAGTTCTGTCACATCTAGAAAATAGTATTCACTCAGGCCCACCAGGATGCTCACAGTTGGTCTAAAAGTTCAACATCTCGACGTAATTATGGTCAAGATCATGTTGAGACCATGACGGCTACTCGCTGAGGCCTATAAATCTATGGTTATTGGTGACAGAGCTATGTTCTTGGGTGATGCTTCGCCGTTGGACGCATGAACCTGAAGTTCACTCAGACCATTGATGGAGTATGTTCCGGCGGGAGTACTGTTCGAAGTTCCACGCGCGTGCCAAGACCGTGAGAGCTTGAATGATGCTCGCAGCGGTCGCGGTCCCTCACTTCTTGTGCCAATCCCAAAATCAACCACAAAACTAAGATCAATGTCTAATGACTCTTTTTTCATTGAGTACTCTGCTTCATGAGGGCACCGTTGCTTACAAACTGGCGAAAATCCCCACGACTTCATTTGTTCTACCACGCCCCTGGATTGCAGAGCATTCCCGTCTACATCTGGTGTTTTTTTTTCGAACTCTAAATCTAACTCCATTCATATACAACCGAGGATGCGAATACGGCCCCGCATCGTGATCACACGGGCTTCCACCTGCAAGACTGGAAATTAATTTAAAAGGATGTACCTTGCCCATCCTTCCAGCTCAGATACAGTCGCACATATCACCTCCATCGACAAGATTATTGGAGGGGCTACCCCGCCCGTTATTCCAACGTGAAAAGGGGATACAACCGCGCGCTCTGACAGCAAGCAGCTTCCACATAAGGGCGTGGCCTACCCTTCATTTCACCTCGAGACCTCAGGCCGTCGTTGAACTCAATTTAACCTCACGTACTCTAGCATTTTCACGTATTGTGCACTGTGTTTCCCAAATGCCGCCTAATAGCTAGAGCTTCCAAAGGCCTACTGTTTTCAAGTCACAGTTCGCATGCAGTTGTGCCAAAGGGGCAGCTCCAACACCAATTCCCTCTCTGCAACGAATGATGGTGTTCAACCTCAGGCCATCGTATCTTTCTCCACGTACCGCTCAGCTTACCGCCTCGATGCAGGATTGATGATACCATCCCGTTCTGCAATTTCTATCTTGCAACAGAATCAAGCACCAACTCCCTTTCCCCGAAATCCCGGGAGTTAAGCCATCAGCGCTAGTTCGAGATTCTTGAACCCGGTTTATGCCCATGCAATTACTCAGTCTGATACCGATAAAATGAGTAGCTCTGCTGCCCCTGGATTACGCATCTTTCTCAAAATTAGATTACCGCCTCACGCCGCCGTACACGGCATAAATGGACCCACTGCCCGACAGTTCTAGTCATATCCTTCGGAGAATTACTCCCGAATACTGCTCTCAGTACTGCCTTCACCTTCTGAGTCTTCTCAAACACGATTTTCAAACACAATGAACATCTTGGGCTCTCATGCACCTGACATTTTGAATTTTCAACCGGGTCAACTGGGTAACAACTCTGGGAGGAATCCTCTCTTCCGACCTTATTAACATCAAAATGTTTTACCTGGCACTGGTTATTCGACATCGACATTATATGCTTGACGCCGTTTCTGCTCAGGACTCAAATGATTGCCGCGTTACCTGAGTATCGACTCTGTGCCGGACCCTCGTTCTTCCGAGACTCAATAGTGTCGAGAGCAACGACCCTAATCTTGGTCCCTGACCTTATGAAGTACTCATAGAGTGGGAAGAAGCCAATGATCCTCTTTTCCGACCTCATTGACGTCAAAAAATGTTTTACTTGTCAATGGTTCTTCCCGTGAAACCGTTTCTGTTCAAGGGCTCTACCGCGTTGACTAAGTATCAACTCTGCGCCGGACGCATTCCTCTCAGTGGTCCCGGCCTCACGGTCTAGCTACAACCGCAAAGTCGCGTAGATCTCAATTTACGTCCAAACTGTCCTGGACCTTGATGGCTGCACAACACTCGCCTCCACATGCATTAGTGTGCTTCACCTACAGTAGCCAAGATTCCTCCGGACACTTCAAGTTCAATTCAACAGCTCGTCATACGGCCCTACTGCCACAAGTATCGCGTTCACTGCCGCTAGTTCGAAAACGCGGGTACACTCAGGCACCCTTGTCGGCTCCATTCTTGTTACGACGGTTTCGGTCCTGCATATCCGAGGACAAGCATTGATGCCGCCTTTTGCTTGTGGGTTAGCCATGGGCTTCTGGGTCTGCCCTTGTCTGGGCGGCGCTTTTTTGGGTTCATTCTCGCGCATCCCCATCGCCCTGCGACCTGGAAGCCAGCGGTAGCAGATGAGACTGCCGCTGGCCCCCACAGCCCAAAATATATACGGCTGTCTCTCTTCCATTGTGAGGGAACATAGCAAAGAACAAGATTATACTTTTTTCATGCCCTGAAGCCTCATCAGCAAAACCTGTTTTTTGGTGTAGTTGGTTGTAGTTGTTGTAGTTGGCTGTAGTTTAGGCTCAACTATGTAGTTCTATGTAGTTCTACATAGTTTGAGGGTACCCTACATAGTTCTATGTAGTTTGGGGGGTTCTCTGTAGTTCTATGTATTTTGGGGGGTTCTATGTAGTTTGTGTAGTTCAACAGGGTATCATATGGTGCAGATGGATTTCTGATCAGTGACCGACTGCAACTCCTCAACGCACATTATGAAGGCCTGGTTGTCCGGCAAATTGCAGAAAGTCTTGTTTTGAGTTGTTCTGGTCTTAAAAATCATCTGTGTGTGGAAAAGTATCTTGTGTTTTATGCTTCAACCAAGCTGTTTGACGAAAAATGATATAGATAACATTTGTAGCTCTCTTCAAGCTCTACAACTTTGGTTTTGGTCTATTTCTAGCATCTACCACATATTTTACACACCCTGGAATTTTTTTCAAAGTGAAAAGTCTTTCAGAGTGGATAGAAGATTATTTACACCCAGATACTTACAGCAGTGTGAATAGGCAACGGGTAAGAGCAGAGAGAAGAGTAACCTGGCTTGGATATAGGATGGTACCTATGTATCCGAATTATTCCCCTTGACTTTTATGTTCTCTTGGCTCAGTTGGTTAATGCACGGAAGTCTGTCTTTTGGCTGAACCGCCGAGGTCGCGCGTTCGATTCACTCAGGAAGCACTTTGTTTAGTTTAATGAATTAGAATGGAATTACAATACAATAAGACAATAGTTAAACATGACACGACTGTTACCCTTGAACAACGTAAGATAGTAGTAGTAGCCGGTGATCGAGTAAGACTTTTGTGACCTTCAGAACCTCAACTACGTAGAACTACATAGAAACCCCCTTCAACTACGTAGAACTGTTGTGGTGGCGTGGAGGAGGAGCTAGAGGGTGGCAGTGCTAGTGTTTGGCTGGGTCTTTAGATAGTTTGGGCGTGTAGATTAGTCAGGAGCATCATCCCTTCTTGCACCCGACCACAGAGATTCTCCTTCCGTGTGATCGCCGTCCTCACCGCCACCTCGATCCCGGACCACTCCATCTGGTGATTGGAGTCGGCTTCGCACCCACGCCCTCCGATCCAGCTTGATCCCCGCTCGATCGTCGTCGACGCGACGTTCTTTCCTTTACGCTTTCCGGCGACGCGCGTTGTCTACGCTAGTGCTTTGGCGCCCCGAAACCCATCCTGGAGCTCCGCAGTAGTAAAGTGAAGCCATCCGAGGTTCCGCCACCTAAAAGACGACGCCAAAATAGTTTGCCTACCACTAACGCTGAACAAGCTCAAGTTCAGCGGCGTCTGAGCAGAAGTTTGTTGCCCGACGTCCCAGACTTACTATCCCCCGCGCGTATTGTCCCTCCCGAACTGGTGGTATCTGACCCATATCCATCGCCAGCACATTCCTCACCTTTGACTGAGCTCGAGTCATCTCCGTCCATTCTCCCCACACCCCCGAGATTCTTATACACGCCACCGAGATTTCCGAAGCCAGAATCCTCGAGTAAAACCGCGACTATTCCCCCGAGAAACACCACGAGCACGAGCACGGGCATCCCACGAGACAGTATGGCGACAATCCCCGATTTCAGCGGTGATAGACTTGACCCCGAGAAGAAGCTTTCGGCCGAAGGCTTTATGAAGAAGTGCGCACTATATTTCCGTGACCGTGGTATTACAGACATAGGGAGGCAGCTACTGGATGTAGGCGACCATTTGGACCACGGCTCGCCCGCAGATCGTTGGTTCAAGGCTATCCCCGATACCGATCCTAAGAAGGCAGATTGGTTGTCCTTCAAGAACGCGTTCGAGACGCGCTTCCAAGTCGCAGCGCCTCCGCCGAAACCCAGGGCACAGCTTCAGGCTGTGCTCGCTGGTATGAGAATTGGCGTCGAGGAGCTCATGAAGGGTACCGTCGTGGTGAACGGCACGCGCGTTCCAGTCCTGCGCGACTTCGCGGCGCGCGTGAATGATGCGGTGACGGAGGCGAACGCGGGCGCCGAGCAGGGCGCATCGCTATGGCTTTTCTACGAGGCACTCGAGCCGTGGCTGCGCGTCGCAGTGGGCGCGATACCGGCGACGTGGGACCACATGGTCATGGCGCTGAATGACGTCCCGGCGCACGTTGTGGAGGCGGCTGTCACAGCGCACAAGGAGAAGATCCGCGTCGACGCCAAGATGGACGACGTTCTACGCAAGCTGGCGGCGATGCGGGTAGTGAATGCGCCGGGTGGGTACCAGTCGGGGACGGTGGGATCGGGCGCTGCTGTGGGGGCGGCGCAAGGTCCTGTCGCTCCGCGCGGTGCGGCGCCGGGGGGTGGGGGAACAGGAGGCGCGGCGGCGGGCGGAGGGGTGCAGGCGGGCGGAGGAGGAGGAGCGCGGGGAGGTGGGCGTGGTGGGGGGCTTCGGGAGACGCGTGCCAACGGAGGCAGAGAAGGCGGCGCTGCGTGTGGTGATGGCGGGAACCGTTGCGCGCCGCGCTGCTGCGACTCCGGACGGCCAGCTGCAATACACGGCGCAGTGCGCGGAGTGGACGGCGCGCAACGGCAACATTCCAGCCGCTACGCTTGATGTCGCGGTAACGGGCTATCCGCTGACGCCGGGCACGGCGGAACCTGCGTCAGGGGAGTGCTGGACTTGCGGGTATCGCGAGTCGCCCGTTCATCGCGGCGACTGCCGGGGGCACACAGAGCTACCCGCGCTCGAGCGTCGCTTCCGTAGCGTGTGTGGGAGCTGGTTGCTGCCAGACAGGAGCGGTGTAGGCGTGAACGTGGTGGAGGAGGAGGAGGCAATGCAAGGGGTGCCGTGGTATGGGGCGGGGAGCGATGATGGGGGGGTACAGCAGGGTTTTTGACGGGGGTCGTGCTGGGAGCCCAACAGCCGACCCCGAGACCGGGCCAAATTGGTGGTCGCGGTTCTCCAACGTGTAATTCTGTTGATGATCAATCTGATATTCTTGACATCTACTCGTTGGAACCGCAAGGGAGCTCGCCATTCATGCATTGGGTGACGTTGCTCGGGCCGCAAGGAGAGAAAGTACGCGTTTTCGCGCTATTCGACACGGGAGCGGGGATTGGCGTGGTGGATGTGAAGGTTTTCGAACGGGTGAGGTCGCGGTTGGGGACGATGAGCGCACCAACGAAACGTTTGCGGATGGCGGACGGGTCGTTGGTGTGGTCAGTGGCACACTGGGACGGGGAAATCGAGGTGGAAGGTGTGAAGGTGAATGGGGCGTTCGAGGTGTTCGACAGTCAGGGTGGCTGGGATATGCTTCTGGGGAAGCCACTGCAGGCGGCGCTGGGGGTCATCCACGACATGAAGCGCGACGTTGTGACGCTAGAGGCGGGCGGGAAGACGGCGACGCTTCACAATCAAAACTTGAAGGCAGAGCGCGTGTTCTCGGATGCGTACAAGGCCGCACAGGTGGCGGCGAGGCTAGGAGCCTCAACGGGGGAACAGTCGTCAGCGATTTCCCCCGCGAGGCGAGTCCCAATTACAGCTCGTTCCAAAGACACTAACGGACACCGGGCTTTGAAATCCACGGCAGAAAACCCAGTATACCATGAACGTCGTAGGCCGGGGTGTAAAGGTCGGGAGGCGAGGGTGAACGAGGTGCGGGAAGGTGGAGATTTGGAAGCAGGGGAGGGCGTTGCAGAAGGAGGTGGGTGCGCGAGGGTGGAGGAGGTGGACGAAGACGGGGTGATGCGGGAAGCAGAGGAGGAGGGTGTGGTAGAAAACGAGGAGGCAGAGAGTGGGGACGCGGAGGGAGACGAGGTGGAGCGGGGTACGGACGTGGGTGGTGTAGTGGAGGAAGGGGGAGGAGGGAGTGAAGTGAACGAGGACGAAGCTAGCACGGTGGAGGCGGAGATGCGGGACGGGGTTGCGGACGCGGTGTTGAGGAAGGTGCGGGAGGGTTTACCGATGCCGGATGTGGCGTACAACGAGATGCAGGCGGAGGCCCGCGAAATTGGAGCGGTGGAGGAGGAATGGAGCGGTGAAGGAGATGAAGAAGACAACGCGGGCACACGGAGAGCCTCAACGGGGGTGATGTCGTGTGCGACTCCCCCCGCGAGGCGAGTACTTTTTGATATCTTGCCGACTTGGATGTGTATTGACCACGTTCACCAAGTGGCGCATGTCACCGACGCCGACAACTTGTTCACCCGTTCGACAGACCCGTTCAAAGCAGCACGAGTTGCGCGCGTGTTGGAGTTGATCGAAATTGGGCCGGACGTTACTGAAGACCAGCGGCGCGCTATACGCGAATTCCTTGCGGGATACGCTGACGTTTTCGCGATTTCTGTTAGCGAGGTCAATGCGGTGAAGGGCGCGCTGTACGCACCAACCATTCCCGGCGACGCGACCTTCAAAATGGGTGTACCGAATCAGAGGCCCTGGACGCTGCCGCAAAATCTAGACGTTAATAAGCAAGTCGACACACTCATCGGCGCCGGCATCCTCGTACCGATAGCAGCGAAGGACGTGAAGTGCGTCAGTCCGATCACGCTCGCGGGGAAGGACAACGCGGAGGGTTTGACGCTGAACGAGCTAGTTCATGCGGTGGAGGAGCAGTGTTTGAGGAAGGGGATGGAGGCGAAGCCAGGTTTGCCGCCGAAGGACCCACCGCGCGAGCCGTCCAAGGCGAAGGAGCCGTCATGGAGGATTTGCGGGAACTTCAGCGAATTGAACAGGTACCTGAAGGTGGTGCCGTTTCCGCAGGGTGACATTCGCGAGAAGCAACGTCGGCTATCCGGACACAGATACGTGTCGGTCTTTGACTTCGCTTCGGGGTTTTTTGCGCTTGAAGTGGCGGAGGAGGTGCGGCCTTACCTGTGCGTGTGGATTCCGGGGAGGGGATACCACGCGTATGGGAGGATGCCGTTTGGTTTGGCAGACGCGCCAACGGCGTTTGGGGAGGTGGTAGCGCGGCGGATGTGGGACCTGATCGTAACAGAGATGATGGAGCTCTTCGTTGACGATGGTGGAGCAGGCGCGGATGGGTTCGACGAGATGTTGGGGAAGTTGGGGGTGATATTCGAGCGGATCCGGGAGGCGGGGCTATCGTTGTCAGCGGCGAAGACAAAGGTGTTCATGACCGAGGCGGTATTTGCTGGGTCGCGCGTTGGGCCGCGGGGCGTGTCGCCAGACCTGCGCAAGCTGACAACGGTCGTAAAGTGGCCGACACCGCCGGACGCGCTAAATTTAAAGTCGTTCCTTGGACTTACCCAGTATTTCAGGGACCTCGTTGAGAACTACGCGGACAAGGAGAGGCCGTTGCGGGATCTGTTGGGGAAAGCGGAGACGCCGGTGGGGGGTATCTACGAGGACGTATCGACAGGCGATGAAATCGTTCAAGCTGGCGTCGTTGTGGAAGGAGGAGCACGAGAGGTGTTTTTTGGAGTTGAAGAGGATTTTGACGTCAGAGCCGGTGTGTCGTTCTCCGCGCTTCGAGACGGTGAAGCAGTACCCCTTCATCGTAGCGAGCGACGGGTGCGGCAGCGGTTTTGGAGGGGTGCTGTCGCAGAAGATGGAGACGGCGCTTGCCGGGAGGGAGGTTGGTGGTGCGGAGGCACCCTATCGCGTTCGCGTCGAAGAGGACGTCAGCCACGGAGCGACGTTACGCGCCTCATTTGCTTGAGTTTGCTGCGCTGAGATTCTCACTGGACAAATTCGCCAACGTCATCTGGGGCCAGCCGGTGAAAATCGAGACTGATTGCAGTGCGCTGCGCGACGTCCTCCTCAACGACAAGCAGACAAGTCATCACGAACGCTGGAATAACGGTCTGGCGAGCTTCAACATTGTCGGCGTCAAGCACATCAAGGGCTCGACGAACGTAGCCGCGGACGCGCTGAGCAGGAAGTACGAGGGTGTGGTGGAGGTGGCGGGGGATGGGCATGAGACGACGGTGTCGCCGGACTGGGAGGAAAGGGCGGGGCTGGAGAACGATATGTTCGCGGTGGAGGAGGCGCTGGATTTGTATGCGGTGTGCGTAGCGGAGTGCGGGGGAAGGGAGGGGGATTGCTTCCTGATCGTACCGCTACCCGAAGGGACGTCGGCGTTGCGGGAACGATTCAAGGGTGATCCCTACTTCCTGGAGGTGGTAGATGCGCTAGTGGAGATTGACATGGGGACGTCGGCAAGGGAGAGACAGCGGGCGAAGAATAAAGCGAAGGATTTTTTCATTGAGGATGGGAAGCTGTGGGTGTTGGGTGGAGCACAGAGGGTGAGGGGGAGGCCGAGGAGGGAGTGTGTAACGAAAGAGGAGGCGCTGGAGCGCGCGGTGAAGGCACACGGGGAGCGGGGGCACTTCGGGCGGGACGCTATCAAGATGTTATTGACCGACGAGATTCACAGGCCGAAGCTCGACGCGATTATCATCGACGCGATTCGAGACTGCGGTCAGTGCAAAGCTTTCGGTCCCAAGCACATCCATTCTCTCCTCGACCCCATCACGCGCCGGCATCCCATGGAGCTCGTTGTGGGCGACTATTTATCCATGCCGAAGGGGAAAGGAGGGTACAAAACACTTGGTGTTTATCTCGATTGCTGCTCACAGCACGTTTGGGCGGATAAATTCAAAACCGCGGGCACCGGGAAGACTACGAGCGATTCACTTTATCACATATCCCACGACTTCGTTCCCCCGGAGACTTTCATGACGGACGGCGGACCGCATTTTGACTGTAACGAGGTGAAGACATTCTGCGCGAAGTGGGGCATAAAACACCACGTCGTTGCAAAGTACTCACCTTGGATCAACGGGCTCGCGGAAAACACCAATAAGCTGCTGCTGTATGTGCTGGCGAGGTTGTGCGCGCCGGATGTGGGGGAGCAGGAGTGGAAGGCGACCACGTGGGAGAAGCTTCCAGCGAACTGGCCGGTACATCTCGACGAGGCGGTCAGGATCCTCAATGCGCGCGTTTTACCATCCATCAAGTTCACGCCGAAGGAGGTTTTCCTCGGACGGGTCGTGAACACGCCGAAGACTCCGCTGTCTGAAGTTCTCGACGCGCCGACAGACGCGGATTACCAGGCGAATATGGCTTACGTTGCGCAGCAGGGAATTGACGGGTATGCTGAGCGGGTCGAGTACGCGCTGGGGAGGAAAGCAGCGTTCGACCGCAAGGTTATCGCGTCGAGGGCGGGGGAGGTTACGTTCGAACGGGGGCAGTTGGTGCAGGTGGCGGGGAGCATCTGGGATTACACATTCAAGTCGCTGCGAAAGCTCATTCACTACTGGTCAACGCCGTATCGCGTCCTGGAGCGTATTTCTCATTCCTACAAACTCGAGACGCTACAGGGCGAGGTACTCGACGGCGATTACAGTTCGCGGCGTCTACGTGGGTTCGTTCCGAAGAAGGGTGGGCGGCTTGAAGCGGAGCAGAAGGCGTTTGTCGAGGCAAACGAGGGCGGGTGGCGGGAGGCGGGCGTGGCGGAGATGGAGGCGGTGGAGGCGGAGAGGGCGGGGGAGGTTGGGGCGGAGTTAGCAGGTGCCGTGTGAGCAGGAGTTGTTGTCGTGACGCCGGGACGGCGCCATTTTGTTGGTGGGCGCATGTGGTGGCGTGGAGGAGGAGCTAGAGGGTGGCAGTGCTAGTGTTTGGCTGGGTCTTTAGATAGTTTGGGCGTGTAGATTAGTCAGGAGCATCATCCCTTCTTGCACCCGACCACAGAGATTCTCCTTCCGTGTGATCGCCGTCCTCACCGCCACCTCGATCCCGGACCACTCCACTGTGTAGTAGACCCCTCAACTACGGAGAACTACGTAGGTGGTACCCTTTCTACAGAACTACAACAACTACAGGCTCTACGTAGTACTACGTAGCAGACCCAGGGTTTGCTGATGCTGTTCTTCGCAGGGTTCTTCGTGTAACCCTGGGGGTGGGCAGGTCGAGAGATCCGAGAAAGTTCCGTTTCCCCCGAAGAGCCGTGAGGACATCTGCTTCGAGCAAGCCTGGTCAGTGGGGAAAGTGAGTGCAATGCAAGTGCAATGATGGATGATGATGTTCGTTTGGATCAAGAGACCGAAATCAGTGCGGCGATCAGATCCTGCCGGTCCACAATTCCTACCTTCTCGGTCCGCAGGACCACAATTGGGTCGGTATTCAAGATTTGGGGATCTTCATGCCGGTGTACAATCAGAGAATTCGAAGTAACTTCCACGGCATTCTCGCGGCATTCTGCAATCGCAATGAAGCAGCCTCTGGCCTGGGAACAACCCGGGGATCAGATGTTTCTGTCGTTCTTCAAGAAGCGAGGTACGGGCCTCGGCTAAAGCGGAAGCACTTCAAGAAGAAGCTCTGCCTCAGTGCCTGCGAGCGCGTTCCTGAGTTGACAGGAATCGCCACTCAGAAGGATATCGGCGCTAGTGATGTGCCGGCCTCGGCTCGGCCTGAAAGCCGAGGCCCGCTTTTGGAGGCCCCGGGAAGCTCCACCAAAGGATTGTCCGAAAAATTGGATTTTTGAGACCGAAATTTCGCGATTTCCTTGTCCGAAAATTGGATTTTTGAGGCGAAAATTTCGAAAGCCTTGTCTGGAATTTGGATTTTTGAGGCGAAGTTCGTGGATTTTCACCTCCCGCGGATCATATCTTCGGCACTTTGCGGTATCGTTCGGCAGCAGCTCGGCATGAGACGAACTGTCACGATGCCAGCAGTACGTTCCTGCCGTACCTGCTTCCAATTCTATTCTCAACGTCCATCACATATCGCGACCCTTTTTGACCATGCCCCGCCGAACAACGAACCTGAATTCTACCAGTATTTCGCCAGCCAACACGCAGCACGCAAACACTATCAAGTCCCGAGTTCTAGCCCCTCAAGCAAGAGTCCTCGTATTCAGCTTTTGCCTTCGGCGGCATTGAGTGGCTGCAAGCGACCTGCAATCCCTTGATCCTGCGTCCAAAACCATGGTTCCGGGTACCCTCCTGAATGTCGCCGCCGCCTTATTGCAAGCCGTCAGCGAGAGGGATGGTATGGGGGACTTTGCAGTGTTTTCAACTTGGCTCAGTCCTCTCATATCGGGCAAAGTTGAGCATGCCAAAAGTGAAACCCTCGGCCGGACAAAACTCGGATGAGGATGAGGACGAGGATGACTATAGCGACGACGAAGAACTAACCAATGGGCCGGAGCCAGAGCCGTTCTGCGGGTCTGCCAATTCGGACGAGGCGCGGGCGATCGCTTTGGCCACACAACTGCCACCGTCCCTCTTGGCCGGCCAACTCCGCTGAAGAGCGAGCTCATTGACACGACTGGGAAACTCTCCATCTCAATGATGCTACGGGCCAGACTTCATTGGCAGGCGGGTACTACAACTAAGTCGGAGAAGGTGTTACAGATCGATTCCAAGTACGCTCTCAGTCGAATCGAACGGGCAGCACGTCAAAGTAGTGGCGACGATACCGAACCCGAGAAGATGACGCTTCAAGAAGCTTCAAACTTGACTCGTGTTGTTCAAGACCAGAATGCGATACTCCAAGAGAGTAAGCCCGTCAAATATCGCGAAGTACGCTGGAAGGGAATCACCGCAGCCGTCTCAAGATTGGTCAATACCGAAGGTGAGTAAAGTAGCTAATTTATTTCCTCTTCTGAATACGCCGGCAGTTTTACCCAACATGGCCGTGAAGAATGTACATCAGCTAAACCCATTGACGGTAGGACATATGACAATCATGTGGAACGGGACTCGATTTTATATTGGAGAAATTCTCGATGTCTACAAGAAGGGTGCGAGTAGCCGTCATGGCTCCGTACCAAGTCCCTCCTCCATCTGAGGCCTCTCATTTATATCTCTACGTGTGTACCTGCCTTTGATAGCGGTGCGTAAACACTTCTTCGACTCTATACTTCCGCTCAATCACATTTAGGGTGGCGAAGACTCCGAGTCCGATGATGATTCGGACGAAGAGGACTCCGCCGACATCGCTGCACCCTTGTTCTCTTGCCACTACAAGAACTACGCAATTCGTCTCCACACCCACGCGAAGATAGATCATCTTCTTTTCAATCTCGGTCCTCGCATTTTTGAAGAAGTCGAAGCTGGGGCGCGGCATCGCACACTCAAGTCACACGCTGCGCGATGCTGGACCTCTCTGACGAAACGAGGGAAGGTGTCGAAGGAATTGAGAAAGGTGACATTGAAGCTCCCCAAGAATCCAGCTAGCTAGTCTGTGCGCTTGTACGGTACGTCGCCGCCGCGCCTATGGCGCGGCGGCGAAAAAAATCCTATTATTTTGGCCCCCACGTGATGAGCCTTGTCCAAAATTGGATTTTTGGGACCCAAACGCCGCAAAAAATTGGATTTTTGAGGCCGAAATTTAGATTTTTTTCGGACAATCCTTTGGTGGAGCTTCCCGGGGCCTGCTTTTGGGGGCTTGGGCTTTCCAAAATCCCAGGCCAGGCCGGCTCCCCCCAGGCCCGACTCGGCTTGGCCCGGCTTTGACTTTGGCCGGGGCTTCAATTGAAATCCTCGCAACGGATATTTGCCGAGTATTTACTACGGTTCTGTGGAGGAAACCGTTCGATTGGTCTAACCCGAAAGGAACATCACGTGCCTCTGCCGACTCGGCTCCTCGCGGCTTGCTCAACCACTGTTGGTAAAACTCGGAATAGAAATATCCTTTGCGGCCGGAATCTATGGAATTCTAGAAGCTGAGTTCGACACCAGGTCCCACTGACATCGACAGTAACAACACAATGAGCATGGGGGATATTCATGTTGCGCTGACCCGTAAACTTGAAAGCCGGGGCTTTTTGGCCCGGCTTCAGCTTGGAGGAATGGCAGGCCGCGCCGGCCCTCAGGGTTTTTGGGCTCGGCTTTGGCCCGGCCGAAAAGCCGGGGCTTTGCAGCCTGAGGCCGAAGCCGGAACATCACTAGATGCCCGCCGAAGTGCGGGCGAGATATTCTCCTGGAGGCTGCCTTCAGCCATTTTCGCATTGGACCGCCCACACGGGCCGTTGGCCCATGGGTTTAAACGAAGATCGGCAGCCGCTGGAGACAAAGGGGCATCTCCACTCCTTCTTTATGGTCATTCCTACTCAAATACCACCCACTCGCCCCCGCTTACTATCCACGACGACCATGGCGCATATTCAACGCGCTCGGACGTTGAAGATCCACTTCTACGGCGTGGAGACAACGGATCCCGCCAAGGCAACCTCTCAAAGCGAAATGCTCCGACTCCTAATCAAGCATTGCTCACAATGGGATAAACGCAGTTCAACACTTGACCCTTGGATCTGTTGAAGTGGTTCTCCGGGAAATCGCCGACTCCGAATGCCAGACCCCTGCGTGAATCCTTGACATTTCATACAACATGAAATCAGAAATGAAAATCCCGTCGCGATCGGAAGTTCATGAACAAAGGGATAGTCGTATCCCGCTGCTCGGCGCTCAGAACTGAATCGACATAGAACCGCCCATGATCTCTATGCGCCGGCCTGCAGCGATGGCGCCCGTGGTCCGACGATGAGTGGTGCGGTACAGCATTATTAATTCGCGCGTGTCCTCGGTATCCACCCTCTTCAAGTCAAGATTCAGAGTACAATTGTAGGCTTGAAAACGGTAACCCACCTCGAGCCACGTAATAATCCATGGCAACACTGCGTGTGAGCCAAGCCGGCAGGGGAGGCGCGACCGGCGGAGGGCGTCCCAAAGCTCCTGAGAAGCCCGCGCTTTACAGACGTGTTGCGCCCAGAAGTCGCTTGCGTAGAGGATGTCGCTGCTAGGTATTTAGATTGAAAATAAAATCAGAAGGCGAGGCGCTGCTCACCGAGCGTCGTGCCTGATGTCGCTACGATTTAGGCACCACACGGCGATAAACGCGTGCCATCTGGGGAGGTGAACATACGTCGCAGAGTAGCAAGGATTCACGAGGACTTTGCGCATGCGGTCCGAGAGCAGGATGTCGGAGTAATAGTGCTCCGGTGGCGCGGGCGGATCTAGGAGCTGGAAAACTGGCATGAGGCTCTCGAGCACAGTTTCCCAGTGGATATCCAGCAAATGCGCAATTTGGAGTGAAGATGGGGTCCGGTAAAGTGTTCGGACAAGCGCAAGGATCGAATGCAACTGGGGGTTCAGGACGACGGCATGGTGAACCACATAATAATCTTGCTCGCAAGTGTCGAAGGCTTGTTCTGGGGTCGGCCTCGGGTCGCTACGATATCGAGGCTCCAGTGAATGCATGGAGGATGAAGAAGAGGTTCCGGCCGTCGGCCATCAGCTGAGCGTCGGCGGTTTTATACCTGCAATCAAATCCGCCTTGGCCACGGAGAGGAAAAGCCAATTGAACCAAAATTGAACAGTTGCTCAGTTAGGGCAGTTGTCCATACACAATAGATAGAGCCGAAAATAGCTGTCGCGTTTTGTTTTCAGAGACAAATTTCAAACTCTCAGGGCGTCACACTCTTCTTGCGAAGACCACGCTTTGACGCATCGAAAGGCGACGAGGCTGATTAAATGTAGCTGGCAAGAACTGGATAGTTAAAAACAAAATATCGGGACACATATAGTTTCTATGGAGTTGGTTGTGGCGTACGTACAGGAAGGAACCATTGGGAAGGAACGTCGATGAAGCCTTGTCGACTCCGGCGGTCCGGAGAAGGTGGAGGTGGCGCATACAGGGTAGACAGGTTGATTGAAAAAATAGACGGCCCGGACTGTATAAATGGGAAATGAGCCAGTGCGGTTGCAGCTTGCGGCATCAAGTGACAAAACTCATCAATAGTAAATAGGAGCCGCGTAGACCCAGCTGTTCATCACAACCATCGCCTCCTCCCCGACGACTGAGCGACCATCTAAACCCTCCCATTGAAGTGTCTTCAAGCAATCGAGGGTTACGGGGTCGGGTCCCGACTCTGGTGAAACAACAAATGAAGCGTACTTGAGTGCACAGGCGGGCGATTTCCAGCGAGACGTCACCATCCTCACATATGCAGCGTAATCGAAGTCACCGGAGCTCGCTTTCTTTCGGACGCCGAAAGAAATGGAGGTTAAATGTGGAGCTATTGGCGTGCCGTCGACATCGGACACCGTTAGAGTGTCCAGCAAGATATTGATTTGAGGAGTCAAATCCGGAAGTAGGGATTATAATCCTGAGGTCGACGATGGAGGGAATGTGCCTGATTACTGCCACGGTGGTCTGTGCCTGCGAGAAGCCAGAAACACAAAGACGCCACAGAGGGACGAAGAGCGGGTGAGGAAAGATTCAAGAGTTACCATAATTGAATTGGCACTACGTTTGAACTGAAGCGCGAGTTCTTCCAACGACGGAGCCCTAATCAAGTCCAACACCTTGAGTGTTGGTACCGCAAGACGGCGAAGGCGCAGAACGCCAATTGGTTCCTGAACCGGCCATGATGGCTGGTCACGCATTTCGATTCGGACCTCGACGAGATTCCGCGCGCTTTTCAAAATGCGCGGATGTCCCATGGACACTCGAGTTGAGACCGTGTAAGATTGTCGAGGGGAAATAGAATCCAGTGTGGATTTACGGTGGCGTTCAGTAAAGAAGGGGCGTCGCGAAAACAGTCGATTGGCTGGATTGCTCCCGGTGGCCCAGATCTCCATCCGATCCACAATCTTTGCAGAAGATGGACGCGGCCCCGAAGGTCAACTAGGAGGAGTAAAAGTTCTGGAGCCAACTCAAGGTCGAGATCCTCCCATCGGGGAGCGTGCTGAATTAAAAACCGGGAAAGTGGGTTGTTTGGCATCCATAAAGATGAATTTTCAAGTTTTGGGCGCGGGCGACCTGTGCTTTGACCATTGGGATTGGATACGCAGCAGCTACACCTAAGCGGAAATTGAACGCCAGAAGCGACCACAAAGATGGATTCGAGATCGCTACTGTACGCCAACGGCTGCTTATGTGCGTTAAAACCCATGGGCTGGCAGTCGTACACATTTCTTGGCGTCGGAGAAGATCCTCGGCTCCTGACAAAATGTCCACGAAAATATTTCGCCGAGAATTTCGGATGGCATCCGGCGGAGTGGGGACAGGATCGCTTCAGTCCGCGCCCGAAGGTTTAACACCGAAGCGTACTCTTCATTCAGCTGTTTCTTTCGTCTCCTCCACTCGCGCTATGGCGTTTCTGATACTAGCCAAGCGGGTGTCGATCAGGGAGACGCGCTCCCGGATTATGTCGATGTCGGATTCGA
The DNA here is from genome assembly GCA_029233265.1 of Mycena alexandri. Classification (NCBI taxonomy): domain Eukaryota; kingdom Fungi; phylum Basidiomycota; class Agaricomycetes; order Agaricales; family Mycenaceae; genus Mycena; species Mycena alexandri. The sequence goes on from JARJCM010000042.1 coordinate 514,508, forward strand.
GGGCAGCGACATTGGAGTTCAAGAGGCTGTAATGGCGGCTCCCAGGCAAAGGATTCAAGTCTCGGAGGCCCCCCAACGGTAGTATCATCGTTCAAGACCGCGATTTCTGCACACAGTAAGCTCGACTCAGATACGCGGAAGTCGAGCCGCTAATGGTGGTCGGTGGAAAAAGAAAGCCACACTTGCACTGCCACCGGCTTTTCGGTTTGCTTGATCCGCTCCCAACACTTCCTTTGAAAACGACGACTTGACTCGACTTGCGGCCGGTGAGCAGTCTCGAATGGGTGTCAAGATTCATTGGGTATCTTTCAGATGCGTCTACCCGGGTCTCAAGCCAGCTCACTTGCAGCCCACCGGCAAAAGAGTTGAGGACTGTCAATTTGAATCCTGCCGCAGCAGGAACTCGACATTTCCAACTCTTGAGCTTGAATTCCGACGAGGTGCCGATGGACTCGGATATCTTCGAGAGAATCGATGCGCGAGTGCTGGACATCGATGAGGAAATAACGCCACTTCAACGTCAGCTGGAGCAACTACTAGTAACGGAGGAACGCCGGTCACTCATTCCCCTCCGTGCGCAGAACAGCGCCATAATCTCTCCGCTCAGGGGAATTCCGCCCGAGGTCCTCGTCGAAATCTTCACTTGGACACTGCCACCTACTCGAAGCTTTTTTCCATTCTCCAACAACAACAGCCAAGGCTCTTGACGCACATCAGCCGCCATTGGAGGGCGGTGCGATTTCGACTGTCCCATTATGGGCTCGTCCCTCTCATCCGCGAATTTTTTTCAAGACCGCATCCCATCGCTGCATACATTATCTATAGAGTGGTCAGACGAGACAAGCCAAGGAGACACGGGCAATAGCCTCGGTCACACGAAATACCTGGAGATGATTTGCTCAAGGTTGAAGGAGCCGCTCCGCGCGCTGAGGGCCGCTGCCCTTGTTTCAGTCGATCGTTTGAACCTGCAGCGCGCGCTGGGACAAAATGAGACGTTGGAAGACCTGAGGCGAGAGTAGTTGGTTTTCCGGAGTAAGGATGGCGTGGTGGCAGAGGAAACTATGCGCCTCTGGACCTATCATTAAAAGTAGGCAAGAGAACGACTCGAGACAAGTGTCCTAACTAGATTTTCTCCGTCACTTGTCCGGCGAGACGTTTTTGTGTTGTCTTCTAGTGGCCTATATGTAAACTTGGATCCTCCGTGGCTTTCAGTGTTCCAATAACAGCAGTCAACGACGGCCGCGAAGTCCACAAGTGTGCTTTGCGAATCGGACACAACCTGATCTAAAGCAAAGACCTCGGCTGTCGGGTAATATGACACGCGTCGACGTTACAGGAGACATTGAGGGGGATGACAGGAATCCAAACTTTGCAAGGTAGGCGTGAAGTTCTCAAGCAACAAGAGCGGATTAACTGAGAAGAAAAGCAAGAATCAATACAACGTGCTAAAAATACAGCATATGCGATGGATCATCTAGAATTAGAAGACCGGGTTCTCGTGAAGGCTGCGGCGCATGGCGCGGGCGGCGCGGGTGCCCTGGAAGATATGGTGAGCGCCCGGATAAATAAGTACGACAAATAAAGGGGACGTACGGCAGCGCGGCGCTTGCTGCTCTTGCAAGGAGTCTTGGTGGTTGCCGGAGCCGAGGCAGCAACGCTGGAGCTCCCGGTGTCGGCCCCGCTGGCGCTGAGCTGGCTGACGACCGTGCACCCGCCAAAACCCGCGGTGGACTTGACCGACTAGATAAAAGGATATTAAATCGGGATGGATTGAGGAAAGACGGGGGTAACGCACAAGGAGACAGAGGTTCTTCGCCTTTCCCCCAGAGCAGACGGTACCCGCAGGGAGGGAGAGCGTAACCTGCTGGGTGCCAGTGTTCTTCGGCGCGGCGTCACCGTTCTTCGTAACCTTGGCGGTGACGAACTTCTTGCCGGTGCCCGTGGGGTCAACGAGCACGGAGACGGAGCGCGAGCCATCGGCTCCGCTGTGCACGAACCATTAGCCAAGGTCCAATCGAAAACATAAAAAGATAAAAACTACGCACGCGTTGTAGTTTGTGATGTTGAGCATGACGGTGCCGTCGGCCTCGGCGGGGACAGCGGTCGACGTGTCGATACTGGAGGCGATATTGACACTGCCGCACGGTGAGCTCGTGGAGAGGCGCTGGACATCACTGCGTGCCGGGAGACCAGAAACACCGAGCGCCGGGGAGGGCATGGCGTGCGCGCTAGCACGCAGAGAGAGGGCAAGGACGACGGCCACGGAGGTAAAGACGGAAGAGAACATCATTCTAGTCGTTGTTGAAATGCAAGTGAAGGAGAGTAGTGTCGTAAGTCGTGAGATTTTAAAAAGATGAAAAAAGGAAGGAACCGGTCCTTGGTGGTCGCGTCTGGTGGGTGACGAGGAGTGGGTTGTAACGAAGAATGCAGCCCAGCTTTATAGTCCCAGGCCATGGCCACAATGCAGCGCTTAACGAAGCGAAGACAATGGCGGTCCAACATTGTCCCTGTTTGGCCACTTTCCCCTTTGGGATAAAGGCGTTTTCTTTTGTTCGGTCAACAAAGCGTAGCAAACCATTGATTCAACAAAAGGACTCTACTACGCCGTATAATGCTTATGGCATTAGCAAATTCTCAAAGCCCATCGACTTTGAATTCTATTCAACTTCAATTTTTTTCTACCGACGATCGAGGCTTGGCGACGCCTCTTTATTCTAGTTTGGCCCTCGAGGTCTTGACTCCAGCCTCTTTTTCACCTCAAATCCGTGCACGGCGTCAGTGCCGCGTCACGATTGCGAATGGCCGAAATAATTGCATAGCAATTGGTAGGGAGGAATCCGGTCAGGTCAACAAACATCTGGTCGGCATTTCCCGAGTCCTCCATTCCAGCAAGAATCGACTCCGGTTCTTCCACTTCCCGGTCTCTGTCCGTGGCGAAGTGTTGACCCCTACCAAATATGACTACTGACCTCGCATAGCCAACAATCGAGAGCACACCGGCGTCATCAACAATTTCTGCGGTTTGAGGCTCCAATGTGCGTCTGATAAATCTCAGAAAGTATTTTTTCTAAATTCTGTCCTGAGTTGAAATCAGCAAGAAATCAGCGTGAAGATATCACCCTCGGAGATTGGTATCCAACCTTCGTTGCGTGGTTAAATCTTCCACAATAACCGGATTCCCGGCATCCCGTAGAACCAAAGCACTCCAACCTCGAGTCTCTGACTCGTCGTGAATGAAGTGCCCGATCGGCGCCGATATCACCCGTCCGTTGAATCAGTCGGTAGAACCGCCACTCTGCTCTAGCTTAGCGCGTACCACAGATAGTGATGGACCGGCTTCGGCCTCAGGCCAAAAAGCCGAGGCTTTTGCGGCCTGCAAGCCGGGCCAAATGTCGGCCTGCCATTTCTTCAAGCCAAAGCCGGGCCTGAAAAATTCCGGCTTTCATAGGTCAGTTCAAGGGCCATTTGCAGAACTTGAAGATCACCCATAATGGTAGTTTTGTCACTGCTGGTGTGAATGATATCCAGTTTCAAACTCGGTTCACTTACAAAGTCGATAAACTCCTTCAACAGTTCAAATGGTGGCATCATCCAGGCTTTCGCGTCGCCCACAGACATCCAGGAGCGGTTAACATGCAACCAAAAGCATAGATTTATTAGCCAAGGACTGTTGTAAGCCCATAGAACTGTAATCAAGTAATTAGTACTCACCAAACAGCAGCTTGGAAAATTTCAACCAAAGCCCCGGCTTAAGCCAAGCCAGGCCAAGCCAGGCCGGGACTGAGGGGGACGGCCTGGCCTGGGATTTTTGAAAGCCCAAGCCCCCAAAAGCGGGCCAAAGCCCCGGCTTTCAGGCCAAGCCGAGGCCGGCACATCACTAACCACAGACAAATGTGCATTCTTGATAATCACGTCTTTGGGACCTCGTCGCAGGTATCGACACGAGGTTTTGTTTATTTCCTTTCCCTGGTGTATTTCCCCCCGATTAACCAGCGGCGCCACCTCAGATGGAGCGACCGAGATCTCGAGATCCAGACCGTCGCGCTCGGTTCCGACCCCAAGGTCGCAACGGGTTCGGCAGGGCGCGACACGGCTTTTTTTCCGGGGCATCTTTCCGGGAAGGAAAGGGAAGAAAGTGGGTCCCGAATGGAAATGTTCATCTAAGGCAAAAGTGACCATGCGGACTACAGGAAGTGTCTTTTTCGAACGCACTGGCATTAATTAGCTCAATCTCTTCTCGCATTCATAATAATCTCGTACCACTCGGTTTCCAGTCCTGCGTCTTCCGGTCTGCGCTGGTTGTCCTTCGCCATGTGGCGGCCGACTTGGAGGCATGGGCAGGCAGTGTTTTTGAGCAAAAATTATGGGCAGAGAGATCGAGAGCAAGGGGTGTGGTATCTGGGATGTCACTGCGGTGGCCCATGAATTTTTGGCACCCTGTAAACATGTCTTCAAGTTTGGCCACATTTTTGGAACCCGGCCTAACACACTGGATTTTTTGGATAGTTTTTAACTCCTAAACTCACACCAAAAATGGCACCTGTTCAGGCTCTCAATGATGCCAAACAAATGGAACATGTTTTGCCTCCCTTTATGGTCGGCGGATTGGGCGCGGTTTGAATTTTGATTTTGATCTTGATGCAATTGCCCTATTGTCCGGTCGGGTCGATCACTTTCGCGGTCCCGTGCCTTTATATCTTCGTGCATTGAGTTGTGCCATCTGTGGTATTGCTGAAGACAGTGAGGCTCAAGGAAATGCAATGCTTTTGTGGGTCTATCCTGAAGAGTTCAAGGTTCACAGGTATGCACTATGCAGTGTCCGAAAAGTACCACACTGGCAACCCAAGCAAAGCCCAAGCGTCACTCATGGCCACCACAAAACCCGATCAGGAAACCCAAGTCAGTAGGGTCTGGTGAGGGCTGAAAAACCTTTGTACTATAAGTTTGGGAGGGCAAAAAGGAGCTGGCAGAGGCATTTCAGGGCTCTTAGGGAGTTAATATGTAATAACACCCAAATTTCCTTCCTGCTCACCCCAGGATGTGCTGAAATAATATTTTCACCCAAGTTCAACCCAAAGTCGTCTGTGAGTGGTCTCAGTGAGATGAAACAAAATTATGCAGGCCCACTTGGGGCACCTTGGCTTTAGGAACCCTGGGTGGTGTACTTCAAACATGAAAAACAGGAGGTATTGGCGGCATGAACCAGGTTTGGTAGGTGGCGGGAAAGTCCGGGGAGTGCGGCCCGCGCGAGGGTGGGAACCTCCTTCCCTATATAGAAGGAGGGGGAAGGGTCCAGGCAAGGTTGAAAAAAACTTTTCGACCCACCTTCCAATTTTCAAAACCCGATGTCCCCTTGCTTCTGGTATAAACATTTGACCAAAAGCCCGTTATGTACCGCTGACAAGAGCCAGGAGCACATTATGCTGGATTGTGATGCCCCCGGCCAGCCAGCGCCAAATATGGGCTCTATGTGCGAGGTTACGGGGATATAAACATGGCCATTGAAACTGAACTGGGGACTGCTTCTTGGATGCGACCTGGTCAAATTCAGATCAGGAAAGGCGAAATTGATTCCACATAAACAAAGAATATTTGCCCTACTTGTCACCGCATCCATGCAGTTGATTTGGAGATTGAGAAATGAACGACGATTTGACAAGGGTGATGAATGTCACAAAGTCAGATTTTTGGAGCTCAAAGAATCTATTTTTCCAATCCCAAAAGGAGTTGATGATATTAAATTTTTGCTTGAACAGCTTGCATTCACTGCGTTCAGACCCCACGTAGACGCAGGTTGCTCCTACGTTGGTGTACCTGCGTCTATGTTAGTCTAACCCCCGGCTACGTTGGTCTACCCGGGTAGCCGTACATCGCGTAGCCCATGGTGATCCTACGTTGGTGTACCATGTGGCTACCCGTGTAGACCCCCTTCCACGACAACCGGTAAATTCGAAAAATTGGCACCAAATTAGTGAAGCCGGGGGTAACCATAGTACGTCTATGTTGGTCTACGCTCACCTACCCATGTAGCCCAACGTAGCCCAACGTAGACCAACATGGTCTACACGTGTAGCCGTATGTAGACCCATGGGTGTGTCTACCCCAATGGTCTACATGGGTAGGACCACCCTAGGTCTACGCGGGGCCTGAACACAGTGATTTTCGGCGTAATCTGGGAGTTGAAAATGCTCCCAAAAATCCAGTGTGTTAGACCGTGTTCCTAACATGCAGCCAAACTATAAGACCTGTTTGCAGCCAATTATTTAGTCCCAAAAATGCATGGGCCACCGCAGTGCGAGTTCCCCTTGCACAATTCTAGGTCGGAGCCCCGCACTGAGTTCTAATAATTGGCATTTCCCGACGGACAACTTACCGGCTTCTACTGATTGAAAATTGGCTATCCCAACGTATGAGCTTAGAATGCATTGCAGACCGAGTGTCATTATTCAATGTTCCAAACAAGGGGAACTCGGGATTCAAAAGTCAGATGGGGGGTCGATAAGTTTTTTTCGACCTTGTCTGAACTCCTCCCTCCCCCTATATCGGGAAGATGTTTCCCACCCCTAACACCGGGCCGCTCCTTCCGGACTTCCCGCCACCTACCAAACCAGTTTTGTGTGGCCCGATACTGATGTCGGTGGAGAGAAAATAAATAATTATAATAAATATTCAGAAGCAGGTACCTACTGTAGGGTAGTGTTGGGCACTTCTTATATTGTCAGTTTGTCTGAGTTGTTGGAGTCGTGTGCATTTTTGCTTGGGTAATTTTTTCTCCGCCCTCCTTGGTTCGAACCAGAGAAAGGGCAAATATTCTTCTCGCCGTCATCACATTCCTTCTTTTACTTTTTTTATCATGAAGGATAGAAGCTCATTTTGAAAATAATCTCATACATACCTCTGTGTACCCAGCAAACATCCAACTTATTCCATTGATCACAATTGATTGCAAGCCGACGAGACCCAGAACAGTACTTGATTTGAAGAGGGTAGGGTATAGTAAAAGAGGCCATAGAAGTATAAGGCATGCATTAGATCAGCAAGAAATATCCTATATCTACTCCCAAGCAACAGAACATGTTTTGTTTGGTGCTTTGGAATTCCGTCCCCGACACAATTTTTGGCCGCAATCCTGACACACATTATGGCAAAGGGATACCTGCTTCTTCCCTTTGCAGTCCGATTTCGCGCACTTCGCGCAGGTGCGTGCTTTGCGTGCTTTTCCTTTAGCTGCTGATGGCAGTGCTTCTCTTGCCCGCTGTTGAGAAATTTGGTTGTACAGCAAGGTTTCGGCAGGCTCCATTACCCTTGCCACTAGATCTGCTGCAGTTACACTGCCTCTGGGTGCTGTCGGGGTTCGAATTGGGCCAACCATTGGCATGCCATCATATTGTGGATGAGATGATAATGGCTCGGGTGGAATGGATGGGATAGAGGGTGGCAATGGCTGGAAGCCCGCAGTAACAACCAGGGGTTGAAGTGGCTGTTGAGGAACAGGAGGTGCCTGCAGTGCACGCTGAGGGTCACGCAGTTGAGTGAGTAGAGGGATTCGGGTTGGAGCAGAGATGGACAGGGTTGTTTTTACACCAACACTTGTCTTCCAGTTGGCATAATATGCATTGAGATGTTCAACGATCTAAGAAGTTATTAGTGCAATTCAAAAATGAAGACCAGAGGCAAACTTTATAAGAAACTTCATCTTTGATGAAATATTCTGCTTTTCGATTCCACACCTTCACACCTTCCTTCCAATTCGGCCCGTTGGTGCTTGAATTAAAGACAGATTCGGTGGCCATCAGATGGCTGAAGAGTGTTTTCTCTTCCTGGGTATGAACAGGAAGTACCGGCTTTCGTGTACCCTGGCGAGAAGCCAGAAAGTGATGGCGTTGTTTCAAGTCGGTGTTTGGGTTGAACTCACCCATACCAGACACAATTCGAATGCTAGGTGGAATGGGAAGGATTGCAGAGACTTCAGAGGTAGGGATGTATAAATTGCCGTTGACCCAATTGGCCACCGTGAGACAGCTATTTGGGACCACATCTTCGAGCAGGGCTTGCATCTCTTGTATCTGATTGGTGAGCCAGATACAATCGTGGCCACGGTAGCGATTCCCGGTGCTATTATATGTCCCAACCTACGCAAATCAGCTCAAATAATTTGAAACAACATGGGAACTTACCAGAAGATTGTGACGCAGGATAAAATCCTGAATACATGCAGACAAGTGTCGGATTCCGGAACCCGATGTTGGTAACCGTGAGAGCAGATGGGTATGAACACCGCCTTCTGTCATGTTGGTCCCTCGCACATTGCGGTAAATTGGTAGGCCACCTGCTTTAGCATCTGCTCCAAGTGGGTAGAACAGAGCGATCCCTGGCGGGTCAGACACAAAACCGTTACGAATGAGCTCAAGGACATTTTTAGCAGTCTTCCATGCAGCAAGATTGAAAAGTGGTGCCCCAGTTTTTGAGTCTTTCAGGGGACCATAAGTCTGGAACACCGCCTCAACAAGCGGATAAAGGACTTCAGCAGATGGAATGGACCGCTTGCAGTGTCTCCACAGCCATTTAGCCTTCCTGCACACAAGTTGATCCCAGGTAATAGTTTTATCTTGTTTGGAAGCCCAAGCCAGGATGCGGCGTTGATCTTCCTTGTCCGGAATGAATATGGCATCCCGTAAAGCCTGCACAAAATCGAGGCGAAGACTGTGGGCAGTTGAGATGTAGAACATGTTGAAGACATGAAACACATCCTTGAGGACACGACTCCGTATGACAGCGGTGTCGTCAACAGCCACGAAATTGCGGAGCGAATCATCCTTCAAGACAGCAATTCCTTCAATCACACTATTCTCATCAGCGACATGCGGAGGATTCTGGTCTGATGGTTCAAAGTCTGGAACCTCGAAACCATCCAGGAGCAGGTTACCAATGTTTCCATCCTCTGTCTCCTGGTCCGAAACCGGGTTGGAAGGGTTGGGATTTGAATCTGGAGGGATAATGGAATGGGAATTGGAGGAGGAGAGTGTAGGGAGATCTGGGTTTGGCCGAGGAGGTATTGCGGTACGAAGGTGTGATTTGAGGCACACCACATCGAATGGAACAGGACCAAAGGATTTCAGAGCAAGCTTCTTATGAGTTGATATGATAGCACCGGGGACAACAACTTCACGAATGGTGATCACTGTTCGAGTTGACGAAATATTGATACCGTCAAGAGAGGGATCACCTGCACGAGTCGAAATTGACCCGCGGGCAATAATCCGAGTTTTGTCGGAGTTGAGCAGAGAAACCAGTAATCCGGGTGGTGGAGACTCTGGCAATACTGCCGGTAGCGGTATCTGATCCAGCTCAAGATAAAGACAGAGGGCAGCCCATGCATCTAGCGCTGCGTAGCGAATTTGTGTGCTGGTAAGATCATCATCCTCCCATGAGGTACTGACACGGTCTGCAACATTTTTTGGGAGTTGTTTTCCCAGGACCGATGCACATAGGTCGGCGAGGCTAACATTCGCCATGAGGCATTGTTCCCGGTCCTTCGCAAATTTTGCAAGATCAACACCACCAACAAAGGGGGTTTTGGAATTGCAGGCCTGTTCAAGATATCGTAGATCAGCAGTGATAAGCCTTCCGACTTTGAGTACACTCTTGTTTTCAAGTAATTTCTTGAGTTGCTCAGGGAGTTTTTTCTCGGCCAACATGGATGCCACCTGTTTAAAGCTTATGAGGAACTACAAAGCTTGAAGTCCAATCACCTACCTGGAGGACATATACACGTCGTTCAAATGCAATTTGGATGACAGCAGTGTCACCACGTCCCCGAACATGGCCCTGCGCAGAGACATCTACATTCCACTCTGAATCAAACCCAACTACAATCTGGCCTGCCCCGGTGGTGGGCAATGAATCCAGAATGGTGCGTATGGCATCATTGATGGAGAGGGTGGTTTTCCGAACCAAAACATCGACATCATCGGGGATTTCCAGCAGTGGAAGACTGGAATATTTCTCGACGGGAACAAGGCCCTCAAGAAGGGATGGGAAACACTTCTCGAGAAAATGCTTATCTGCCATATTGTCCGTGTAAATGAGTCGAGGCTGTGAGTGGCCGTAGAGATTGAGTGATTCCCGCACTTGAGTAAATGCAAGTTCAAATTGTGAATGTGCTTTTGTTGGAACTAGCACAAAAACACGAATTTCACCCTTCTCATTTGTCATGATCATGGTGCCACAGAAGATTTGAACACCGTTGAGTTTTGCAACATGCTTTGTTAGCTAGGCGAGCAATGAGCATTGGAAGGTTGAACAAAATCTAAGTAAGAATACCTTGTGGCTATGGTCCTGTGAACCAATGTCAGTGGTGAGCAGTGCGCGATGCTGATTAAAATCCTGCTCATGTTCTTCCACAAAGTCATCATACATATCTCGGAGCCACTGTGCACTAGGCACAAAGCCGTGATATCCACTATCTGATGTGTCATCGAATGGCAGAAAGGCCTTGAATGTTCCTCCAGTCCAGCGCGAAATTCCAGCTCTTGCCACAATTGAGTGGAGATATTGAAGCTGCAGCTCGTCATAACGCTGGAGATGTCGCATTCTCATAGCATCAGAGAACTGCTTTGCTCCCATCCCATTTTGGAAACAAGATCGCATGTACCCGAAAGTTGTGTGCGAAATCGCGCTGCGATGGCTGAGTCGAGCTGGGAACTCTGCAGCTAATGCAGGTGGCAGCAGTGCCAAAATACGCTTGTCCCAGCTTCGGAATGTCACCGTTTTCAACCCAGACTTTGGGTTGACACAGTCAGAGCATTTATAGCGGTGGCCTATGAGCCAAAAGGTTTGATACATGTCAACACATCGACGAGGGCGGTCGATGGCACGGAGGCGCCAGAGCTTGCGATGACAAAGAGGACAAGGGATTTCTGTGAGGAGTGCAGGATCCCACAAAAAGAACTTCGGATTATAGAGATCCTCTGGTGCAATTGGTTGCTCTTTCAGCAAGAAGTAGGTCGACTTTTGAGGAAACCAGAATGTGCTGTGGTCAGAATACAGTGATGAAGCCTGGGTCAGCTTTTCCTTGAATGTTTTTTCAAGCCATGCTGGAAGGTGGTGGCGGTTTTTGGGAGTTTTTTTGCCGGTATTGATTTCCTCATCATCCGACTCGCCACCTCCTTCGTTCTGGGTACCTAGCCCATCAGCCATTATGAACCCGTCATTCTCGTCATCCTCATCATCTGCTATGAAGGATATCTTCCCCACATTTACTGCCCGATCTTCTTGTTCTGGCATTTCAGATACATTGTTGTGGTGTGGCACATGGTCCTCCTGAGGATTGGGCCCAAAATTCTGTAGGGACTGATCTGGCAGGACAGACGTGCTCACTGGTTGTGTGTGCTCTACAGCCAATGGTACAGCAGATGTGCGAAAAATTGGAGCAAGAGTTGTTGGACGAGAAGCTGAAGATAAACTCAATATAAAAAGAATGACATGTGTCCTCCAAACTCACATAGCATGGTCTTGGACGTAGACACAATTGGAATTGAGTCATCAGCAGGTGACTATAGCATGTATTGAGTTACCACAAAAAAAAAAGATAGAAAACCCCGTCACAAAACACGTACCGAGCCTGCGCGCTTGTTTTTTGACCTTTGTATCTCCTCCTTGCGTGCTTCAAACTCTGCTGCTAACTGGGCCGCCCTTTTCTGCTTGGAACCTGTCCCCTTTGGTCGACCAACAGGCTGCTTTTCTTTGACTAGTTTTGGTTTGTCAAGCAGGGCTTTGTTTCGAGACCCTTTAGGGCGGCCCCGACCACGGGGGGCAGGTACCGCGGAATCAGATATGGTCGATGCTACAACCATGTCTGGGTTCTGGGTTTGGCCGTGAATTGGGGGACTAGAATCGGACTCAGTAATGACATCCATAGATTCTGAGACTTGCAACTCCAAGTTCATTCTAGTCCGAAAATGGTGAGCAAACTCGGGTGCACGAATGAATAAATAAACACACGATGAGGATGCAGCAGTATCTAAATGCTGCAAATCATCAACAGTGGGCTCCCACTGATCCTCCCACATCTCATCGTCACTTAAATCCATGGCCTATGGACAAGCTAAAGAAATTGATGTGTTGGTCAATCAAGTTTACAAGATCAGAATTATTTTACTCTACCAGTGAAAAAGATTGGCTATTTTGGTTGAAAACTTTCAATTCAGGCTCTTGCTTGCTAGATTTGGGCAAAGGTAGATGAAAGGAAAGAAGAAGACTCTGAAGTGCACTCGCCGCGAAGTGGTTTTTCTATGTAGATGAATATCACATTGTTAAATTGTTAAATTACAGCGTGTGCGGCGAGTTCCGAAGGCCCACATGTAATTCCGAAGGCCCCTATGTAATATTACATAATATTCAGTATCAGTATCAGTATCGTACACCGGCATCAGTATCGCGCCGTTTGTGGCCCGATACTGATGTCGGTGGAGAGAAAATAAATAATTATAATAAATATTCAGAAGCAGGTACCTACTGTAGGGTAGTGTTGGGCACTTCTTATATTGTCAGTTTGTCTGAGTTGTTGGAGTCGTGTGCATTTTTGCTTGGGTAATTTTTTCTCCGCCCTCCTTGGTTCGAACCAGAGAAAGGGCAAATATTCTTCTCGCCGTCATCACATTCCTTCTTTTACTTTTTTTATCATGAAGGATAGAAGCTCATTTTGAAAATAATCTCATACATACCTCTGTGTACCCAGCAAACATCCAACTTATTCCATTGATCACAATTGATTGCAAGCCGACGAGACCCAGAACAGTACTTGATTTGAAGAGGGTAGGGTATAGTAAAAGAGGCCATAGAAGTATAAGGCATGCATTAGATCAGCAAGAAATATCCTATATCTACTCCCAAGCAACAGAACATGTTTTGTTTGGTGCTTTGGAATTCCGTCCCCGACACAATTTTTGGCCGCAATCCTGACACACATTATGGCAAAGGGATACCTGCTTCTTCCCTTTGCAGTCCGATTTCGCGCACTTCGCGCAGGTGCGTGCTTTGCGTGCTTTTCCTTTAGCTGCTGATGGCAGTGCTTCTCTTGCCCGCTGTTGAGAAATTTGGTTGTACAGCAAGGTTTCGGCAGGCTCCATTACCCTTGCCACTAGATCTGCTGCAGTTACACTGCCTCTGGGTGCTGTCGGGGTTCGAATTGGGCCAACCATTGGCATGCCATCATATTGTGGATGAGATGATAATGGCTCGGGTGGAATGGATGGGATAGAGGGTGGCAATGGCTGGAAGCCCGCAGTAACAACCAGGGGTTGAAGTGGCTGTTGAGGAACAGGAGGTGCCTGCAGTGCACGCTGAGGGTCACGCAGTTGAGTGAGTAGAGGGATTCGGGTTGGAGCAGAGATGGACAGGGTTGTTTTTACACCAACACTTGTCTTCCAGTTGGCATAATATGCATTGAGATGTTCAACGATCTAAGAAGTTATTAGTGCAATTCAAAAATGAAGACCAGAGGCAAACTTTATAAGAAACTTCATCTTTGATGAAATATTCTGCTTTTCGATTCCACACCTTCACACCTTCCTTCCAATTCGGCCCGTTGGTGCTTGAATTAAAGACAGATTCGGTGGCCATCAGATGGCTGAAGAGTGTTTTCTCTTCCTGGGTATGAACAGGAAGTACCGGCTTTCGTGTACCCTGGCGAGAAGCCAGAAAGTGATGGCGTTGTTTCAAGTCGGTGTTTGGGTTGAACTCACCCATACCAGACACAATTCGAATGCTAGGTGGAATGGGAAGGATTGCAGAGACTTCAGAGGTAGGGATGTATAAATTGCCGTTGACCCAATTGGCCACCGTGAGACAGCTATTTGGGACCACATCTTCGAGCAGGGCTTGCATCTCTTGTATCTGATTGGTGAGCCAGATACAATCGTGGCCACGGTAGCGATTCCCGGTGCTATTATATGTCCCAACCTACGCAAATCAGCTCAAATAATTTGAAACAACATGGGAACTTACCAGAAGATTGTGACGCAGGATAAAATCCTGAATACATGCAGACAAGTGTCGGATTCCGGAACCCGATGTTGGTAACCGTGAGAGCAGATGGGTATGAACACCGCCTTCTGTCATGTTGGTCCCTCGCACATTGCGGTAAATTGGTAGGCCACCTGCTTTAGCATCTGCTCCAAGTGGGTAGAACAGAGCGATCCCTGGCGGGTCAGACACAAAACCGTTACGAATGAGCTCAAGGACATTTTTAGCAGTCTTCCATGCAGCAAGATTGAAAAGTGGTGCCCCAGTTTTTGAGTCTTTCAGGGGACCATAAGTCTGGAACACCGCCTCAACAAGCGGATAAAGGACTTCAGCAGATGGAATGGACCGCTTGCAGTGTCTCCACAGCCATTTAGCCTTCCTGCACACAAGTTGATCCCAGGTAATAGTTTTATCTTGTTTGGAAGCCCAAGCCAGGATGCGGCGTTGATCTTCCTTGTCCGGAATGAATATGGCATCCCGTAAAGCCTGCACAAAATCGAGGCGAAGACTGTGGGCAGTTGAGATGTAGAACATGTTGAAGACATGAAACACATCCTTGAGGACACGACTCCGTATGACAGCGGTGTCGTCAACAGCCACGAAATTGCGGAGCGAATCATCCTTCAAGACAGCAATTCCTTCAATCACACTATTCTCATCAGCGACATGCGGAGGATTCTGGTCTGATGGTTCAAAGTCTGGAACCTCGAAACCATCCAGGAGCAGGTTACCAATGTTTCCATCCTCTGTCTCCTGGTCCGAAACCGGGTTGGAAGGGTTGGGATTTGAATCTGGAGGGATAATGGAATGGGAATTGGAGGAGGAGAGTGTAGGGAGATCTGGGTTTGGCCGAGGAGGTATTGCGGTACGAAGGTGTGATTTGAGGCACACCACATCGAATGGAACAGGACCAAAGGATTTCAGAGCAAGCTTCTTATGAGTTGATATGATAGCACCGGGGACAACAACTTCACGAATGGTGATCACTGTTCGAGTTGACGAAATATTGATACCGTCAAGAGAGGGATCACCTGCACGAGTCGAAATTGACCCGCGGGCAATAATCCGAGTTTTGTCGGAGTTGAGCAGAGAAACCAGTAATCCGGGTGGTGGAGACTCTGGCAATACTGCCGGTAGCGGTATCTGATCCAGCTCAAGATAAAGACAGAGGGCAGCCCATGCATCTAGCGCTGCGTAGCGAATTTGTGTGCTGGTAAGATCATCATCCTCCCATGAGGTACTGACACGGTCTGCAACATTTTTTGGGAGTTGTTTTCCCAGGACCGATGCACATAGGTCGGCGAGGCTAACATTCGCCATGAGGCATTGTTCCCGGTCCTTCGCAAATTTTGCAAGATCAACACCACCAACAAAGGGGGTTTTGGAATTGCAGGCCTGTTCAAGATATCGTAGATCAGCAGTGATAAGCCTTCCGACTTTGAGTACACTCTTGTTTTCAAGTAATTTCTTGAGTTGCTCAGGGAGTTTTTTCTCGGCCAACATGGATGCCACCTGTTTAAAGCTTATGAGGAACTACAAAGCTTGAAGTCCAATCACCTACCTGGAGGACATATACACGTCGTTCAAATGCAATTTGGATGACAGCAGTGTCACCACGTCCCCGAACATGGCCCTGCGCAGAGACATCTACATTCCACTCTGAATCAAACCCAACTACAATCTGGCCTGCCCCGGTGGTGGGCAATGAATCCAGAATGGTGCGTATGGCATCATTGATGGAGAGGGTGGTTTTCCGAACCAAAACATCGACATCATCGGGGATTTCCAGCAGTGGAAGACTGGAATATTTCTCGACGGGAACAAGGCCCTCAAGAAGGGATGGGAAACACTTCTCGAGAAAATGCTTATCTGCCATATTGTCCGTGTAAATGAGTCGAGGCTGTGAGTGGCCGTAGAGATTGAGTGATTCCCGCACTTGAGTAAATGCAAGTTCAAATTGTGAATGTGCTTTTGTTGGAACTAGCACAAAAACACGAATTTCACCCTTCTCATTTGTCATGATCATGGTGCCACAGAAGATTTGAACACCGTTGAGTTTTGCAACATGCTTTGTTAGCTAGGCGAGCAATGAGCATTGGAAGGTTGAACAAAATCTAAGTAAGAATACCTTGTGGCTATGGTCCTGTGAACCAATGTCAGTGGTGAGCAGTGCGCGATGCTGATTAAAATCCTGCTCATGTTCTTCCACAAAGTCATCATACATATCTCGGAGCCACTGTGCACTAGGCACAAAGCCGTGATATCCACTATCTGATGTGTCATCGAATGGCAGAAAGGCCTTGAATGTTCCTCCAGTCCAGCGCGAAATTCCAGCTCTTGCCACAATTGAGTGGAGATATTGAAGCTGCAGCTCGTCATAACGCTGGAGATGTCGCATTCTCATAGCATCAGAGAACTGCTTTGCTCCCATCCCATTTTGGAAACAAGATCGCATGTACCCGAAAGTTGTGTGCGAAATCGCGCTGCGATGGCTGAGTCGAGCTGGGAACTCTGCAGCTAATGCAGGTGGCAGCAGTGCCAAAATACGCTTGTCCCAGCTTCGGAATGTCACCGTTTTCAACCCAGACTTTGGGTTGACACAGTCAGAGCATTTATAGCGGTGGCCTATGAGCCAAAAGGTTTGATACATGTCAACACATCGACGAGGGCGGTCGATGGCACGGAGGCGCCAGAGCTTGCGATGACAAAGAGGACAAGGGATTTCTGTGAGGAGTGCAGGATCCCACAAAAAGAACTTCGGATTATAGAGATCCTCTGGTGCAATTGGTTGCTCTTTCAGCAAGAAGTAGGTCGACTTTTGAGGAAACCAGAATGTGCTGTGGTCAGAATACAGTGATGAAGCCTGGGTCAGCTTTTCCTTGAATGTTTTTTCAAGCCATGCTGGAAGGTGGTGGCGGTTTTTGGGAGTTTTTTTGCCGGTATTGATTTCCTCATCATCCGACTCGCCACCTCCTTCGTTCTGGGTACCTAGCCCATCAGCCATTATGAACCCGTCATTCTCGTCATCCTCATCATCTGCTATGAAGGATATCTTCCCCACATTTACTGCCCGATCTTCTTGTTCTGGCATTTCAGATACATTGTTGTGGTGTGGCACATGGTCCTCCTGAGGATTGGGCCCAAAATTCTGTAGGGACTGATCTGGCAGGACAGACGTGCTCACTGGTTGTGTGTGCTCTACAGCCAATGGTACAGCAGATGTGCGAAAAATTGGAGCAAGAGTTGTTGGACGAGAAGCTGAAGATAAACTCAATATAAAAAGAATGACATGTGTCCTCCAAACTCACATAGCATGGTCTTGGACGTAGACACAATTGGAATTGAGTCATCAGCAGGTGACTATAGCATGTATTGAGTTACCACAAAAAAAAAAGATAGAAAACCCCGTCACAAAACACGTACCGAGCCTGCGCGCTTGTTTTTTGACCTTTGTATCTCCTCCTTGCGTGCTTCAAACTCTGCTGCTAACTGGGCCGCCCTTTTCTGCTTGGAACCTGTCCCCTTTGGTCGACCAACAGGCTGCTTTTCTTTGACTAGTTTTGGTTTGTCAAGCAGGGCTTTGTTTCGAGACCCTTTAGGGCGGCCCCGACCACGGGGGGCAGGTACCGCGGAATCAGATATGGTCGATGCTACAACCATGTCTGGGTTCTGGGTTTGGCCGTGAATTGGGGGACTAGAATCGGACTCAGTAATGACATCCATAGATTCTGAGACTTGCAACTCCAAGTTCATTCTAGTCCGAAAATGGTGAGCAAACTCGGGTGCACGAATGAATAAATAAACACACGATGAGGATGCAGCAGTATCTAAATGCTGCAAATCATCAACAGTGGGCTCCCACTGATCCTCCCACATCTCATCGTCACTTAAATCCATGGCCTATGGACAAGCTAAAGAAATTGATGTGTTGGTCAATCAAGTTTACAAGATCAGAATTATTTTACTCTACCAGTGAAAAAGATTGGCTATTTTGGTTGAAAACTTTCAATTCAGGCTCTTGCTTGCTAGATTTGGGCAAAGGTAGATGAAAGGAAAGAAGAAGACTCTGAAGTGCACTCGCCGCGAAGTGGTTTTTCTATGTAGATGAATATCACATTGTTAAATTGTTAAATTACAGCGTGTGCGGCGAGTTCCGAAGGCCCACATGTAATTCCGAAGGCCCCTATGTAATATTACATAATATTCAGTATCAGTATCAGTATCGTACACCGGCATCAGTATCGCGCCGTTTGTGTGACCACCACCACTTGTTTTAGGTACATGCTATGGTCTATAAACCTATTTGGAACACTGCTAAGGCCTCAAGTAAACCTCCAGAATTTTGTTGAATCTCACTCCGAGACCACTCCAAGACAACTTTTGGCTGAGTTTGGGTGAAAATATTATCTTGATACATCCTGAAGTAAGTAAGAAGCAGAGCTTGAGATTTCTCACTCAGTAAGAGCTCTACCATGCTTCTCCCAGCCTTTTTTCTCCTTCCCATAACTTCTAGTAAGAAGTTTTTTTCAGCCTCGGCCAGAACCCCCCCCCCCCCCCCCCCCCCCCGTCCGCAATTTTAATCCCGAGTTCCCTTTGGTTCCAAAAAAAAAAGTTTATGGGCCAGTGATGGTCACACTGTGTTCGGATCAATACACCCACCACGAAATAGAGCGGATCTGCCAGTGAGCGGCCCGGTTTGGTTCAACTTCGTTGTTACATGTTTGCGGGGATACCGCGCCTCTGCCTAAATACAAGACTGAGGTAAACCTAGGTCTACCGCGGCGGGTCGTAAGGTGTATGTGATGTGGTATTTTTCATCGTCCCCATTTTCCAGAGTTGATTGTTGCTCAATGTGCTGTCGCTCTGATAACAGGGAAATATATTCAGTAACATATGATATAGCTTCTTATTGAGTCACTCTTCCTATTTATTCTAATCTCCACCCATTGTAGCCTGAATGGCCTCCACTGCCTGTGGGGAACGCGGAGTTATAGAACATTTGAAAGGGAGAGGGCATCTATCGACTTCCATTAGCATCGTTTACAAAACCCTTACATGGGGGCTCACGCAATCAGTCCCGGATTATATTCATGTGAGAGTTCAACCACGTTCCCATTGTCATCGGTAGCCTTGCTTATGTTGAAGGTGGACAATATGGATGCAATGGTGATCCAGAGGGATGATGTGGCCATGTTGCGACCGGGACAGATTCTGCATCAATTCGCCTTGAGTGTTTAGAATTCTCGACGATATTAATGTCGATACTGACCTCCGGCCGAATCCAAATGCAGCTTCGGGATCTCTAATTGCTAGATTAAGCTTCCCATCAAGCAGGAATCGTTCTGGTTTGAAGGAATGCGGATCGGGATACACATCCTATTGAGAAGGTAAGCAAAGTTGACAAAGATGGCCGAGACTAACCTTGTCGTGGAGGATTGCCCTATCCACGAGAAGTTATTAGTACTTGTCAAATGATCGATGAGATAGGTAGGAACTAACCATGCATTACCAATGACCACAGAATGAGCGGGAATTCTGTATCCTCGATATTCATCCTCGACCGTGAGGTAGTGCGGAATAGCTGAAATGGGTTTAAGTGAGAATGGTTCGCAAATTAAGCGGATGCCAAACCGATTGGGGTGACATTTCTCCACCGAAGGACCTCTTTCACAATGGCAGAAACATACGGCGTGGATGCTTCGTCGGAGAAGTCGGGAAGGTGACCAATACCAACAACAGAGTCAATTTCGGCCTGTGCTTTCTTCTGAGCTTCAGGATTCACAATCATGGCCAATACAAAAGTTCCAAGAGCCGACACCGTTGTGTCCGCCCCAGCACCGTACAAGTTGGCGGCACTCGCTTTAACCGTTTGTTCTCGTTCCTCCTTTTGGTCAATTTCCGAATCATCCAATGTACCAAGATTCAACGACGTGAAAGAGGCAGAAGCTATTCCCATGGTCTGAAGACAAATGTCAGCAAGATCCAAAGGTTTATAGGTATACTGGTCGTACCATGCGTCGTTTGGTCTCAGCAAACGGGACTTCCAGGAGCTCTCGTGTGACTTTTCTCCATTCCTCGGCTTTGCGCTTGAACCCTGCACCCGGCATCCACTCTGGTACATATTTCAATGCAGGAATGGTATCCTGAAAGTATGTGTTTAACATTTCCTCCATGCGTTCCAGCGCACTTACAACAAGGAAGGCTCCAGGGATACTGGCAACAGATAACCCATGCATCGCTTCTTTTGCTATGCTGATATATGGGTCGTCCTTGGTGCTGCTCACTTCAATTCCGTAGGTGACCTGCATGATGAGTCCGCCGGCCATCCTGGGATAGTCTTGAGAAATTGACTAGAGTGTGTTAATCGAATGCCTTACCGCCTAAACTGCTCTATCATGTCCTCTGTTGGATCTTGAAGAATGCGACGAAGGAGTTTATGGGTAGCTGCCCGTTCTTGTGGGTAAAATTGCTTCACTGATCCCACATTGAAACTCTCATGGAGCATCTTTCGGTGAGCCCGCCTGAAATATTATCAGTACCTATTTTGCACTCGTGTCAATAGTAAAGACCATCGCTCGCCTAGTGTCGAGTGAAGAAATAATTAATGGTGGTATGAAGACGGCATGTTCAAGCGCACCGTATTTCATGAATCCTGATATTCATATGATTAATGTTCCTCGACCATAGATGGAATGCAAAGACCTACCGATACCAAAATCCCATCCCATTAGCTCATTGAGCATAGGCATGTATGGCCTAATCAATCAATTCAGCGTGTGTGGTCCGGCGACTGGCAGAAACTTTACCGATCGGAATATAGCGAAGACCGCTTATCGAAGAGCTCTCTAACAGCTTCCATTGAAGATAAAACAACAATAGATGTCCCAAAGACATTCAGGTGGATAATGTCGGAATCTACAGAGTGGTTGAAGCGGATAAATAAAATAATTGCCATGTAATGAACGCACTGAATTTCTGACTCCACTCGAGATACTTTTCCCACTGCCGGTCAGAAGGCATGTCGAGTAGATTACCCACGAGGGGCAATTGAGGAGGACCCGGAGGGAGTGGCAGTCTGGAACCATCGCGTCTCCATCGAAGAGCGAACAATAAAGTTACGGAGCCAATTAAGGCCCAAGTCAAGCTGCTGAAAGCCAGAGGGGAAAACATCGCGAATTCCACTTGTGAGTGAAACCCGCTTTCTTATAACGGACCACCATGGCCAGGCGGAGTCGATTTGAGCCGCTCCGCTGTATCGGACAACAAGCCAATGGCCCATGGGGGGGTAACGATCATGGGCCATGGCGATCGCCCTAGAGTGGTGTTGTGAGCCAATCTGAAGAAACATAAATAGCTGCGGCATTTCACGGAGATCCACAACGAGAAAATCGGACTTTGTGATCAACTGCATGGTGAGGTTTCGGGGTCTGGCGACTCTCCAAGTGTTGAAATTTTAAACCTGATTGGGATTGAAACCCTGATTGCAATAAATGGCCGTTGAAAGCTGTCTCTGCCTGCCCATCGACATCCTGAAGGTACATAATTTATCTGGTGAAGGGTCCGATGGCGACCGGGGCTCTCGAATTTAACCCTGAGTCAAACCCGTGTCTCGGAGCGAGCTATTCGCTCAAGAAAAAGCACTGGCATCGGACATCGCAGAGAATTTTTGGGGACGAACGCATTTGGAACGCATCGAAGTTAAGTGACCGGAGCTCGTTGGAATTGAGGAGTGAGATTGACCAATCATCAGCGTTCTTTAATCGACCTGGCCATACAAGTGGGAAAAACACGGTGATGATTTGAGCAACCGACACAAGTAGCGTATCGCAGAGTCTAAAGCTCTTAAGCAAGTGTGGCGGCCTCTGCAGATCGAGGCTTGATGGCGCAATTGAAGGAGCGCGGGAGAAGGGGTCCGATGATGATGAAAACCATCCATAAGGGTATTCAGGTAGATTTGTGCCGCCAGACCCGCAGAATATTCGGGTGTTGGTTAGATCAGGTATCCGTCTTCCCCGGTGGCTGCGCATCGAAGACTGCCTGGAGGCAGATATGTAAAGTTCGTTGAAATAGATGCAAAGGCCCGACGCGGACCACACGCCGTCGGTGTCTGAGGCCGGCGTGTGAATAATGGCTCCGATCGGGCAAGTACCGGCAAGTAGTTGGCGCGGGTCGGGGTATTGACCCGAGCCGCACATTGAATTGCAGCGCCACGAATTGAAAGCAGTGGGTCGCTGTTTCGTACATGGCACAGGCCACAGAGTTGGGAGCTCGAAACTCCATGACTCCTCCCGCGGAGTAAGCTGTGCAGGCGATGGGAGTGATGCGGATCATTGAGACCAGCGGCACCGTCGGCACATCGGCCCCTGAAGGCGGCTACCACTGCTCGCCGAGTCTCGGTGGCCTCTCAGGCGTTCTAACAAAGTATACTAAGCTGTGAAGGGCAATTATTACATCATTTCCCTCAGTGAAAGTCAACATGCATTGAAAGTTTGAGCGGTGAAAGGAAGGGGGTAAACATAGGGACAGCGGGGGCGAACCTAGTGCTGGCAAGGTTCGGTTCAGTTCGAGTTCAGGCCCATTTTTTGCGAACACCGAACTCGAACGCGGTGTTCGGTTCAGGTATTTCCCGAACCCCGAACCTGAACCTGCGTTCAGGTTCAGTTCGGCGTTCGAACGTAAACAAAATTCGGGCATCTCGGGGGTGTAAAAACTTGGTCAGAGGAGCATCTATAGGCTATATCTGTTCACCTACCTTACCAGGAGATCATATGGAGCTGTTATATGAGTTCAAAGTGGGCCGCAACCACAATAAAAAATCCAACACTCAACTCGGCTGCCTCGGCAACATTATTCGAACCCCCAAGGGGCAAAACTCACCATCAGGTGAGCTCTGACATAACCGACACTCTGTGGGAGCATGCACTGAGAAGAATAAATGCAAAAACTGACCTTCAAGCACCGAAATTTACGAGAAATTCCTGCGAAAGGGGGCAAATAGGTTCGGGGTTCGGTTCGGGTTCGATCTTGGCCTTGAGGGCGCGAACGCCAAACCTGAACGCGGCGTTCGGTTCAGCCATTTGCCACGCCGAACCCGCGTCCGGTTCAGGTTCGGACCGATTCCCGAACCGAACCTTGCCACCACTAGCGCCGCGAACCACGGCTTCGTTTGAGCGAGTGGACACGCAAGTGGAAAGGCGGATACGACTAGTGAGTGCAAGATAACTTATAAGTTCCCCGCAGCCAACCGGCAGCGCGGCTTGATAAGCCTTGATCATCTTCAGAATTTTTCAGTGGTCCGAAGCCACAGCAATGGTCCGTGTAGTTGAGATAGAGGAGGAAAGTCGGCCAGAGGACGTCGTGTATAAGCAAGAGGTTCGTGCTTCGTTGTCCAATGTTTGGCGGAGCTGTCAATCAATGCAATCAAACTTCGATTTGGCTGCCGCGCCTGCCGATGGAGTCGTGGTCATGCAGTCCTGGAGTTTCGAGTTCCCCAATGCACTCGTGTTAGCTGGTTCCAATTTCACGTCAAGTTTCAACCCGAGATTCTCAGACAAAATAAACTCCACTGTATTCATACAGTCCTTTGGAACAAAATTAAATTAGAACGAGTCTCGTGCTTCCCACAATGGGTTGTTCGAAGCCACAGGTCCAGTCCCGCCCTCGAAGACGGAGTCGACGGTAAGTTCAAACGACGTGATGCTCGCTCCGTCGTCAGAAGTGGCCCAGACCGCCAACACGACAGTGCTAGGAGAAGATGTCAAAAAATATTGATGCAATACACTGCAAGTCTCACTTTGCGCCGTTGTAGTCCAATATTCCTGCAGGGACAGGAAAGCGATTCTGTGGCCCAAGGTTGGCAACGTATCTTCCCATATTCCACCTACTTCCGATTAAAGAGCGTAAATTTGCAACACGGACATGACTGACCCGTTCACATAGAGGAACACTCTGTAAGTCCTCTCACCATACGGAGGAAAGTTGAAAGACATCTTCGCGTCGTAGCCGCCGGGTACGTCGAGGTTGAAAGTTGTTCTGAAGTATCGAACTCCGGCACCAGGCAGGCTCGTGGATAGTGTAGTGGTGTTCCAAGCAGAGTCATCAAACCCCGGCAGATGCCACCCTGCTCTGTCGCCGAAAAAGCCTCCTTCGTTCATGATACCACGGACCCGATCGGGGAAACTAGGTCCTTCCAGCGTCCGTTGATGGTGGTAAGGGGAGCTAAGGTACTTACTCTTGGAAGCCGCCGAGTTTCCCCTGTACCTTCCAGGTGGGTTGGGAACTCGAATTGAGGAGGAAATAGCCTGTAGGCGGTCAGAACATCTCGATCTTCCTCGGAACAGAGGTCAAACGAGAGCCGAACCCTGTATGCCTCGGGGAGTCTTCAGCCACTCGGAAAACTCTGAGGTAGGTCTGAGTATTGTTCTTCAATAATGTAGACGCGCTCACGATTCGCATTGGCTTCTTCCATTCCCATATTATCTATCCAACAATGAATGAACCCGCCCCATGAAGTCATATGCTGATAAGCGCACCATGAAGAACAGTAATGACATTCGGCCCAGAGGCCAAAGCGTCCGGAGGGAAAGCATAAGTATCATTAGTAGTCTCGACGATGACCTATGTAAGACGTCAGACTCAGACGCATAGCATATTCAGCAAAACCTAGGCATGAAGCTCACATTTACATCGTTGTTACTCGAGTTCCCGTATGCCGCTCCAAGGAACACATCGTTGAGCCACACGCTTCCAGCAAAGCCTAGGTGGGACTACATTGGTTGAACCAAAGTAAGAGGGAAAGCCGAACCTCTGCCTCCAGTGATGCTCAAATTCACAGCCGTCTCCAATCCCGTGCTGTTGAAATGCCCTCTCCAGAGGACCGGACCTTCGCAACTACACCGTAAACAGTCAGTCAAGTGTCGCTGCGGAAACCGGTACTCACAAGCCGTACGCACAAGCATACAGGTAGTTCTGGAACATCGAACTCAGATATCATACAACAGGAGAAAGAAACACCCACATCGCCATAATACTTGAAAAATGGATTCGTGCTGGTCAACATGTCCGCATCAACCCACCTCGAATCGTTATAATCGTTCTGAGTTTCCGGCAACCCATCCGCTACCTTCCACTCCGCATTGAAGAGGTCCGGGACGTCTATCTCCGGTAAAGGACCTCCAACGGTGAAATTCAGGACGCCGGGCGCGATCGTATTCGTGTCGGCAATCGTCTTCCCGTTCCATGATGCGGATGTTACTGACTCCGGGGCGTACACTGTGACAGAGGTGGAGCCGTTTGTGTCTCCCCACAACTCGATGGTCGCTTCGTTGTTAGCGGCGATGCTGGCGTTCCGAAGCAAAGTAGGACCCTGCACGAGCACGGTCTGATTCGTGGAGACACGGAAGAACGTCGAGCCGTCAGCACCGGGGATAATGGGCGCGAACATGTTGTCCATTGAACTCGTGTCTGCCAAGACGAGCACACTCGAGTCCGAGATCGACACAGCCATCTGGTTTTGGGTGGGAGAGAAGGTGAAGGAGATATAGTTCCTTCCCACATCGAACGACGTGTTGGTGTTAATATCCATGTTCCCACCCTCCACGAATGAAAAGTGTGACGAAGGGTTGAATCCGTTGAGGTTCAAGACGACCTCGAAAGATTGGGAGGTCGCTCCGTGCAAGACTAGAACATCCCTCTTGCCTATGGCGCCGGAGTAGAAGAGACTAGCGGTGCTGTACAAAATATTGCTCCCAGAGTCCAGATTTCCGAACCGGTGGTCCGATATTACGACGCGCGACTGTCTTCCTTGGAGTTCGATCTCGATGTCCGGTGTTTGTGGAACAGTGAAATTGCCTGCGGAAGTGGAAATTCTGACTTTCGCGCCGACTGTGGCACTGGGAAACCCCATAAAAACCAAGCACACAGCAGCGAGAATACCCACTTCGAACTGGTCATTGTCTGCCTCACCACATAAAATGCGGGCTTCACCCCGTCTGCCGAGTCTTCCACGTTCCGCAGCTCCGTGACGAACACGCCTGGATTGTCTGTGTACGCCGTCGAGCTGTTGGCTATGTCGAGTATGAGTTTGGTGGGTTGGCAAGGAATACGGATGCCGGAAGAAAACCGTTACCTATATTACTATTTCTCGCGAGGTCGTACTCGACGCTCCGGATGAAGGTCCCAATATTCTTCAGCTCGTTCCATTTGGGTGTGAGGGTGCGGTCCTCAGCAATAGCTGCGCCGTAATCGTCTTTGAGACGGTGTCAGCAAGTCCTGAAACGAAGCTAGAGAGGGAACGAGGGAGGAGAGAAGGTGGGAAAAGAGAACAAGATGCCTTACACGAAGTATATGTCCCCGGGAAGGCAAACTATCGAAACGAACCATCAGGCGATAAAGCTAGAGCGGAAAGAAAGGAGACTCGCGAAGCCCCAGTTCGTCCCTCCGTAGGTCATCTGTGTGGAAATTGAGATGAACTAAGGCTCCTTTAACCCCTAAAAACTACCGACGCACATAGATATTATTGAACTTCACCCCCGTCGCCATCTGGTTCAAATAATAGACCTGCTCGAAGTCGGAACCCGTGAGGGTGTTGCAGTCTGTGTATTGCTGTCGTGCATCCCAATCGCCATTAAGGAATGCTCCTTTCTGATGAGGGAGAGGAGCATGCTTACAGGAGAGTTTGGGCCCCACCCGAGCTTCAGAATCGGCAACATCAACACGCTTTGGCAAGGGAATTTAAAACCACAAGACTCACAAAGCTCCCTCCTTGGAATTCGGGGTTGATCCACGGCTGTCCGGGGTTCGTGGCGAGATGGTAGTTCCAGTTGTTGACAGGGAAGTCGCTCCACAGTCGCGGGGTTGCACAGGAACCCTGTGAACCCGTGGGTCAGCTTGCTTGTCACTATCCACAACGCGGTTCGATATACACCTGAGGATAAGAGTCCAGGCCGTAAACATCAACGTCGCCGATAGTAGTGTTCCCGATGCCGGGGGCGAAGTTTTGGCCCTGGTAGGAGTCGTTGCTGACTGCAGCGGACGTTAGCCGCAATGTAAGACAGATGGAAACGGGGAATGCTAAACGGCACACGTACTGAGAGGCAAGACAATACCCAGCGCACGGAGGATATCCTCGAGCGCCTGCATGTACCGGTTCTTCGTTACAGCGTTGGGTGAAGCGAAATTGGTATCATTTGTATACTCATTTTCGACCTGCCGAGTCGCACGTCAATATATTTTACTGGGAAACTAAGCTCGGGGAATGATCATGCACCTGAACGAGAATAATCGGTCCTCCTTCGGTCACCTGGTACCTCCGGATGATATCGGTGGCATTGCGATAATAGTCCTGGTACGACTCATAATAATCCGTGTCGTTCGAGCGCAGGAAGCCAGCGATGTTCGTCACTCGACCGGGGATCCCGCCTGCGGATGTTTCGCCTTGCCAGGTAATGAGAACAACTCCCCGTGAAGATCTGGGGAAGCGTACCATTGATATATGGCCCATGACGCGCAAGGACCCAAAGTCCCGCTTCTTGAGCCATCTGTATGAACAGTTCAAAGTTTCTGTAGCCCTCCCATTCGAGGCGGCCTTGAGTGGGGTTGGTAGCGCCCCAGTGGACGTAGCATGATACCTGCCAAGTTAATTTCATCGCCACAATCATGCATGGAGAAAGGCAAACGAACCCCGTTGAACCCACCCATTTTCAATTTCTGGAGGATTGAGTCGAGTCACCCGAGTCTCTGATGAAAGTCGTACCTGGAGGATGTCACGCCATAAATCGGGTACCTGCGTGGAACATTAATCGAGTTTGAGTCTTTTTTTGTGAAAAAAAAGACATAGGCACTTACCGGCAACCTCCAAAAATGAAACTCTGCACTCCATCCATACACCCTCTGTCCCTTCACGATGAAGGACGTGCTATCCCATTGGACGTCCGTGGTCCCAGCGCTTTCTTGCCGCTGCTTCACAACATATATCTCTCTGTGCGCCTGTGTCATGGCGCCAGCAAAAAAGATCTGCCATACTGCGATGAGCGTGAAAGAGACGAGTAAGTGCATCTCGGTGAAGGACAGGGCGGAGATGGGACAGGGAACGGAGTGCCTACGAATTTATAGCTATGGAGGCATGACGCAGTATCACGAGATGGGAGAAGTCGAGCCTGAAAGCAGAAGGTTTTTGTTGAAAAGGATCGAGGGCTCAGGCTCAACAGAGACGGTCCTGTCGCAAGAACGGGCTTCATTGAACTCCATTATTCCGGCAGAAGTACGTGCAATGTAGAATTGTCGAATGGCGAGGGTGAAGTCTAGATTAACGAGGAAACACACGGCGACGAAGAACAACTTTTCCGACTTCTCAATGACTTGGCGTATGACCTGCGTGCCGTAGCGTTCGGGCCGGGCTCGTCAAGTTTATTGCCGGACTGAATAGAGAGGGATGCAGATATATCGGGCAGAGTATTGAGCGCAAAGAGTTCCGAGCAAGCATAAAAGGCATTGAAAACAGTTCAGAAGCAACCAGTAAGCCTCACCGTGACGCAAGATCCAGGTCCCAAGATACTACTATCTCTCGGAGGGTATTGTTGTTGAGTGTGGCTTGTTGTAAGGGTAAGAACAAGTCCCTATATCCCAGAAGCCAGCTACATGACTGCGTTCCTGCCGTGTGGCCATGAAAGTCAAATGAAAGTTCGTGCAAGGGAAAACGCCGGGCCGGCGACTTGCACAGCCCAGTCTGATGAGATCATCACGCGCTCACGCCGTCGGCATTTGCTCGCATCTCCATGTCGGTCCGCGCCAAAGTTTTCAAGGCTCCCGAACACGTTACGGTGGAGGGAAGATCCATCTTCCTTGCTGGCTCCATCGAAATGGGCTCCGTCGAGGATTGGCAGACACTTCTTGCCGCCAAACTTTCGCATCTCCCCATCACGATCATGAATCCGCGCAGAGACGCCTGGGACGGTAGCTGGGAGCAGGACATCTCAAACCCCATGTTCAAGCAGCAGGTTGACTGGGAGCTCGACAGCCAGGATCGTGCAGACGTCATCGCCATGTTTTTCCATCCTGATACCAAGGCGCCGATCTCCCTCCTCGAGCTCGGCCTCTATGCACCGAGCGGCAAAATGATCGTGTGTTGTCCTGAGGGATTTTACCGCCGGGGGAATGTTCAGATCATCTGCGACCGATTTGGGGTCGAGTTGGTGGATACGATGGAGCAGTTGACGGAGCGAGTGATCAAGAAGCTGAAGGAATAATGGTTGGTTTGAACCAGCACTGTTCCCGAATATTTATCTTGACTCTTGAAACCCAAGGTGATTTGATTACGAGGACGGAGGACGTCGCACGATCGAAAGGATCGCTTCACAACTCTCATAAGTAAGGCGGCTCGGAGACTGGCCAGTTGCCGTATTTCACAGTGGGCTCTTGGGATGTCGGGAATTTGTTCTAACGACACGCCATACTCAATAGCGAAACTCTGGAGTTATTTTCTGAATCCTGACCTGCTTCTATGTTTGCTCCAAACTTGTTGCGCGCAGCACTCTACCGCCCGAAGAATTTGCACGCCTCTCTAACTACAGCCTGACAAAAACCGACTACGATGCCGGACTTGCGCTCTCAAGCTACGTGTCCTCTTTTAATTCGGGCCACTCCCTCTTTCACTTACCCTCGCCTGGCCGCGCCCCCCCTTCTCCTCAATCTGCACCTGCCAGGTAACGATTTCGTACGAAAACACCATTTTTCTCAAGAAGAATCGAGTTTTGGATCGACTACACTTACCCGATACGACAACCCTAGATAGTTGAACATACACCACACAGCGGACCGTCTGGCATCACGACACTCATAATACAGGGCTCGACTTCCTGTGTTTCAATCTGCTATTTTCGTTCTCGTTTTTTCTCTCCTCTGTTTTTCGTTCCTTTTGTGAAGTCGTATTGGCAAGGTCAATAGCCAGGAACCACTGCTAATTCAACGTACGCCAGACCTCAGCGCAAATATTTTGGGGTCGAGATACAAAATACCCCGCTGTTACAGCGCTTTTCATAATTATGCGGAAAACCAAAAATCTATGCTGTACATTAGGGGACTTCACGGTAGGGCTGATTTTCCCGTTTGTGAATATATATAATCGGGTGATGGGACGATTATTTTTCCAAAATAAAGATATTCCACCAACGAGATTTAATCTCGTTGGTGGAATAAACATTTTTTTCTGAATCTATTTGTGTGCGCGCACCTGAGTAACGTGGAATATTCAAACGGGGTGATCACGGATTTATTCCACAAACGATGATTTTATTCATCCAACCAGTTGAATAAATCTATTCACAAACGAGAAAATCGGCCCTACCGTGAAGTCCCCTACTTGGAGTGAGTTTGAGATTTAACAATAATTCCGAAAAATCCAGTGGGTTGGGGAGGGCTCCAAAAATGTGGCCAGACTTGAAGATCTGTTTGCAGCTCATCTTTCGGTGCCAAAAATGCATGAGCCACCGCAGTGTAAGGATGCACTTAAATTTCATTCAGTAGGTTGGAGTAAATTCTGTGCAAGTGCTGCTAAGTATGCTATGTTAGTTAGAATATGTTGTGATGAAGTGGCCTGATGGTCTAGTAGTATGATTCCTTGTTAGGGTATAACACACCATATTCGAGGAGGTCCTGGGTTCAATTCCCAGTTAGGCCCTTTTTGCTTTCTTTTCACATTTAACAACCTACGGAATTGGGCAAACACCATGCGCTGTTTAATACTTTCATCGGCCCCTTAGTTTTAAAGGGCGAAAGTGTCATAGGAGAGCAGAAGGAAAAAGAGGAATTGAAAGATCTTTGATACACCATGTAGTGTGGGTCAAACCTATGTCTTCCTCAGGATTTGTGGGGATCTAGACATTGATACTTAAACCGCTGAGCTACGACGGCGTTCGTTGAGAGTGACAGTAAATAGCAATGCAGATTGTCAATTTGTTCATCTGATGCAGGGGCGGAGCAACTTGAAGGGCCCGGGAGCTGATACGCACCCACTCTCCATCGCCCTCTTCGTTGTCATGTTTGCGGGACGCCCGTTCGATTCGGACGCGGGTCGTGGCCATGGTGAAGAACTCTGTTACCCCATTCTTTTATTTTGCTCAGAGTAGGCTTCAAGTTCGCGGCATCCACTGACAGTGATACATACAGTAGTCCAAGCGAATATTTACTTGCGTCGTGGGCATCACACCGGTGTAGTTGAAAACCGCAGCGGCGCAGCCTACTCTCCGCCTTCTCGGGGTTGAGAAAAAGAGATACCCGACTCTCAACTTCCCATGGTTTTGAAATTTTGGCACCTATGCGGGATCATTACAAGGCGTATGAAGACCTGTAGTGTCAATTTCGCTTCCCTTAGGCCTGATTGAAAAGTGTGCACGATGCCTGTTCGATTCTGGCACCGGTCATAGGCGAGGTAAATACAGGTTGCTTTTTTCTCTGGTTGGGGTTCATGGCATTCACTGACAGTCATACATATCGTAGTCCAAATGAATGAGTACCGCTAGCGCTGGAAAATAGTACTGAGAAAACATAATTGAGGCGACGGCTCACAGTGCTTGCGGTGAGTCTCAACAAGATTGGATGCTGAACGCAAACTCCTTCTTCTCTTCTGCAGATATTGCGGTTTCGTCCAAAGCCTAACAAGACCTGTAGCGTTGGTGCGCACCTGTTCTCCATCTCCGCTGCGATAATGTTTGTGGGATGCTCGTTCGATTCCGTTCAGGACATTATCGACGCGTAATTGTTTTTCTTGTTTGCCTTTGCGGCATCCACTTGGAGCCAAACAGTAATCCAAACGGATACTTACTTTATGTGGTTGGTATCACACCGGTGTAGTTGAAAAGCAGGACCCTACAGTATGTAGTACTCTCAGCCTTGCCAGGGTTGAAAAGATTCCCTCCTCTCAAGGTTTTTGATTTTGGCACCTATTTAGGGACCAGGGTTATTGCAAGCTGTAGGAAGACCTGTAGCGTTGGCACGCACCCGCTCTGAATCATGAATGTGTAGTGGCGGAAATAGTCTGTGGGATGCCCGTTCGATTCGGGCGCGGGTCATACTTGACGAGTTTCTATTTTTTGACTGTGAGCTGAAAGTAATGCTGAGAGCCCTGGGATTCTGCTGTTGGCCGAATTTGAACATAATCCACTGCTGTTGAAACAGCAAGTAACGTCGTCAACGAGGTGGGATGCTAATCACAGACTTCTGTTTTTGTTGCAGCTACACCGCCAAAGTGCTCGCACGCAGTCTCCAGCCGACGCGACCATGTGACTGACGTGTAACACCAAAGCTGGCCATCGGCCGAAAATTAGCTGGAGGCCAGCTGAGCTCTTCAGCTGATATTCCAGCTGGCCACAACCTGAAAGACCACGTGGCCACCACATAACCTCTCCATGTAAGCTCCAGGTGCTTATAATCCTCAAACTCTCATACGCTAATCTGAATAATCATCATCCGAGCCGTCATACAACTCGTCGTCGGATACCCCACCAAGGAACTCATCGTCCTCGTCCTCCGAGTCATCCTCTTGCTCGTCCTCGTTTGCATCTGATGCATGTTGTGCGGCGAGAGCCTTCGGGGTTGGCACGATGGTTCGTTTAGGGCGGGTTGAAACCACCGACGCGACGGCAGCGGCGGCCGCG
This sequence comes from Mycena alexandri, assembly GCA_029233265.1. NCBI lineage: Eukaryota > Fungi > Basidiomycota > Agaricomycetes > Agaricales > Mycenaceae > Mycena > Mycena alexandri. The sequence continues at coordinate 547,183 of JARJCM010000042.1, forward strand.
GGCGTAGGCGCGGGCACGGGCGCGGGTGTAGGCACGGGCATGGGCGCGGCAGTAACCGCAGGCCCGATGCTGGCTGCTGTTTTTCGACGTTTTGAGGGACGGTTATCACTGTCCTGGCCGGCGGCCTTCCGCTTTTTGGGTTTCAACGCCGCCACCGCTTTTCGCTTCTCGCGCCTGGTCTCGAGGGTGGCCCGTAAAGTGGTGGCCAGATCGAAGTGTGTTTGTTGTCTATCTTCGAAGAGAGGGATGGGAGCGATGAGATCTCGAGCGAGGGTTGCACGGAGGAGATGTGCGTTGTGGAATGCGTGTGAATTTATGAAATAGCGATCGAGGGGGTTGTGCTCGATATAGTTTTCAATTTGGTCAGATTCCACGCGTTCCTGCTTCTGTAGTCGTATACCCGTGGCTTCACATTTTGCGGAATGACAGTCATGCTGAACGTTGATGTTGAATCGTATATTCTGAAGGTTTCATTAATTATAGCACTCAAAATTTGACGGACTCGAGAATTACCTTGGCGGGAAGTATGGAGAAAATTGTCTCAGAGTCTCGCCGTACCAGAACCGGCATGCCCATTCGGTCATCTCGGACTGAGAGTACCTGGAATACCTCGAGAACCACTAGAACTACCGGATCGATGGTTCCCATTAGAATATCGGAGATGCGACCAACTATTGTACTGTTCTGATGTACCGATCAGCGACATTCCAAAAAAAAATCTTCACTTACGGGATCGGTTGAGGACACCGCGAACACCCAGGAGTCAATAAAACATTCATCGAGAGACTCGCTGACCACTCTCCGGCATTTTATCCAATGAGAGTCCCGAGAATGTAGGCCAAAATTGACTGCATGGGATGCAGTCGTGTCCTGGAGCTTGAAACTCGCTCTCTCTTTTTGACCTCGAGGTAAAGGTAGCATCTTGACGTCGCCTATCGAAAGGGGTGAGCAAGTCCGGATAATTTGAAAGTGTATTGCATACCGTGAACTAAGGACTGAGGGTCACTCCATCCAAGGAGTCTTTGGAGCATCGGGTGCTTTACCATGAAGTGCCGCACCCCAGAACCAGCTCTTTGCCAATCCCCGGCTTTATTCTGCCACCATCCGCCCGTCAGGCGCTGCTTCAAACCCTCCTGGTCGCCGAGTTGAACTGCAATGTCACGGCTGGGAGTGAGATGGTTTGAGAGGATTGAACAATAGCGAAAAATCGCGTTGAAACATTCGAATATTTCGGTCATAGCACCTATGAGGGGGCCGATTTCGACGGCATCATCCTCAATGTGTACGAGGAGGTGGTACTTAATTTTTGTGATGATTTTGGACGGGTCGATGGTGGCGAAAATGTCAAGAACGTTTGCTACCGCAACTTTGAGGTCGGCCTAGAAACAGGTCAGACAATTTCACGATCGTACAGAGTAATATTATTACCCGATACTGGGGCAAATTGCGAATCTCTGGTACCCATAAGAGAGCGGCGAGTTCACCAGTGGCCCTCCAACCTTTAAATTTCTCGTCCGTGACGATGCCGTGAACGTGGAAGATGTTTGTTTGAACAATAGTCTTGAGTTGACGGCCGATCAGGGAACCGGCATATTGCAATATGTAGTTGGACCTAATTGCATGAATGGTGAGTCCGTCTGTGTTGGTGGATTGAAGACGCAGAGCATAGATCTTTTTATTTTCCTCAGACCAAGTTGTGTGGGAAATATGCCAAATGTACTTGACGATGCCGAGCAGAATGGTGTGCAATATTTCGACCGGTGTATCTCGGGTCGGGTCAAAGCCTGACAAGGGGTAGTTGAGGGAAGACTGAAAGAAAAAGCTTACAACATATCTTTCATCGTCAAGAACCCACTGTAAATTTGGTCGCTGCTCGCCTGAGTCCACTCGATCAACTCTCGTTCGATATCCGCATTCGAGCGAGTAGGATTGTCTTTCTTGGCATCCTTGAAACGGCAGATCAGCTGGTCAATCCAATATTGTGTGTACATGTCTTTGACTCCGGTCTCTGTCTGCGACTCTTTGATTCGTTGGGCAACTCCGGAACAAGCGAGTTTGACTTGTTTTTGCAGTTCCGCCATGATCCCTTCCTTTGTGCGAGGTTTCCCCGGCTACAAGGACACCAGAAGTAAGTAAATAGGGCGAAATGGGCAGTCGGAATACGTACCTCGAATAGTGCATGGTATCCCTCATTAGTCGCCTTCTCCTTCCCTGTTCCGCCTGCTTCACACTTGCGACAGTAGTGATTCCCTTTCCCACCGATGTGCCCCGAAATTTCACTTTGCATCGGATTGTCGGACGGCCCCGAGTTGACATGCAAGCATATCCGTGTGGTCGTCCCGTCCTCCTCGCGAACTTTGACTGGTTCTGTATGTGTGGCCCTAAAATAAAGTAAATTAGACTCGAGACGCCGGAGGCGGAATGAAACACAGATTACTCTACCCGTGCTTTGAACTCTTTGAACTGCTCGGTAACGCTGGCCTTTGGGGAGGTTGAAATGAAGTGTACATGGAACTCCTGTTGAAGCAGCTGTCGTGGAAGGTTGCGATGGGTCAAGTACGCATTCCAGTGTTTGTTCCAGGACTTGGTACGATTTCCAGACACATCGTCACTAAAATAATCAACCATGCTGCAGTAGAGTGGATCTCCTCCAGCAATGGCACGTTTAGGATTCGGCATTCGAGTCGAATGTCTCGCCTGGATCGTTGTTTCTGAGATAAGAAAACAGCTCAGTATTGGCGGAGCTCATCGAAGAAGGAACGACTAACCCGACCAAGACGGAATCTCGCCGGTGTGCTCGAGATCCAGGAAATTATCCTGAAATTCATCGGAAGAGATGAGTGTTGTCTCAGTCTCAACAATTGTGGCTTGCTGCTACATGCTAGTAAGATAGCGAATCTCAGACAACGAAGATGAAAAAATCTACCTCCTCGTTGAAGGCGACGGAAAAAAACATCCGCGTGGACCTTGTCCTCGAAGACAACCCAGCGAATAGGAACAACAAAAATACCACTCTTGAGGCGTGCAACCTCGTTGACATAGTAGTGGGAGCTGCCAGCATCGTACATTGGGCTGAGCACATCGAGGTTCATGTTCGCACGCCACTTCTGTGCATGCCATATCTCCCGAATAATCCCGTCCTTTGGGATTTCGGGGTAAACATGTATCTGCTTTCTGGTCAGTGGATTTGACCAGTCCTCAAAGTTTAAATCAACTTCTGCTGGACTCCTTTGCAGGAAACTCGGACATACCTGCGCAATGATAGCCGCCGGATCGTTCATGAAAAAGACATTGCCTTGGACGGACTTGCACGGAATAGGCGGAATCCCACATTGAGCCCGAATAGACTTTTGAATACGTCGAAGACGATCGTATGAAGGCACGTCTTTACAGCCACCTTGCTTCAACATCCAAAGAAATACGCGCATCAAAGATCCCGAGATACGCAGACGGGGCAGATTGTCCGCGACGTCAAGAAGAAACACCTGGAAGATGAGTTGAATTTATCTGCCAGTTGAAATACACAAGAAGTACCGTTTCATTGGGATAAGGGAAAAACTTGGAATGTGGATCGGGAGACGAGGCGGTGTCCCCGGCTTGAATTTCTGCCACATCTGGCTCATCAATACCTAAGGGGTCATGTTAAATATTAAATAATAACGTGAGCAGGGTGTCAGAAGGCAATGAACACTGATTCCAGCGCGTTTGGCTGACGCGCCGGAATCATGTGATCAGCATGTGATCGCCCAATCGGGCCGAAACCAAACCAACTCTTTCTCGACCGCATCTTGACCGCATCCACTCACCTGCATTGCGCAGAATCTCGCTCAAGAAGTCATCTTCCTCGTCCTCTGCCAGTATATCCTTTGCCACATCCGAACTCCCCAATCCCAGGTTTCGCGCGACGGCCTCCGGGTTCCAGACACCAAGAGAGTCCGCCTTTTTGCCCAGCTGCTCATGTCGCATCCGAGGGTCCTCCACATCGTCTCCTGCGGTGAAATTGGCCCCGTTCGCCGCATAATCGTTCCACATCTCAGCCTCCTCCTCGCTCCTCGCAAGTGAAGCTGAAGATGTGCCAATAATTACACTGGGCGCAATCGGATCCAGAATATAGTCTGTCGCGGCCGCAGCAGCCTGCGACTCTCGCTCGCGCTCAAGCTCTAGCTGCCTCCGTGCTCTTGCGGCATCCTCAGCAATTTCCAAACTCTGCAGATGCGCGTTGGTTTGCAAGTGCTTCGCAATGCTTCCCACAGCAATCGGCTTCGAGCTGGCTCCGCAGGCCCTACATTGAACCTTGGATCCCTCGACCGCTATGAAATCTACAACGTAGAATCAATCTGGCGTCACGACCGCAAAAAATTGGCGAGCTTTACCACTTTCACTGAATTTTGCTTTTGGTGGCATGGGAGTTGAGGAAACAATCAATTGTCTCGCCGTCGCTACACTACACCCGACAGCAACCAAGTGCCTCAAGGCTCTCAGCCCTGCAAAATATCACTGTTAACCTTTGCGATTCGTCGCCGCCGATCTTTGGTTATCCCGATGCGGATATCTCAAGGGAACATAAAGTCAAGACCTCTTCGAGACCTCCGTTCCCTCCCACACCACTCCATGGCCTCCGCTTCCCCTCCCCCAGACGATTCGGACGACGATGAGCTCTCTCGGTCATGGACCACAGCTCCCCAGTTCGTCCCGCTCGCGCTCCTCACCCGGGACCATCCACCGATGACACTGGACCGCCCGATGACGGAGAAGAACCCCCTCAAACAGTAGCGCCCTCGGGAAACGTCAACCAGAATCTTACTGCTGCGATGCAGCGTCACTCGACCAAGAAACGTCAAATTACATCCTAAGGACAAGAACGCCGCTCCGCCATCCCAGCAGAAGAACATCTTCGTGTCGTTGTCATCGTAAATATGCTATTTTGTCCTGATAACTTCATACTGAACCCTGATCACAGCGGAAGAACTACATCAAAGACCCAAGCACCGGGTTCTGGGACACCGTCGACCGCAACCTCGTCAAGATCCGGAAGAAAGCTGGTGGCGACGCCGGGAAAATTAGCAGGTAAAATGCCAATCCTCCGCGTCGCTTGTTTTCGTACTTATGTTTTCTCAGAGCGTTCCGCCACATCCTCAAGAGGGACCGAGAGTATCACGGCGTCGATCGAGGCGGCCAGCATTATCAATACCTCAGTGATCTCGGAGAACGACGTTGAGGGCGAGGATGGTGGATAGCAATGCGACATGTCCTAGATACAGAATGGCAATTGATTTTCTCTGTTCACAAAATGGCTGTGATGTCTAAAACAATGTATAAGAAGGATGGTTACTCGGGTGAGGCCCAGCTTGGTGTTCAGCTGGCCGCCACCCCGAAGTGGCTCCACTGTGGACCCATTCGGAATTCAGCTGGAATCCAGCTTTCAGCAGCATGTGTCCAGCTGACGCGAGCATGTATTCACCAGAACATCTCCAGCTGGATCCTATGTGTGTGCCAATTGGCGGTGTAAGCAGGTATTCCAGTTTCGTTCCAAGCCTAACAAGTCCCGTAGCGTTGGCACGCGCCCACTCTCAATGTGTCCTTCTTCAGTACACTGCGGGAAGCCCGTTCGATTCGGGCGCGGGTCACTCCCCGGAACCCCCGCTCATATCTGTGTTTTTTTTTTCTTTTTCTTTTGGTTGGCGAGTTCGATTTTGAAGTGGTACTACTTACCAGAAAACTGCTGAGTAGGTACCTGGGATTCTGCTGTCGGGTGAATTCGGACATGATTAGCTGGTGTTGAAGCGGTGAGTATATGCTCTGAGTCTTTAGACCCGAGCGCCTCGGAGGTCTTGTTAACGCTCGAGGTTGAATGAGGCTAAGTTATGACGTACTTCTTTTTGACTGCTTTCGTTCCAAGACTGAGAAGACCTGTAGCATTGGCACGCGCCTGCTCTATTCCGTGCTCCAGAATATGTGTGACATTGTGGGACGCCTGTCCGATTCGGACTGCTTATGTCCCATGTGGTTGAAAATCAGGAGCCTACTCCTGCCTACTCTCGGCATCGTCAGGGTTGAAAAATATGCTACTGACACAACATTTAAGGTCTGGCAGCTACCTGTGAACATCGCCGAGCGTAGGAAGACCTTTAGCGTTAACGTTGGTATGCGCCCGCTCTCTTTCTTAAGCTTGATTGAAAAGTGTGCGGGAAGCCTGTTCGATTCGGGCGCGGGTCATATTCAGCGTCTGTAGAGGGTTTTTTCTTTCTTTTGCTCTGGTTTGAGTTCGCAGCATCCACTACTAGCCATACATACAGTAGTTCAAATGACTGAGCACTGCTGTCAAACTGCTGGGTACATGATCCACTGGTTTTGAACCAGTAAGGAAGTAATCAGGAGCAATCTCAAACATGCGTGAGGGAATTCCGTGCAAGTTACAGGCATGGAGATGTCGAGGAATCACAAGCAAGAGGACGTCGATCCCCCTTGTTGAATTGTCGTTCAATACATTATAATCCTTTGCAAGTTTATTTCTTTGCCAGCTAGGTCTCTTTCCCCAATTGCCCACATGAATAAATTTCCAGTACCCAGCTGCTAACTTAAAGGCACCGTGGCGCTAAACCCGCCTCCAAGCCATTCAACCCAACCTCGGCTCGATAATCACACGGTTGAGTAGCCCGCCGCGGCCAACTTGAGTCAGCAATCACATGTCCGCCCGATAAACACATGCCATAAGCGGTGCGAGTTTCTCTTCCTTCTTCTCGACCACGTTCCTCAGCGCCGCCGCCGCCGAGCAAGGTAGCATCGACGACGAGGAGCACGACGCCGACGCCAGAGCTCGAAGACAAGAAGCAGACAAGGACTTGAGGAAAGAAGAAAGAAGGACTCAACACTGGCAAGCGCGATGGACCTGGAACTCGAAGACGAAGACGTGCGCATTGCGGTCCGCGCGCTGGGGGCGATGCGGAATGGGGCGGGGGCGCCGCAGAAGGGGAGCGGTGCGTGCATTTCGTCGTGGCTAGGGGCGAATCGATGGACTTGGACTCATCTTTGTTTTGGGATTGTAGCGTTCGTATTCCCCACCAACAATAGCACGACCAATGGAGCCAATACCACGATGAACGCGCACCACCCCTCGCCGAGTATAAGCACCAGCACGAACCCCAGCACGACGCATACGCCTGCGCTCTCCCTCTCGCTTGCCTCGACGCACCCCGCGTCGAGCCCGCCGCGGACGCCGCCTACCGAGGACGAAGACGAAGACGACCGGATGGACAGAGGGGGTGTATCCGCGCACGCCGATCCAACAACTGGTGGCGAGGCGGGCCCTGCCTACCCCTCGCTCGCACGGATGCAAAGCCTCCCGCTCGTGAGCGGCGCGCTGCGTGTCTACGAGGCGGGCAAGGCCAATTCGCGCGTCGTGCAGGTGCGCATGATTGTTTTTTCCTTGCGTTGTGTAATGATTTTCGCCCGACCCACAGTACACCTCCTCCCTCGTGAGCACCTCCCTCCGGCACGCAAGCAGCCACCTCCCCGCCGGCTCGGGCGAGCGCATCGACGAGTTTGCGGGCGGGATGCTCGATAGGGTGCGTTTTGCGTTTCGTTTCTTCCGTCCTTTTACTCTGCTTTGCCTTGCCCGCTGTATACTTCGGCGCCTTCGTCATTTTCGCCACCTGCTCGTTTTCGGTTGGCCTGCCCCTTTCTTCTTTCTTTCTTATTCTATTTTCGGCACGGGGCTCGCCGACCCTCTCTTTTTCTTCTCGTGTTTTTGGCCGCGCGCGTGGACGGCATCGCGGATCCTAGCCGACCCGACATGAAGCGGAGCAAGCAAGCACGGACGGAAGCAATCCGTGTTATCTGATTCCCTGAATCCCTGCCCGGCCGCCGTCTCGTCGTTCTGTCACACTTTGTTCCGAGGCCCTTGACGCCTGGCGAATTGGCACTTGATTCCCGCCGTTCGATCGGCGGGTCGTCGACTGCCAGTGGGTGCGCGTTTTGTTTCTTTGAGCGACGGTGCGACGGTGAGACGCGGGAGGTACCGGAGGCGGATGGGGATGGGGAGAGTGCAAATGTCGGCGCCTGCCTTTCCCGCCGTTGACTGTACGGGCGGTGGGATGGAGGAATTTTTTCTTTTTTCGAACGTATATCCCGATGGACGGATGGACGCGGACGCGTTTCTTTTCTTCCTCTCTCTTTATACGGCTACACGGCGACCGAAGGCAAATACGCGGCCGTCCCTACTCCGCGACGTGCGGTGTGGTGGTGTCGGGTCGTGTCGCGGGAAGTAAAGGGAAAGGGAAAGGGAGTGGGAAGCGCGCTTTTCTGCCCAACGCGCGCGCCGGATTTCCTTTTCCTTTTCGTCGTGCTCCGACGGACACGTTTTTCTTGGCTTGCTTGGTGAGAGCATTGCGCGTCGTCGGCTTCCGCCGCCACTGGTTTGTGGATAGCGTTCGCCTCGCAGGTGCGGGCTGCAGCAAGTCGGCAGGCGGATCGAGGAAGATGGGAGAGTCGGTCGCGCTGGGGCGGGGGCTTGGCCGGTACCTCTGAGCCGAGTGGCTCGCATCTCACTTGCTTTTCCCCCCTTGCTTCCCCCTCGTGTGGTGCTCATTGGGGTGCGAGGTCGTCGCGGCGTGTCGTGTGTTGGAGTTCAGAACCCTGCACCTCTTTTCCCGTGTATATCTTTTCCTCCTTGCGAGTTGATTGGTGGCGGGGTCTGCTCTTTCGGGCGTTTTTCTCCTTTTGCCCGGACTTATTCCGTGCCCGTGCCCCACTCTCTGCCACCGGTAGTCGTCGGCTGGCCTGCAGTCCGTCCACGAGGTGCGCGCCACCGTCTTCACGCGGTGCTCATGTCCTCGTGGCGTCTCATTCTCTCTTCTCCCTTCTTAACCGTTCTTTATTTCTTCCCTACTTTCTTGGTCGCCGTCTAAGTACACTTTTTTTCATTCATTACGTTCATCCTACTTCGACACTCCCACCCCCACTCTCTCATTTGTCGTCACGCTAACCAACATCGCCTTCTCCCTACAGCTCGATAAATACCGACGTTCCCCCGCCCCACCGTCCACCACCTCCCCCTCTTCTATGTCGCCCACGTCCACATCCACGTCTACAGCGGGCGCGCCGGCGAGGAGGGGCAAGACGCTCGATGGGGGGCCGGAGTACCGGGCGGGCGGGGAGGCGTATGCGGTACCTGGACCGTTCGACGAGCGGGGGCATCTGCGCGCTGCGCACTCTGGCGCACATGCACATGCACACGAACGGGGACGAGAGCACCACCAACAGTATGTGCCGGACGAGGAGGACCGGGATGCGGAGGGGGAGGTGGATGTGGATGCGGAGGGGGAGCGGGACGAGGTGTATGAGCGCGAACGAGAACGGGAGCGCGAGAGGGGGCGGGTGTTTGACGAGCAGCAGCAGCAGCAGCAGGGGAAGGGCAAGGGGAAGCGGAGGTGGGCGGAGGATGAGCTTGGGCCGGTGGTGGGGCGTGAGAAGGAGAGAGACAGAGAAGGGAGGGTTCCGGGGTGGTTGGAGGGTATGTGGTTTTTCTTCTCGTTTGGTTGGTGGAGAACGCGTTGCTGACTGGCTTTCTTTTGTGATTATAGGGACGTCGCCGTACGCTGGGCCGCCGCCGCCGCCGCCTACGGCCGTCCGCAGGGAGCCCTCTGCGCCGGAGAGCAATAATGGCAATGGCGCCAGTGCTGGAGGGGAGGAGCGACAAGTTGCGCAGCGCAGTCGGTGGCAGGCGGTGTTGCTCGAGGCGGGGGGGCTGAGCGCTGCGCTGAGCGATGAGAGTATGCGGAGACTGAGGTATTGTTTGCAGTGGTTGCAGGTCGGTCCCTCTCTACTCTTTCCACCCGTCGACTAAAGTAAAGCTAACGACGCGTCTTCACCCGCAGTACGCAACCCAGCACATCGACGCGCAAATCCTCGTCCTCCGTGACTTCATCGCCTCCCTGCACCCCCTCCCCCCATCCGTCTCCTCCGCCGGCACCGCCTCCTCCTCCTCCACGCCCCACACCGCCTCCTTCCCGGACCCCAGCGCCGAGCCGCTCGAGCTGACACCCGACCACCTCCGCACGCTCGCGCACCTGCGCAGCGACATCGTGCACACCATCCGCCAGGTGGTGGGCGTCGTGTCCAAGTATGCGGGGGGCGCGCTGCCGGAGCCGGCGCGGGGGCGGGTGCGGGGGTTTATTTTGGATCTGCCGAAAAGGTTCAGTGCGGAGGGTGCGGGTGCGGGGAGCTCGTCGGGGTCGGCGCCTGCGGGGCTTGTTGGGAGTGGAAGCGCGAGTGCGAGTGGGGTTGTTGGGACGGGGACGGCGGCGCGGCGCGGGGCGAGGCGCGAGCGCGGGACGGGGGCAAGTAGTAGTAATGCGGATTCGACGCCTGCGAGTCCGACGGCGTCGACGCCTGGGAGCCCGCATCTCCGGCCCTTGCACCCGCACCCGCCGCTTGGGGCGCCCAGCAGCCATAGCCATAGCCATAGTCGGCGTGGGTCGGTGCAGGGAGGCGGAGGGGTGGAGCCCGGGAAGGCGCTAGCGGCGGCGCAGCGCGTCTTGACGCTTGCGACGGAGAGTTTGGATATGATGCGGGGGGTGACGGCGGTGGTGGGGGATAGTCTGGATCGCGCGGATGCGTGCGTTGTCTCCCTTACTCTTTTGGATCTCGATGGCTGATTGTATTTTGTATTTTCGGCACACAGATGGGTGGACCGCTTAAGGACGGTGGGGATCCAGCGCGGGATGGACGGGCTTGCGCTGCCGGAAGGGGGGGAGCACCCGCATGCCGGGTGGGCGCACGCACAGGGAGGGAGCCCGCGCTCGACGCCGGGGTACGCGACCGCCTCGGCGGGGACGAGGAGCCGGAGTCCGGGGCCGGGGAGCTATGCGGCGACGAGTCCGGCGGCGTATGCGTCCGGCGGGGCGCCGAGTCCGGGCTTTGGGCTGGGGGGGATGAGTTTGGGGTCGTCGGGGTATTCGACGCCAGCGCCGGCAGCGGAGGAAGAGCGCGAACGCGAACGGGATGAGGAGGGGAGGATGGAGGTGGATGGGTAGCGCCACCCTCCTTGTGGCCTCCGACCTTCGACTCCGACTTTGACTTGCGTCCGTCCGCGCCTCGCCTCACCTTGCTGCTTTTGACATGCTCTCGCGTTCCACTGCCAGCTCAGCTCAAGATCATAGCTATTATTCTGCCCACCCGTGTACTTGTACCGCGATGGCGACCAGGTCTCCCCGCCCGCCTGCCTGCCATCCACCACTCATTTGTAGCCCACCGCCTCTCCAGTCCCAGCTCCTTGCTATCCACCACTCACTTGTACGACCACCACCCCGCTACACGCCCGCCGTACACATTGCATATCCCGACTTGCTACGCTACGTCTACACTTATACCATTCCCTCCTTGTTTTCTTCGATTATACCACTCGTTTCTCACCAGTCGCGTAATATACATATCGCACATACACACTCCTTGTCATCTTGTCCCGTCCCGTCCCCGTTTATAGTACTTGGCCGTGCTGACACTCCCCCCAGTTCCAACTTCAAGTATCTGCTTGCTTGCTTTGCCATCTACTCGCCCCTTTTTTTGCTCCGTTTTGACTCTTGGATCCATACGGCTAAAAGTTGACTATAAAGCCAAGCTAATACGTCTGTCTGTAGCAGTAGACCGAATGTCTTGTAGCATTTGCACACCACCACCGACTGCGCTTACTGTAAGGGGGGAAAGACGTCTATAGCGGAATTTCCACGATAAAACATTATTTCTGGACCCTTCTCCTTGACACGAACTTATCACTATTATCCATCCCCGCCGCCCCTCTCCGCCGCGAGGTGATCTACCACATAGCCCGTCGAAGACGCTACGGCCAAAAGATTTTCGACATCACTGTCGAATTTTGGACCCTCCAGGTATAGGTCAACAATTTCCAGCGATGGGAAGCACAGATTATCACGGTCTCGATATTGTGCCACTGACGCCGCCATTTCTGCGATGGGAGCGGCGTTGTCGACGACATGTAAGCCATTCCATCTAAGGGCGAAAAAGTTCTCTTCGATTGTCAACTGCATGAGATGGGTGAGACTGAGTGACGAGGACGCGACCAGTCCGTGATATATAAAGGCTTTGTATAGCTCCCCGGAAGCGTCGCATTGACTGAGGATAAGTATTTCGAGATTGGGTAGGACCCGAAGGAGTTCGATGAGCTCGGTAGCGGTGGAGCGGGGCCCGCTGATGTGAAGGCGTTTCAGCTGGAACTGTGAGCGGTGTTGTAACTCCACCAAGGAATGCGCTGGTGCGACAAACGGGTCGAGGGTGAGATCAAGCATTTTCGGAAACGAGAAGGACTCGAAAAATCCAGTGAAGGGACGGTCCCCTGTTGCAGAGAGCCGGAGAGACCGGACGTGGTGGAGCGCGCAGGGTACTGGTTGAGAATGGACATCTAGCTCGTCAATGTTGGCGATCTCGCACACCTCGAGCACAGGGCACAATCGCAAGACGTCCCGCGCTGCGATCGTGGTGCAGGGCACAATACTGATGAAATTTGTCAAAGACTGCCATGGGAAAAAAATGGCAGTGAAGATATGCGACATGTGTTCGGCCGCGCTTCGCCCCAGCCAACCTGCCAATCTCAGGGTCCGCAAGGATGGAGCATCCCGAAAGAACCGGAGAAATGCGGGAAGAACCGGAGTCGCGCTGTCCCCAGACTCCCCGGACCCCCTCATGCGAATGTCGAGGGATCGAAGTGCCACAAGTGAACTTGAGGATGGAAGCCCACTTGAATCCAGATCGATGTCCTGGGATGAGATGTCGAGAAAAAGACTCTGGATTCTGCCCAGGAATTCCCAAATCCGTGGCAAAAACTGCGTATTCAGTCTCTCCGACGCCAGTGCTGGAGCACTGCGCACGCGGATAACGTCGACGGTAAGGGGAAGGTTGCCTGATTGACCGAGCAAGACCCGGACAGCAGCCATTTTCTTGTCCGACAACAGATCAGTTGTATGAAGAGATACAGTGTCCCACAGAAGTGGGGTCCCGCGAGCGACGTTCCTCAACGTGGAAGAAATGTGACAGAGAACGAGCGGCGCTTGCCGAGGATCGAGGGTAGAGACTGGATAGAGGTCCTCGTCGTGGAATATGTCGTCGCGGCACATGATGAATATGGTGCTCAAAATCTCAGTCGCAATCTTCTCTATGGGCGACAAGCTCTGTTCAAGTGTTTTGGTAGGAAATCAGCCTGAGAGCGATACCAAACGATGTGGGGAAGTGCCGCACCCTGCGTTCGCCCACATTCGGCGTAGGAGTCGCCGTTTGTCTGAAATTCACCATTTCGATGAAATCCGTTGGACAGGTGGTGAAAACAAGAGGCGACAAGATCTTTATCTGCGCACACAGATCAACTCGCGTGGCAAAGCTGTGCCATCCCCTTTGGGCAATATCCCCCGAAAGGCGTCGCGGCACTTTCTTGCAGATCTCACTGGGTGACTTCCCGTAAGGCAAATTTATTCTGGTAGGATATTTCGGAGGGATGCCGAGGCAGCTGTCAGGACCCCATCACTTGTGTCGCCCAAAAGGGGACGGGTTTTACTCGACATCACGCGAATAAAGCTTAGTTCTGGACGGGGGGTAGGGACCCCCCCTCCAGGATTTAATACGTGAATAAACCATTCTTAGACAACATTGATTGCTCGGCATCTCCGGCACAACATTCCCAGTCTTCCAACAGCTTCTCGGACGCGTCGTATGCGTCGTGCTCGTGTCTTCTCGCATATTTTCGTGTCTTGCAACGTCGAGCACCCGCAGAACATTTGAGGACTGGATTCTGACGGTTCCGGATCGTTCCAATCATCAAAAGTACATTTTTGTGTATCCGCTTGGTAACGTCTCAGACGACGCTGGATTGAGGACACGGTCTTCCAGCAAGACTTGGCTGCAGCCCAGGTACATGAAACTATTCTGAGGGTGTTGCTTCTGCTATATCTCCCAAAATCTATTATACGTGCTGCTTGCGGGAAACATGTCAACTCGAATATCTTCAACAGTGATCTCATCACTGGCACCCTCAAACAAGCTCAGAAACTCCCCTGGATTAAATTTACCTTACGGGAAGTCACCCACTGGTCAGGGCCCCGAAAATGCAAGAAGAGATCGTAGGAAATACAACAAATGTTAAATTGATGTATGTAGTGCAGTGATTCGAAAAACAAGATTCCCCGACGCATTACCAATTCGCCGGTCGAAGACTTCCAGTCGGGGCCTCACACCTCTCGATGGCCCAGCAACTGGATCCAGGACCCCGGGGAGCACAAAGTGTTTGAAAGAATAACCATTTTCAGGATGTATAGTTGCATGGGTATTTGTATGCACTAGTGGCAGCCGAGTTGGGTTGGTCGTTCACGTTGCAATGATTTCGCACCGAGAGGAAAGGTAGGAGGGGGTAGCAGTGGACCTACTACCCCAGTACAAGGATTCGAGAGCTAAAACGCGTCCGGTGAGCTGTTGTTGAGAGCGCGCAGATGTTTCGAAGTTGAGTGGCTCTTGTTGATGGCTTCCCGATTTGGGGGGGGGTCGAATCACGTGTGTTGATCTGTGTGCGCAGATAAAGATCCTGTCGCCTCTTGGATGAATCGCGATGGAGGCTCGGGTATCAACGGCCATCGTGACCTGGATACAATTTACCGGAGAGACTCGGATGGATTAAAATTTGCCTGGTCATCGGCCTCAAATAGTGATGTGCAGGCTTGGGCTTGAAGCCAGAAGCCCGTGGTACCAAGCCAGGGCTTCACAAGCCAAGCCAAGCCAAAATGCTGGCTTGCACGGGCTTGGGCTTCTGGCTTCTAAAATCTCAGGCCCAAGCCAAGCCTCCAAGCCATGGCTTGCCGGGATTGTATAGTAAAAATAATGATCAATCCAGCATAAGTTGCGGCAGTCATCAAAATAGTCCTCCTCTCCCTGAAACCGTCCTTCACAGGAAGTGGGAGAAATGGAGTGATATGCCTGGAGTGCTAGAAGACGGCAGCGGACACCGGCGGCTACCAGCAACGGCAGCCATCAGTGTCCTGTGTATGCCGACAGATGCCGCGATCAGATGATGGAATGTCGGCAGTGTCCGACAGCCCCTATCTACAGCTTTTTAATAAAAAAGTTGTGTTGCAATGGATCTACATGTAGCCCCGGCCATTCAGCAGTTGTGCATGTTTCCGAATGATCAAATGACCCAACCAGCGCTGAGGCCCTCAAGGTGGTAAAATTGAATTTACTTTGGCGAGCATCCACTGAAGTCTGACACGATCTGACGGACATTTAGTGAATTCTGCCTTTTGCATCAACAGAACTTGTGGATGAGAGTGCTGGTGCTGTTGTAGCCACCGAATAATCTTCTTCTCTGCTTACGAACCGTGGGGAAATGGTTTGACCAAGCCAGGGCTTGGCCTCGCGGGCTTGTGGCTTTGGCTCTGGCTCCAGTTTGGATGAGCCCAAGCCCGGTCAAGCCAAGCCCAAGCCCTGGTTTCCGGGCCAAGCCAAGCCCGCACATCACTAGCCTCAAAAACATGGTCTTGAAGTTGGGAGTTACAGCTTGGTCTTGACCGCTACCTCTACCTCCTTCGATACTTATAAGTGAATGTTTCTTTTTCCTGTTACCGATTTAGGTCCAGGTCTGCAACACGAAATGCAAAACACACTATCCCCAAATGGGCAAAATAATTAAATAATGACTCTGTTTCCCCGCCCTCTGATTGGTCAACACGTAGAACGGCTGTGCAGTAGAATGAATTTTTAATTCTTACATCTGCATTGAGGCGAGACTTGCGAGCCACAGTAAATATTGTAATCAGTTCTCCTGGCCTAGTTCATGCTCAAGCTCCGGCTAGAGGTACCAGGGATGCCCGGAGGGCCTTAATAATTAAATGGAACTGGCTTTAAGCACATCAGAAGGCTCTAGTTGAATATTATCTGGAGACGTTCGGGTATCTCGGTGATGTGCCAACCAACATCAAACTCGGGCAAATTTATCCTGTTGTCTAAACAAGGAGGAGGAGGAGGATGTATTACTGGAGGTGTAACATTGTCCAATACCCCTTTGGTCCAGGTGTGGGGAAAGTTTTCATTTCATTTTTCCGGACCAAAGGGGTACAATTGGACAATGGGGCGTTTCCCCACCCTAGAGCCTGGCCGCTCTGGACTTCCTGTCACTTACTAAACTGGTTTGTGTAACCACCACCACTTGATTTTTTTTCTCCCGCCCATAACTTATAGTAAGAAGCTTTTTTCGGCCTTGGCCAGATGTGTCGGAGAGCACCTGATCATTACCTTGCTTGTCAAGGTCTCTCCACCCTCATAATGGCACCACTTTTTGGGTCACCCGGTGATCCTATCCTCCCGACATCGAGTTCTGGACCTTGTCGGGACCTCCTTTTACCCCATATGTACCTCTACCTTACATAAATTCAACCCGACATTACCTCACGACTCAACGTTCGAACCAGCGACGACTCATGCCCAATGAAAAGTTCTTCAAAGAGCCAATGGCAGAGCAGAGCTAGCGAAATTCTCCAGGCTAGAGGCACTGAGCTTTTGTGCAAGCAAGGTCTGTTCCGACAGAGTCGGAGCTTCCTAGTCAGCGGATACAGACAAATCCCCAGCTTTGCAGATTTGACCGTCAATCTCAACGACAATGCGCTCTCGTGGAACTGCCGTAGTGCTCTGATGTCTGTCTAGAGCACTTGCGGTTGGCATGGATAGTAGAGTTACACATAAGTCGAAGTTGAAGCCAAATCCTGTTTCTCAACTCAAGATGTAACCAGAGATAATCTTTGCACACTGTTCCCATACATTTGCATTGTAAAGAAGAGTTAATCTATGTCAGACTCAATCTGTGGCCCATCCTCGATCTTATCTGGCATTCTGTCTATGAGCGCTAAGATGAGGGGCTTATCAACTTGAAGGGCCAACATGCTTTCAGAGAAGACTGAATGGTCAGAGTCTGGCACTTCAAGCTGGGCTACCTGGCTGGTGCATCCAGACAGACCAGATGTCATATTCTCCACCTCTGGTTCAGTTTCTCTTTCAATGACTTCGTTGTGTCAGCCCGTAATCTCACTTGCAAAATGTTTTGGCACTAACCATCACCGAAAATCATCCGTTCGAACTCCTTGACCGAGGGCAATGGCTGCTGTCCAAGGAAATGGCGGCGAAAGCGGGACGTAAATGTATCATCCCAGTCTGAAAGGGATTCAACTTTCGTCGTCTGGATGTCATCACCCATGAGGCGTTCTACGACCTGGGACGCTGTTGGGCGTCGTTCAGGACTCTGGTCCCAGCAATCTTGAAGTAGATTCCAAAGACCCTCCAATGCCGGCATCCCCAAACACGACGGTGGATGCGGAGGCCGGCGACCCTGTAAGACTGCAACAGCAACCGCGGCATCCGTACGCAGCTCTGGGAACGGAGCCGTTCCTGTCAACAGCTGAAAATATCAACAATGGCAGTGCCAGAGTTGATCAGATAATAAACACACCTCATACACAACACACCCGAACCCATAAATGTCTGAGCTCTGAGTGTTATCTCCTCCTTGGTGTAGTTCTGGAGACTGATAGCGTACTGTACCTCCTTGTGTAGGTGTAGAAGAATCGGTAAATTGAATTGAGGACACCGAAGAGATGATGGAGGCGAAGCCGAAATCTGCCAGACACGCCCTGCGTGAGGGAGTAACAAAGATATTATCCTGTGTAATTGTGAACCAACAGGTAAATAAGCAGCGACAAACCACTTACACCCTTCAAATCAGCATGTACAACACCCATGGCATGGAGATACTCTAGGCCGAGCACCACATCCAAAATCTAAGGAGACTCAGCTGAATTATATCCCAGATTAAGTAAAAATTCAATGACGTACAAGGGAAAGGAGGCAGTCGGTGCAGTATGTTTCTTTCTTCAAGAATCCCCGGATGTGGCCCTTTTCCATCCACGGCGACACTAAGCAGAGCCTCTTCCGGAACATGTACAGGCCGTAAAATGGGAGGAGGTTAGGATGAGAGAGTTGCCGCCAAATGAGGGCTTCTCGACCAAACCCCTACGCAATGTCCTATTTCAGATTACCGACAAAAAATTATGGTACAGACCTTCAATAATGTTTCGATGTCTGATTCCTTGAATACCCTCATTATTTTAACGCCAACCCTTTGACCGCTAAGTGACGCCATGTAGACATCGCCAAAGGCTCCACCTGCAACTAGTTCTTCGTGTTGCAGACCTGTAAGAATACAGCATCTGGGGTATAGCTTTGAGTCTGCTGAGAGCCTGATCAGAGCCTTGAACAGTCTGCGCCGATTTATCGTCGCTGAGTCATAATCCAACAACTGGCAGCCATCTCATTAGCGCCCCATTCACACCACAATTCGTTGACTTACGTCTTGCAGGAGGTCTAAAAGCCATTGAGCAGAGGCGTCGCGGTATGCCAAAAATTTAGTGTACAACAGTTTATCGTCGTGGAACAGCTTGTCCAGCCGTGCCATGATGTCGCGGATATTTGTTTCTGGATGATTGAGTTAGTGTGTTGACGGCAAGACACAAATCTAATTTTCTTGCCCTGTGCACCGGGATCTGCACAAAACAATTGTGAATGTGCAGGGCCACAAGCGACCGAGACCTACCATACGTCCACTGTACTGCAGTTTCAGTCTTTCCCGCCACCCGAATAGCTGAGTACTGAGAAAATGGAAATGCAGGACCTGCATCCGTTGTCAGGCTCCCGCCTTGAAGGTCATTTACAATTTGGAGAGCTTGGTCGCTCCCTATGTTGATGTTATTGATAGTCGAGTTCGCGATCGAGAAGACGCCGCCGTTAATGGAGAAATTGCTGGAGTGAGGAAAGAAACTTGAACGTGTGGGACTACCAGGAGAACCGATCATATAGACAGTTGAGTCTGAGATGTGAACATGAACCCTGCTAGCGGGCCATTGTTCTTCATCGTCATTCTCCAACATGACGGGGGGTGTGCGATTGTGGGGGTTTACTGCAAAGGCTTACCACGATTCCCGGTGTGGCAGTGATGCACCGCATGTGCTGTTCTAAACTAAGGTACAACAGCACCCAGTGACAGCCGTCAGCTCGGAGCCAAAAAAGGAATTTATTGCGGATAGGATAGGATAGGATATATTACACGGCCAGTCCGAATAACGAACGCCGGGTCCAGGAATTTTCCCAGTGTACAAAGCAAGTCACTCTCTTTATAAGATTATGCCTGTCCGTCTGAAGCTTTTTAAGGTCCGCTGATGGCACCGCCATTTCACTGCGGCATCTCTTATCACACACCCAGATAAGTCTGGCTTGCCTGTGCCGAGCCTGGCCGGTACTGATCCCACCTCGACACAGCTCAACAGCTTTTATTTTCAGACCTTAACAGCTTTTACAGCTCCTATGCTTCTTTTGGAGAGCAACACTCCAAAGGTTTCCTTTGAATAGTCCGGTGCAATGATTATAAAAATATATTTAGTTTTATTCCCTGGAACCTCGGGAGAACTACATGGAAACCTGAAAGTAATCCTACACCTTCATGTGGTCTCCACCTCTACCACACCCTTCCCCAGAGCAGCACTCCTCCCACGAGATGTGGGCTGTGAGACTATGGTTTAAGAATCTGGCGTGCCCCAGCGAGCGGTAGAAGATCTCGAATACTACCCAGTGGTCCCGGGCCGATGGAGAACAACCACAGACTGTGGAACCGCGGCTCCGCCAGCAAAGCGTCAATTTCACCCCAGAATCTGGGTGTCACTCGCGGTTGAATAGATGTCCACAGTTACATCAATAAAATTCCAATCCGAGGCAGGCAAAGACAACAGGGCCTCGCTGACATTGAGCACAGTCGGGCACGACATGGAGCCTTTGGAGCTTGGGTGTGTGTTGGAAGATTTGGCGGTACATTTTTAGGGTGTCTGCCCAGCGAGAAATGGTGTCAGCTATGAACCGAGAGGATAGTGATATGGACACACATTTCAAGGGCCGTGACCTTAAGGCTAAGGCCTTGCAGTTCCTCGCCAGTGCGCTGAATGTATGTCTGTAGGGGCTGAAATGTGTCCCCATGAGAATCGTAACTTTCCTCTGAATTTCAATGATTTGAGGAGTGGGGGGACAGGAGGGGAGAGCAACAAGAGAAAAACACATCAATGTGCTCCCAGGCAGATATATCCAAATGGATGAGATGAGCCGGAGCGAAGGTGAGGTATTTGTCTGTTTCCTACGATGTGAAATGGATCATAAATCACCACAGAATCCAAGCGGGGGAAACAGGACATGAGGACGATCATTGTGTCCAATGGCAGGGATATGCGGAACCCGTTTTGAATCTGATTTCGAAACGCGAAAGCAAAGCGGAATTGGTGCACCAGGACCGGAGGTAGCTATGGAGCAAACTCGTCTGAGTCAAGCCAGTATCCCCAGGAATCTTCCCATCTACTACCCGCCTATGTCGATGCTGGCGATCCTGATGGTGGTGTGGTTGGGGCACCGGTATAGCTTGCTACATAAATATTCTACATTACCTGTGCAACCAAGCAACAACCAAGCTTCAAGTAGTCTCTTCTAAACAGACACTCAAAACAATAAGCTTGCACCTCGTAATGTCGTAAGCTTCAGCACTGTGTGTCTATTGCTTTTAGTCACGCTCGCCCAGCAGAGCGCGCAAACCACTGAGTTGGTCTAACTTTTTGGCGTAGCCTGCTGCAAGCAAGGTCTCTTCCGACAAAGTCGGAGCTCTCTAGTTGTCCAATTTCCTGATATTGTCAAGTTTGAATCCTCTATATCCGTATTGCAGCAAATAGACAGAGCCTCACAAGACCTTCGGTACCGGAAGGGCGGTGGGAGAGGCGTCCGCGGAGGAATTCCAAAACATTGACTAACACCTAATTTCCTTTTTTGAACCAGTTTGACAAGAGGTACCGAACTTCTTTAACGGATTACCTCTTGGTTGGTATTCACTCCTCACGCTCGGGCAACGCTCATCTCAGTTTAAATTTTGACTCCCTTGGATTAATTGACACAAAAAAGGAGTCGTCTAAGATCCGAAATCTCAGAGTGACATCTACTAGTAGGGGCCTGATCGGGTGCGCTAGAATCCCCTTAGAATTTTTCTTACATAGAATCTCGACTTCATCCAGACTTCGTCCTTTAGGCTAAACCATGTGGGAATCTTCCGGGCACCCTATTCTATGGTGATTTGAGCACCGAGAGTGGCGGCAAAAATATGGGCTGAAAATTTCCCTGAGATTCTTACTAAGGGCCTGATCGGCAACACTGAATCAATCCGCTGAATTTCGGTTGAATTCATTTTCCGTATACATTTCCCACACATTTTGTCCCAAACTGTCCTAGAACAGAAATTGGGTGTCTTCTTCGAGTTTGAGGGAGTCGGGGTGGCCACCATGAAAGGAGCTCAAGATCTACTCAGCTTTCAAGGGGTTTCCATGAAATCTGGGGGAAACCTTGCCCAATAGATTTTCTGCCTCCCTCCGACCTCAAATCTTCCGGAACATGTTCTATTAAATGAGCTAGGCAGTTTAGGGACGGGTTTTATGCCCCCAAAGATTTTCAACCAAAATCCACGCATGGATTCAGTGGTCCCGATCAGGCCCTTAGATTGCTCACACTGGTTGAAAGATTCAAGTTTTCAGGAAATTTTTTGGTGAAAAATGTTGTTTGTTTTTCAGACATTTTTCACTGAAAAAGTAGCTGAAAAACTTAAAATATTTTCACCATTTCTTGAGCCTAAGGTGAAAAATTTGAAAGAAAGTTTGAAAGTGGTGAAAAAAGTTTAGATTTTTCACCACTATTTCCAGTGAAAAATGTCTGAAAAACAAACAACATTTTTCACCAAAAATTCTACTGAAAAACTTGAATTTCCCAACCAGTGTCAGGAGATTCTAAGCTCAACTCCGAAATGTGTTGAATATTTTCAACCCACAAACTCTTCGCCCCCCACTTCACTCAGATTTGGGGAACTGCATAGAATTTCCATTCTAGGACAGTTTAGGAATGAAAAATGTGAGAAAAGGTGTTCATGGGATTCTGGTCAGATTCTCAAGAACAGATTCTCACGCACCCGATCAGGCCCCCAAAGAATACCGACTTAAGAACGATTGCAACTGTGGGAAAACAGGAACGAAGCATCCATCAATATTTGATTGTAACAATTTTAACCTTGTCAGGACGTTGAGGACATGTTCCAAGTTCCGACTCCGAAGCCCGGCAAAGGCAGAATTTATGCCTCTAAGAACATTCACGATCGAGGCTCCTACCTGCGCATGCTTGCTTCCGATCCCGCCGAAAGCCCCTGTCGCGCAACATGAAAGGAGAATAAAAGGAGCCGTGGATGCAAAAACATATTCTCTATTCCTTTCATCCCGATGTCGTCGTCTTTCGTCCCTAATCCCAGACTCCTCGTCTTCCTCCTTCTCCTGGCCTCCGTCGGCTACTACACTAATCGTCTATCTGATTCGGCGCGCCCCTCACGATCCTCACAACCTCCATGGCAGAATGACGCAAACTTCGATTTGCCTTGGCCAGAGGTCGCTGCCCCAGAAATGCAAATGCATGTACAGGCTCCCGTCACGGTGACCTTCAGGCCGCCACCGGCCACGATAACAGTCGAGGTGGAGGCGCCACAAGCAACTGTCACGGTGACGAACGAGGTGTTTACCCCAAAGGCAGATATCCCGTCAGAACCACTTTTGCTGAACGGGTCCCCAACGAGGGCATTTAAAGGCGCGTTGCCTCTGGCTCAATTTCGGAAGGGATTCTTTATCGAAGAATAGATAATCTGAGACCCGGTGTCAAATACATTACATCGTGGCCAGGGTCTGGGTTCAGTGAGTCGTCTATGGACACTGTCCTTCTGATTTTAATGGTTCCCCAGCCAACGACGTCATGACATATGTATGTCCCGTCCATCCCAAACGTACTCACTGCTCAAGCATTTCCAGATGAATCTCCTCTACCTCTCCTTACTGAGCCAACGGGTGCCGGTACTACCCTTCTTTACACCAACACACGTTAAACATGCCAGCACCATCGATTTCGGGGAAGTATTTGATATTCCGAGGCTGTCTCAGGCAATCGGCCACCCGGTACTTGAGTGGTGGCAAGTCAAGGTGCGCTATTTTCATTTCCATCTCATCGAGACTGACTTTACCATCTAGGATCGTGACAGTAAGGTAGTAGATCCCATGGGATGCTGGAGCATTTGGCAAGCCGTCTCGTCACAGAACAAGGAACCACATTTCACCTCGGGGCCGCAACGTATGCATCTCGGTGAGTCTTTCTCCTTGTGTACCCTGACCTTTTCTTACTTGCCCCAGATATATCCTACACAGTCGCCCCGACGTGGATCAAGCTCTTGCCCGGCGACGAGCCGCACGCAAGATTCACCTCACTCATGGCGCTCACGTTTCCCGAAATGCGCAAAAAGTCCTCCGCACGCCCGCAAAGTCCCCCATTCTGGAGCAGCAGCTGCCGCCGGACGACCAGATGGTGTGCTTTGACAACATGTACTGGATGGCGAACACCGAGGTGCGTTTTGCGGCGCGTTCCACCCTGCAAGGAGTCATTGATATTGGTACAGGCGCACGAGTTCTTCCACGACTACAGCACTGCTTGGCGCTTCATCGGTGCAAATCTGCA